>JAYEVG010000074.1:0-100000 GCA_036346395.1 Hsuehochloa calcarea | reverse complement strand
GATAGCCCTTATGCTCGAATTATAACCAAGAAACACGCACTCAACCGATCGGGTGATAGTTTAGTGCGTTAATGAGATGTGAGAACAAAACAAGTACAACCAAAAACACGAAGGTGAGTGTACTAAGGGGCTAGAGAGTAGAGATGCTCTATAGGACTGACACCCTTAAGAGCAGTGGAAGGTTGCATATTGATGAGATATGCAGCTGTAGAAACAGCCTCAGCCCAGAACTGTGGTGGAACGTGAGAGGCAAGGAGAAGAGTGCAGACAGTCTCAATCAGATGACGATGTTTGCACTCAGCAACCCCATTCTAAGCATAGGCACCAGGACAAGAAGACTGGTAAAGAGTGTCCTGCTCATAAAGAAATTGTCTAAAAGCACAAGAACAGTACTCGCCAGTAGAATCACAGCGAAAAGTACGGATGAGAGAATCAAATTGAGTACGAACCATCGTTACAAAGCTACGATAGATCGCAAGAAACTGACCACGATTAGACATAAGGAAAATCCATGTAAAATAGGAATAATCATCAATGAAAATCACATAAAGTTTATGTCCGCCTTTAGAGATAATAGGCGCAGGTCCCCATACATCTGAATGAACTAAGTCAAAACGACGAGAAGACAAGGACTCAGTAGAATGATAAGGAAGCTGTAGCTGCTTGCCCAGCTTACAACCCCGACAAAACATGGCTGTGTCAACAGTAACACGTCCAAGAACACCCTGACGAACTAATGAAGAAAGACGGGACCCACACAAGTGACCTAAACGGTGATGCCACTGTGCAAAAATGCCAGAGGTGGTGGCAGCAGTGGCGGTGGAAGGAGACGTAGTGGCGACAGGAGCAACTGAAGTCGACGGAAGGTGGATGCGATCAAGGATGTAGAGACCCTAATGATCTCTACGGCGCCGGCCAGTCCCAAGTACTGTCCCTGTCTGTCGATCCTAGATGAAACAGGTGTGAGTCAATACCAACCCTACAGCCGAGATCGGTGAGTTGGCCCACCGAGAGAAGCTGCATGGTAAGCTGGGGAACATGGGAAACAGCTGGAACAGAAAAGTCAGTGGACAAAAGAGTGCCTTGACAGCTGACAGACAGAGGAGTACCGTCAGCTGTCTGAATAGAGATAAGAAAAATAGGAGGTCCTACTGAAGTGGGAGATGTGGAGTCCGGTGTTCATGTGGAAAGAGGTACCAGAATCCAGAACCTAAGAAGTACACGGAGAGACGTCGAGCTAGATTGGCGAACCTCCGAGCCGTGAGAGAGCCT
Organism: Hsuehochloa calcarea; assembly: GCA_036346395.1. NCBI lineage: Eukaryota > Viridiplantae > Streptophyta > Magnoliopsida > Poales > Poaceae > Hsuehochloa > Hsuehochloa calcarea. The sequence continues at coordinate 98,728 of JAYEVG010000074.1, read as the reverse complement.
GCTTGAAGTAGAGCTAAGCGAATGCTGAACGAGTCACCTCGCGAGAATGTCTGATGTCTTGATCCGTCCTCCCATCGAGGAAGGGCCTCCCTGCCCCCCCTTGGATCGTCTAGCCCCACGCGCTTTGTTCTGTTTTTTTTACATCGCACAACACTGGTAGTCGTGCCCAAAGTTCTTGCAATAATTGCACTGAACCCCAGTTGGTGCAAAAACAGGAACAGAAACAGACACCCGGGGAGGGACTGCAGTCGAAGCAGAAACCGTCGGTGTAGTCGAAGAAGAAGGGGTAGCTAGTACGGTCGGAATAAACTGTGCTGCTAACCCACGGCAAAGCTCCTTAGCATGAAGTGTCGAAAGAGGCTCGGTGACTGTCGGTTGTGGTGAGCGGCTCAGCAGTTGAGCCCTGACAGGCTCAAATTCTGGGCGAAGACGGCAGACAAAGTCATAAAGGCGAAGGCGATCACGATTTGTCTTCTGCACTTGATGACACTCCTGGCAGAGCGGAGAAGCGAGCTCGTCCAGCTAGCACCAGAGACTGGTCAGGGCTCGGAAGAAGTCGTCGACGGAGGAGTCCTCCTGGCGAAGCATCTCCATCTCATCTTTGAAGAAAAAAAAGCGAGCATCGCTTTCTTTGTATCGTTCGCGCAAGTACTCCCAGATCTAACGAGTGGCACACATACTAACAATGTCTGGCTGGATGGAGTCATCGACGCTTACCACCAGGATGGCTCGAACACGGGCCTTATCAGCACACCAGCGCTCAAAACCTTCCATGGCATACTGAAAGGCCAAATCAGCAGCAGCAATAGCGACCTCTGCCTCCTTCTTGGCGGCCTCATCTTCTGCAGGAGGTGCAGAAGCAGGCTGTTGGGGAGAAGGCTGAACTAGTGACGGCGGATACGGTCGGGCACCGGTGACATGTTCCCAGAGGCGAAGATCATCGAACGTGATCTTCATGAGTGAAGACCATAACCTATAGTTCGTCCCATAAAACTTGATTCCTGAGAATAGGATTGCAGCTGATGGAACGGAAGCCATCGGTAGGTGGCGCCGGATGGTGTGGCGACCAAAGCAACGAAGTCTAACAGGCGGTGCGGGACGGCGCGGCGGTTAGAACAACGTTCTTTCTTCTTTCTTCTTTTTCTTTTTTTTTTTGATTTTTTTGTGGGGCCGGCTCGCACTAGAAAAAGGGCCGAAGGCCTTCGGTCTGCTCTGCTCACGCTCGATGCGTGCAGGGGGAGCTAGGATTCCCCCTGCTGCTGCTCAAGCGGCGGCGGCAACGTGCGGCTCCTACGATTGGCAACTCTCCGGCGGCACCCTCACGTGCGTGCGGAGGTGGCATGGGGAGCGGCGGTGACTTCGGACGGCGGCGCAGCTTCTTGAGTGGCGTCGCGGCGGGGCGTCTGGCGACTCCAACGGGGTGGTGGCGCGGCTTGAGCGGCGTCGCGGCGGAGCGTCGGGCGACTCACGGCGGCGGCGGCCCGAGTGGCACAGGCGCGTCGGGTTCCGGCGGCTCAACGACGGCGACGTCTTGACCGCCAAAACGCAGCGTCGGCCGCGAGTCAGCGACACAAGCGGTTCAGGCCGGAAGGGTGGGCTACGGTGTCGGGCGGCGGAGGGCAAGAACGGCGGCGGCGGCCGGGGATGGTAGCTGAAGGGAACGAGCTAGGTTAGAACCTTGCTCTGATACCATGGTATGAATATTGTATGTATATTCAAGAGGGTCCAATGAGCAAGACATATAGGGACTACAAGGGGTTATCATATACAGATAAGAAAATATATAAGAAGAATCCTATTTTAACATTTACAAGCTCAGCTATGTTGTAGTGCTGGTAGCTCATGATAGTTGTAAGTTGTGACAAGAGCTACTCTGGTGTTAGACAGCCTTTTTTCATATTACGTGTGCTCTTTGTTAGTGCCTCCACCAATAGTCCTGAGTGAAAACTCAAAATTTTGTGATCTGTGTTGTATTCAATGCATGTATTTTAATTTGCCCCCACTCCTGTTACTATGCTTCTCACCATTGCCTTAACTCATCTTTCAAGAATTCTGAAATATCAGTAAGTTTTGATGGGCCTTTCACTTTCATTTTATTTATAGCCAGGTGAATTATTGCGATTAGACCTTCATACTAACAGTTAGGCTGCTTTTTTCTTCAGACAATTATGATGGTCATGGGAAGCTGGATCAGGACACGAAAAAGTCAGTATTATCCTTGGGAACCCAGAAGCAGCTTTTTTGCCTCCAACGCTCGACTACAACCAAGCGTTTGTAAGTTCATGTCATCATGAGAATTGCTGCCCTGTTAAATCTTATGTGCTGCTTTCAGTTGACCAGCTACGTTGTGTTCTAGGCCTGTATTCCTTATACTGTTGACGCTTATTATGGTGGGGTCTTGACAGGATATGCTTCACACGCCATTGTAAGTTCACTCTTTAACTTTTTAGTTTTCACACCACATTCTGTAAGATCACACAATGATATCTCATTCATTCTGGTAGGTTGGCAGTTATGACTAATGATTTATGAAACCTCGCTGTGAAGGATATTCTTTATGCCTCCTTATTGTTGAATTTGATTATTGTTCAGAAGCAAGCAACACAAAATATATAAAAAAGAGTGCTTTCAAATGAAAGAGACGAATGTGCAAACAATTCTTTAATCTTTTTTAGATTAAAGGCTTCAGCTTTATTGATTGGTTCAGAACTAAAAGTGGAAACCATTTATGAGCTCATCTGATAGAAGACGTTAAGGAATATGATTATGCGAAACCATATTTCCATCCTGCCACAATTCTGTCTGCTTGCACATACAAGTTGTCATTATTTACGACACATGTTTTCATGCATACTGGCAAATGACAACTTGGTTTCATGCATACCGGCAAACCCTTTTTCTTAAAAAAAAAACTTTTGGCCATGCATCAACAATTATTCGTTTGTGTATTATTTACCCAGGTTCATGGCCAGCTAAATGGTACAACAAACTCTCGGGTGCCATTGCCTGTTGAGCCTGCAGCAGAAGAGCCAATATTTGTTAATGCAAAGCAATATCATGCAATCCTTAGAAGGAGGCAGATACGTGCTAAATTGGAGGCCCAAAATAAGCTGGTGAAAGGTCGGAAGGTAATACTAAGGAATCCTTCATTTGTTCCTGGTAGTGTTTTCGTAAAAGAGATGCTTCTGTTAGTCCTTCGGTACTTGCTGCACGCATACATAGATTTTGGTTACAAATTCATTAGGCCGGCTTTGGATATTTAGAGGGCTATCTGGACTCTGGAGTACATTCTAGTGCTATGCGTTGATCAAAACTTTGCTAGAGGCATTAAGTACAAAATTTCTGTTTACTTTCTTGAGCAAAATATCAGTTGAACTTGTGCTGCAAACCCCTTCCTTTAGAGTAACGTGGGTGCACAATTATTGTTTCTTTTGCTATTACTAGCTTAAGTATATACTATGTTCTCTGCATCTTTTTGTAAATCTCCTGCTTCTTTTAATTTGAAAATTGCAAGGTTCATTTCTTCTGCATTGTAATTTCTAAAGGCACTTTACCCAGCTACTTAGAGCTATACGTTTTACCTGGCAAATACCTGTTATAACAATGCCCCTTTCATATCAGCCATACCTTCATGAATCTCGGCATCGTCATGCCATGAAGCGAGCTCGTGGATCAGGAGGGCGGTTCCTCAACACAAAGCAGCTCGAGGAGCAGAAACAGCAGCAGCAGGCAGCAGGTGGTGCAAGCTGCACAAAGGTCCTTGGCAAGAACATATGCCTTCAAAGTGGTGCACCTTCAGCATCCGCTCCCTCGGACATTGCAAGTGTTTCAACCAGCAGCAAAACGCTGCCTAACCAGGAGCGCATCTGCTTTCCCTCAGCTGGCTTCTGTCCCACAACGAACTTCAGCGGACAAAATGGAGGAGACACGAAGCTCATGCACCAGCGTGTTTCCATCATGAGGTAAAGCATCATTTGGTGCTCTGCCGGTGGCAATTCATCCTTGGCTTATGAATACATAATGGAAATGTAGTTTCGGTGTCAGATGAACCAAAACATGTGTGATTCACTTTTAAGTTTCCTGTAATTAGAAGCACTGATGGATTGATGGCTTTGTTTGTGGACACTGAAATCTCTGAGGTGAAACTCTCGGAATATGCTCTTATGGTCCAGTGACTTGTGTCGTTTGCTTTGTGCCTGCTAGTCTGGCTTTGCAAATCTGCATCATCTGATTTTAGTGCCTGGCTGCCTGCTGGTTTCTATCAGCTTTTGCATTTGATGTGACAACTTACCATACATCACGTTGGGCCTGTAGAACATGAGCTTCTAACAGGAACTTGAAAATGATATCGATAAGCATACGATCAACACATTTCTGACCCCGACAAAGGAAAGCAAAAGAGAGATCAGCAACTCACATTTTGTTAAGACCTGTCTATTCTAATTTAGGAGTAGTTGGGCCTGGGAGTGAGGAAGGCGAGGTTGAATAGCCTGGGAGTCTTTCTTATCTCACACTACAACGTTCACTGGCAAAGTTTAGCTTCTGATACCAAAATATTACTAGTTTGGGCATTTAATCTATATCCTTACAGGCAACAGTATAGAGATGTTAGAACTGAATAGAATCAGTGATGTGTCAGGCAGAAGATAAAATCCAAGAATTAATCACTTGCAAATTAAGTGTGACGCCCTCAAAAAGTAAGGTAACACACGTAAGTATAGAACCGAGTTCTTGAGCTCAAATTTCTGGAAAAGTTGAGCAGAACTCGGGTTTTACAGGGAGTTCTTAGCCACACTGCATCAATTTACAAGCCCATTGGTAGACAATTTACAAATTGGGCAGAAAGTTTTGAGGTGAAGTCGAAAATGGGCCTTCATGTTTAAATGGAAGCACTCATCCTCAGCACCATTTCAAGCCTCCCGGCCTTGCGGTAGTCATTATCAGTAAGAGGTCCAGCAGGAAAAGCTGTAATCTCCAGAACTAGGTGAGGAGTAGGAAGTTCATCAAACAAAGCTCTTACATTGTAGCAGCATACACTCTCTCCATGTGCACTTTCCCTCCTTATTTGACAACCCTGATTAGAAGTAAAAACATTCAGTCAAGAGGGCAGCAAATTTGGAACAAGCACAACAAAACATGTCTAATATCTCGGTTTTTAATGTGTGAATGTGAAGCAATATATAAGGAAACTACGCGACAATAGGGCCAGAGAAATGTATCCCTGGCTCAAGAAATTAAATCACCTTGTGACTGGAAGCATCCACAAAGTGGTCATCTTCAGACAGAACTGAAGCAATTTCTTTAAGAATGCGACGGCCTTCTTCCTTTGAACGAACTCGGTATGTTCTCTTGAGTGTGCCTTTGGTTGTTGGCCTCCATTTACTAACTAGCTTCCTCTTATCCTGAGCTTCTTTGTCACCTGACCAACAAGAACAAGCACTAGATTCATTCACCTGCTTGTGTATGTAACTATAAAAAGTAGATAACAGCAGGATCCTTGTTCATTAAATCACACAAAGTAAAGAACTAATGTTCCATCTAAAATATTTCCATAAATTGTGTGCTCAAATTTCAAGACATCAACAACACAAATGTACAATTTGGATCCATTCCCCCCCCCCCCCCCCAATGTTTATGAAAATCATGATGCTTCCCATGTGAACTGCCTTAGTCATTTCACTTGGGTTATGTTCTGGCTCTTCTCTCCTAGATAAAAAATCTATGGACATTTAATACTAAAAGCACCACAAATGCAGCTTCAAAGGTTGAGTACGTTGACACTAGCCACTATTATATTTACATTAAAAAGAGAAACATTCTGATCCTTGTTTGGTGAGATTTGACACAAAATTGATTCTTCAACCTTTTAGTAAAGACAAAGGTCTTCCATTTCAGGAAATATAGTCACACTCAGAACATGGAATCATAATTAATTTCAATTTCAATTTCAACTTTGGAGAAGTACTTTTACAATAATATAAGCACCGACATTTACAATTGGTTAAAAGGACTCCTTGCTAATTGAAAAAACAATCCCAATCAGTCTTCCTCCACATCACAATACAGATGCTTAAAAAATGCAGAATTTACAGTGATACTTTTTGTACAAGTGACAATTAACAAAGAAAGCCAATTAAAGTGTCGGATTTTACAAATTCATGTAATTTTTTCCCCCCAATGTGAGAAGTCAGCTCCTTTCACAGTATTATGTCTGCAGACTGCAAAGGCCCCCATGCACCTTCCGTTTAAAGCCTTCCAGAAGTTTTACCCTCAACCTGGAAACACATCGTCAAACATTTTGATTCTCACGCCAATAGTGAACAAATCCACTCGAACATGTTCCGGTTTCCCTAAAAGTACCAACCCAAGTACCCCAACACATGACCCCCATGACAATGTGCAACTTGGTAACTTTTTTCTATATTTCAATGTTAACTGCCCTGTAATCTATGACAGGACCCTTTCTAGTACCCTCAAAAATTCATAATACGTCTTTGACAAACCCCATCCAAAGATGGAAGACTGACTACACCATATACTTTGCTCGTTCCTAGCTAGCAGAAAGCTCACTATCCAACAGATTCCCAAAGGAAAAACTTTTCCTTATCCGCAATCCACATTCTCCTCACGCATACACTCACTACCCCAGATGCGAAACAGTATAATTCTTTCACACAGTATTCACGTTATACTGAACTAAGCATAAATAATTAATAAAGAATAATAGATAAAAAAAAAATTGAATGGAACTACGCAAAACCTGAGGCGCCACCACGGAGCTTCTCCGCCCACTCGGAGAACCCTAGGTCGCTGTCCCCGGCGCCGTCCTCGCCGCCGATCTCTGCACACCACAAAGACATCAAAACCCTCCTTCCCGAATCAGACATCACGAATCAGGCCCGCCGTGCTGCACTGTTAATGTGATTACCGTGGGAGAGGAAGGGGTTGTGCGGCGACCCGGCGAGCCCGGCGTGGAGGAGCGCGTAGTAGAGGCAGAGCCGGCCGGCCCAGACCAGCACGGGGCCCTCGAGCAGCGACGCCGCGATGGGGCCCACGGCGCCGGCGGGGGCGAACCCGGCGGCGCGTCTCGGCGGGGACGGGCGGATGGGGGAGGGGAGGAAGGGGGTCTTCGCCGGCGCCGGCCCGCGGAGGTAGAGGGGGCTGGGGAAGGCGCCGGCGGGGGCGTGGAGGAGGTAGGCGAGCATGGCGATTTGGCGGCGTACGGCTAAACTGCAGAGCGTGTGCGTGCGGGTGTTCAGTACTTGAGTGAGTTCACTTCTTTCGGTTTTATTAAAGAATTTTCCTTGTATGCCATACGAATTTCGTAATTCCCGTGTCATACGAATTTCGTAATTCCTGTGTCATTGACACGTCAAGGTTTAGTAAAGCAGCGAGTGACATATCAAAGATAAGATAAATTTTCAGTAACATAAGAAATTCATCATTTATTAAAGTAGGGAGCAAGCATAAATCTAAGCAAAATGAGTAAAAAAAAGGAAAATATTTTGGTTGTCTTGTTTTGTTCACTGTTTTTTGTGGTCGAAATTTTAGTAGATCTTGGTACGCAAATATGCTAAACGTAATCTTGCTTGGCCTCTTTTTCGAGGTTGTACTTCAGGTTGTTTGACTTGCATACGACGGACGATCCCCCACTTCATTTCTATCCTTTTGAACCTTTTCTGGAAAGGAAATTGTTTTGAATAAAATATCTAGCCTTTCAATTTTCGTTCTGTTCTTCTCGTGGCGAGATTATGCTGTGGTCGTTTCAGATAATGGCGAAGGACTGAAGGAGATGGAGTGCGACAGGAAGGACTGGGGGATAATAATTTTCAGGTACCATAGCTTTCAGACGACACGTGGCGTAGCTCAATTGGCTGTTTCCTTGCCGTGGAAAATATGGTTTTCGATTGTACTCTACCCGCTGATCGTGAGAATCGTTTCAGGAGAAACCACGGCGGCCCGGCCCGGCCCGGCCCACACACAATCAGTTGATGCTATATAGGCTGAATTTTGCTTCTCATTATGTACTCTACATGACACCAACGAGAAAAGATGCTAGATTCAGCAGCTCAAGTAGGATCATCAAAATTATCTGTAATATTAGCAGAACAGATTCACAGTTAGACATGAACATTGTATACGCAGAGCAACTTGTGTCCATATCACCACCACCCTGTGTGTATGCATGTATGAGTTTTGAGTGGCTACTCTGCACCTTCCCCTTCCCCCTCCTCCTGTTCCTTCCAGACTGGAAGGATCCCTTGGCCAGCCAGCCTCTTGTGAACCCAGAACACCACAAGCTTGGGAGTTATCCTCTTCTCATCGATCAGGAAGGGCTCGATGGTGCTGACTTCTGTGGCGTATGACGACAGCGAAAAGCCCTTCGGTCCTGCGTCGTTCATTGAGATGAGATTGGTGTATGCTTTTCCATCAACGGAGTAGTGCAAAATATGCTCGTACTTACTGCAAACTAGACAAAAACTAGAACTGGTGTTTCTCCCTAGGTATGTCATATAGTCTTCGGATTATGAAGTGACCGAGTTTGGTAATTCTCAATGAGGAATTCAGAAGTTTGGAAGGAAAACGGAAGGCATGAAAGATAGGTTGTGCGACTGCAATGAAGGATTGGCTTATCAACAACAGTATTCTCAGCTAGGAAAGCAGTGTTGTCTATCAAAGGAAGAAATGGGAAAGGTATATAAGGTCTAGCTCAAAACAGCAAAGCAAGGTTTATAAGTTAGTTCGTACCTGTGAGGTCTCCTTTTGGAAAGAAGGCCCAAAAGTAATAGGGGATGTCATCCTTTATGAAGGAACCCTCCAACTGCAATTCATCAACAATAGAAGGATTTAAAAAGATGCCAACAATTTCGTTGGAAGTTATCTGAAGTTTCTGCATTTTTCAATCCCGAACCACTGTGCAACTTTGTTATGCATAGATTGACAAAACCAGTGTCCATCACCTTAAAGTAAATAGTTTGGTACAAAGTATTGAAATTGTTCCGTAGATGTTCATTGAACAAATTTAGCCTTTTTATCTTTACTAAATCGAAGCCATTGAGTGTTATGTACTTCCAGAGATAAATTCCTTGCACAACATTGAACATGCCATCTAAAAAATAGCACAGATCATATTATTCTCTTGCTAAACACAGATTAAACCATTCATAACTTGGATAAATGTTTAATCGCAGGTCACAGCTATGTCAGTTTCTGATTATTTGTTGAGGAAATAGCAAAACAGAGCAGAAAATTTGGTCATCCTCATTCGTAATTGGAGAAACTTTTGTGCAAAACTCTCACATCCTAAAGCAAATTTCAGCATAATATTCTCATCTTCCATGTCATTCGGTGGCAAATTTTACATCATTGGCTATGCAAGTGATCCAAATCAGATACTTAAGTAGAAACGCTGGAACAGGCCAAACTCTGAAGCAGACTCTTCAGTTTGTTGCTGTATCCGTGTTGGACATCGTGTCCAACACGGGTACGACATAAACACGCCGCGGACACGTGTCGATGGCGTGTCGGCCCGGCCAATTAAACAACGAATTTTAATTTTTAAAATTTCCGACACGTGTCGGATACGGCTTGGACACGTATCTGACACGCCCACCCGTGCGCATAACCCTAGCTCTCATCCAATCCCAATCCCCCCGGCCCCTGTTGCCCGCACGCCGCCTCAACCCCATCGCTCTCCTCGCGCCGCTGGCTCGCTGCGCCTCCTCCCTCTCCGGCGACCAGCAGGCAGCTCCTCCCTGCACCTCCTCCATCTCCATTGCAAAGTAGGTTCACTAATTCACATTGTGATTCTATATCTAAATGAATATGCCATTCACTGATTCACATAGTGATGCTCTTCACCATGAGTCAACTAGATGTTTGCAATCGTGATTGCTTGTTCTTTTGTTCGTGATTGCTTGTGACATCATTCTAGAAAAATGGAAACCAGTAATTTAAGTGCTAGAAAGGAGCAAAACACCAACAATAGGTTCAAGCCTCCATTGTGGAATCATGTTGACGTTCTAGACAAGGGTGGTCAGGGGGGAGGAAAGGTGAAATGGAGATGCAAGTATTGCAAATATGTTGGCACTGGTAACTACCCTAGAGCCAAAGTGCACTTGCTGAAAACTACTAACGGTGGATGTAAGATATGTTCTAAGGTGACCGTACCTATTCTTGCTCAGCTTAAAAGTGAAGTGGCAAAGGCTGAGGATGAACCAGCAAAAACAAGGCCAACAAGTACTTAAGTTGAACCACTCCTATGTTGGCTAGTAGATACTTGCTTTTGGTTGAACCCTGCATTTAAGTTTATACGTTTGAACTTGACTACTTGTTAATTTTTATCGCTTATCATTTATCAATTGTTGTTGCTCAATTGTTTTGATTGTTCAAGAATCAAGTATACATGTTATCTTTGTTGTCTTGCTGATCATGTTACTTCTTTTCCCAGGTTAATGAAATTCTGATTTTCTGGTAACGGTATTCATATGAACAATTGGATATATCATGAACTGACTGAAAGAAGGATGAAAAGGCAAGGGTAATCTTTGAGAGGTGCGTATTCCTAGGTTACTCTACACTTTACATTATTTCAGTTTGACAAGTAGGTAGAAAAATAAAAAATAATACATATATGTAATTTATTCTTATTATTTAAATATATATAGTCGTGTCGCTATATCAACATTTTTGGGAAAATAGTGAATCCCCGACTCCCCGTATCGGTGTCGTGTCAACATATCCGTGTCCGTGCATCATAGAGGCCAACTGCATGCGAGTACATTGCTGGCACATTGAACATTGCTTTGACATGACAGTCATTGCTAATTTGTTGTTTTCTTTTTGTGGCAAATTTAATGTGTGGCATTGACTTGCTGTTAGCGTGATTCTGTTAGCCTATGTTAGCGTGATTCTGTGAGACTAACTACTGCAAAAGAATCACACCAGTACACCACCACTACCTGTGATATGCAATAACATGCCTACTACATGCAGGTAGAATGCGATCGCTTCGATCTGTAGCTCTCAGTCACTGAACAATGATGATTTTCTGACCTGCACGCTAATACAAAACCAATGCGACATTACAAGCTTCAGAGTCTTTCATTCTGAAACAATCACTACTCACCCTGTTGTCTTGGAAGGAGAGCTCGACTTGGGACACGTCCTCCGCCTCCAGAGCTGCCTTCAGCGGAGGGATAATCTCCTCCTGCATCATCTCCGGCAGCGGCTTCGCCGGGGCCTTCTTCGGCTTCGCCGCTGGCTTTACTGCCGGCTTCGCCTCCTTGTCACCATCTGCATCCTTTTTCTCACTGACTGCGTCAAAACAACAAAAATGAAGCATTTTAGAGTTCAGAAACATACATCGACTAAGCCATGCAACCTTTCTAAGCGCATAGGAAAGGGGACTGATGTGGTGTGGGGGTACCAGTGGTGCCGGTGGACGACTCCTGCACGGCGGAGCAGGAGGCGACGGCGCTGCCAGCGCGAGGGAAGGCGACGAACAGCGGCAGCCGCTTCGCGAAGAGCGGGGCGGTGGAGCACTTGCGCACCGCGTGCCGGCCTGTGAGTGGGCTCATCAGCCTCAGCGAGTGCAGGGCCTGAGGCGCCATGGGAATTGGCGCGCAGCTGGCCGAGCGAGCAAACCAACAATGGCTTTGCCGCCAAAAAAAAAAGAAAGAAAATTCTGATCACGATGGAAAAAAAAGGCGGGCCGACTTGGCAATCAAGATGCTTGGATCAACGAGAAGTGAGGAGAGGAGAGGGTTCTTGGCTCGCAGCACGGGACCCTTTGCTTCCCGACTCGCTCCGCCCTTCGGGTGGTTCGCTCGTTCCTGTCCACTGGTTCGGTTGGATGGCACTGGCGCCGCTCTATCTGCAGTCGGACTGCACCTGCGCCCGGAGGCAGCAGAACCGGTGCAGCATGGCTGCCTCTGAGCCAGCCATTTCTTTTCACGGTTTGACGGATCTGCTGCTGTGGCTTACAACCTGCGACTTGTGCCGGCCGTTGGATAAAAAAATCCATAGTTCAGATCAGTCGAAAGTGGAAAATAGAGCTATGTTTATATATTTCAGTCTTATGGTTCCACGATTGAAATCTCCTACATTCCTGGAGAAAAATATATAGTCGGTCAATCTTATTCCTACTATTAAATCCATTAAGAGCATGTTTAGAACACTTGATCATCGTCTTGTTTGATAAAATCAATTTATAGCTCATTTGGAACGCTAAGGGCCTATTTGGTTTGTAGCATAAGGTTGCCGCTTAGGCAAGTGTTTGGTTCCCTGCTACGTTTAAGCTTGCCAAAGTTTGTTAGGTGAGTCAAGGGGCTCTTGCCATTGAAATTTTCGCTGGCGGAGAAAATGAGCGTCACGCTCCTCAGCGCCACAACGTCAAAAATTCCCCACTCTACCCTGATTAAACTCGCATCCTATGTCTCTTCTCACACGTGAGAGCACTCTCCAGCACATACCACTTACCACCAGTCCACTGCCATAGATTGGAGAGGTCCTTAGCTTATACTCATCGCCACCTCCCTCTTCTAAGGTAACACCCCTCTCTTGCCATCTCTTTCCTCTCCATCTCCACCATCCCTCCCTCTCCTCACCTCACCTTCCTCTCGTGCATGCCGATCTAGTACTCTCTGTGGGTTCTATAAAAGCAAACATCCTTTTTCGAGACCCTATCGTCAATCCTCTCAAGATCTACTATTCGGTTGCTTGTTCTTCATCATGTCATCGTTGTCGTCTAGTCACTCAGTGAACAAAGTGTATCATTTGTCCTCTACATTGTTGTCGTCTAATCACCCAGTGAACAAATTGTATCATTTGTCCTCTACATTATTTCTATATTTAGCATTCTAGAACTCTGAGTAGATATGCACATGATGTTTTGTTCCAGATTTTTACTAAATCAATCATAGTCCTACTAACCGATGCCATAATATTTTTGGGAAGTAACTACTGCCATGTTTAATGTGACATGGTTGTACTGTGTATCCTAAACTTGCTTCTAGATTGCATATGTACAACTTAGCATTTGTTGGAACCTTGTCAAATTATGGTCATATTAAGCAAAGTCATTTCCTATTATTGGGGTAGCACTTTTGATGAGGAACCAACTAGCGAACTAGCGGGATTGTGTTGTTTTGGCCCGATCTTTCACGGTACAGTAATAGTGCAGTAACACTCCGTATTTCATGCAGTAACACTCTGCCATTGGTGTAGAAACACTTCATCTTTCATGTACAATCTATTGATGCGATGCATGCGATGCATATAGAAAGCTAACTCTTGACTACATGACATGCAAGATAGGGCAAGGTGTTTGCTTTCTAAGCCCATCAAGTTCTTCCATGAGATGTAAGAGCTATTCATAGGCACTAGTGTTGATGATTCTCTAGCCATGGACTAGTTAGACCTGTTCATGGACGGCCTGACCCGATTTTTCTGAACTTTGGCCTTGATTTTCAACCCGAAGCCTGAAAAAGCTCGATAATGGGAATAAAAATAAAAGGTATTTTTTATTCTTGAAATGAATTAAATATTATTTTTTAATTCTAAAAATAAATAAAATAATAATATTTTATAGAGAAAATTTTTTGGGCTCAGCCTGCCCATTCAGGCCAGGCTTTGGCTTTTATAGGCCTGACTCGAAGCTCGACTCGGCCAGGGGTTTGAACAGGTCTTGGACCAACGAACATGCATCGATGATTGTGATGATTCAAACAGCAAAGATTCGCAATGGATGAATGACATTACATTCTATGCACAACCCGAAGAACCTACTAGTGACGATTCAGACACTATGTCATCACCTCCAAGTCGTAAAGGCACAACAACTCATCCTGCGAGTGGGGATTAACGAGGATCTAATAATGCTCAATTAATTGTTTATCTATAATTATTATTATAGATAGCGAAATCTTCATATTGTTCATAAGTATACCCTTTATTGTTTATAAGGGAAGGGCTCCACTGAATGGTCGTAAGCCTTTCCACAACCACCCCATGGTCGTAAGCATTTCTACGACCACCTCATAGTCATAAGTCTTACGACGACTACTCCATGGTTGTAAGTCCTACTACGACCAGGTCAGCTACGACCACCTTATAGTCGATAAGATCTACAGACATGTGGTCACAATTGACTAGAGACTCTTATACTGTCGGGATCCTAGGTATGCAACCCTGGGACCCTCTGTGTATACTGAACTAGTCTCAAATCAGTAGCTAGCTCACACAGTTGCAACGTTAGTGTACTCAAAACCATACAACAACCACGGCTAAAGAAGCGGATAAATTAATAATACTTAGCAGCAAAAGGACCTTATGGTCAAGGTTTTACAGAGCTTGCCACACAGGACTAAAGTCACGACCAGGTCTACGACCAGGTCCACGACCAGAGTAAACTGGCAATGGAACAAAAAAAACTCGTGGAAGCCATCCAGCATGCCCACAGACAATCGAGTGGAGAACGCCTCCTAGTTCGCATGGTCTTAGAAGTATTCCTCCTCAAAGAGTGTTGTGCTCTCTGGTTCTTCTCCGGCGACTGATCAACAAATGACGCAAAGCAGTGAGTACATAAAGTACTCATCAAATCGTAGGGAAATGTATGCAAGTAGTATTCATGCAAGGCTTGACAAGGGCAGCTTTATGTTTAGTTTGCAGAAAGTAGTATTGACTTTAAGTACAGTAAGTGGATTGAAAACATGATTTAAAAAATTAATACATAAGTAAACAAGCTTTTTGAAACAACTCGTGAACATCCTGTTGACTTCCCAACCAACGACCATGACCAGATCACCTCCCAACCAAACCATTCCGACAACTCGCAACCAGCCATGACCATATTTTTTTTAAAAAAAATCTACCCCTCTTGTGAAATCACCAAGCATTGTCCGTAACCAGAGACACAGCTATTCGAATTGTTTTACACTCTTTAGAGATTGTATAGCTTGACCCACAAGACACGACTTCTCTAGTTTGTTTGGCATCCGTCGATACCACTGCTTACTTCCTTAGATAAGCAGTGTAGAGCGCGTGACCAGGCCTTTACAAAGCTCTATTTTAACTTGGTTCTGCCAGCTAAGGTTTCACCTTTCTGGACCCCCTCTTGCACCATGTGAACCCATCCGTAAACTCGGAGATCACACCACCACGACAGAACCAAACTAAAGCATTGCTAATTATTCAACCAGGTTCACCCCAGCCTGAACATGTGGTTGTACGGTATGGCCCAGATCAATGGCGCACAAAGTTAAGTCCTTAGAGGCTACTCAGGTGAAACATCATCATCCCAATGTGCTTGCTGCACCCCCTTTACTGCACGATCATTCGCCTGAGTATGAAATCATTTTTGGTTCAATCCGACCAAATGACAACCCTTGCCATGGCTCAACAAATTTTATCAATAGTGGCTCCGCCACAATTCTATATATCATTAAGTTAAATTTATCATCATTGAATGATGTGATCGAGATTCCATTATATAACTAAAATATGGCTAAGCATAATACGCACCCATGTTGGTATCACAATAATGTCCAACTAAGATTACCCTGTCTGTCAGCTCCCTGCTCACCTTCTCTTTCTACCCTCTTTTTCCTCAGCAACATGCATATTAAATGTCATTGTTTCCTCAGCGACGTGTGTATTGAATATCGTTGTTTCCTAAGCGACGTGTGCATTGAATGTCGTTGTTTCCTCAGCGACGTGCACATTAATTGCCGTCATCTCTGCTATGCCTCTGCGAATCCTGCCACTCCATCTTGTCGCCTGATTCGCCTCCTTCCTGTATAAATAGAGCACCAGAGAGCCCTCGTCATCCTCTTTCTTTCCCCACAACTCTCTCCCTCTCTCTCTCTCGCCCTCATTTCGTTGTGCTTCAAGTTTCACCGCCGCCAACTGGAGCCTGTGTCGTCTTCAACCTCCTCACCGTCGAAGAGTTCACCAGAGTGTCCGTGCCATCTTCGACTACCATTTGTTGTCCACCGACCTCCTCAAACTTCCTCCTCTAGCCTCTCTCGTTGTCTTGGTGAGCCCCTCCCTGTTCCATGTTCTCTCTCTACTATTCTTTCAACAACATCGAGCAGTCGAGTTCTTCCTTCGACTACGTTGAGTAATCGAATCTCTTCTTTCGACCACGTCCTGTAGTCGAGCCTCCTTTGATCAGGTAGTCGAAGTCTTCCGACTAGTTGAACACCTTCCGAGAGCTCGTTCTCCTTCGTTCGAGCTCTGATTCGAGTGATTCAATTTCTACATCCATCTAAATTTAGTACCCTCTTTTGGTTCTAGCTTCGTTCTTTTTGGATTTTATTTGGAGTTATTTTATTTATTTGGCTCTTTTTGCATGTATAGATTTTGGTATTTCTGAAGAGTTCTCGGACCCGACGACCACGACCGAAGGATTCCAACTTTTCAACGAAGGCAAGTCGTAGACTTTTGATCATGTTGTACCCAGTTTATAAAATTATAT
Organism: Hsuehochloa calcarea; assembly: GCA_036346395.1. NCBI lineage: Eukaryota > Viridiplantae > Streptophyta > Magnoliopsida > Poales > Poaceae > Hsuehochloa > Hsuehochloa calcarea. The sequence continues at coordinate 82,251 of JAYEVG010000074.1, read as the reverse complement.
TGTTCATTATAAACATGCATGGCTAGTTGTATAAAAATAGTTTTGGGAATAGTTAAATGCCTACTCGACAGTATGACTCCTTGAATAATTGTGATCGACATGTTGACATGTATCTTTGGACACCATAGGTTGGGTAATTTTAGTTGCACATCATTATGATACCAACTTGGGTGCGTATTATACTAAGTCATGCTTTAGTTATGTGATGGTCTCACGATCGCATGATTCAATGGTGATAAATTTAACTTAATGATATATGAAATTGTGGCACAGCCACAGTTGGTAAAATTTGTTGTGCTATAGTAAGGGTTGACATTTGGTCGGGTTGAACCAAAAATGATTTCATACTCAGGTGAATGATCGTGCAGTAAAGGGGGTGCTGGAAGCACAGTGGGATGAGGATTTTTCACCTGAGTAGCCACTAAGGACTTAACTTTGTGCGCCATTGATCTGGGCCATATCGTGCAATCACATGTCCAGGATGGGGTGGATCTGGCTGAATAATTAGTAATGTTTTGGTTCTGCCGTGGTGGTGTGATCTCTAAGTTTGCGGGTGGATTCACATGGCGCAAGAGGGGAACCAGAAAGACAAAACCTTAGCGGACAGAACCAAGTCAAAACAAAGCTTTGTAAAGGTCTTGTGATAATCTCTTAGTCGCACCCTCGGAAGTGTGTGGGTGGATATTATAAGATGATTATCTCTTGTGAGTCAAGCTGTACAACCTCCACAGAGTGTAAAACTATTCAAATAGCCGTGTCCCTGGTTATGGACAATGCCTGGTGATTTCACACAAAGGGTATTTTTTCTCAAAAATGTTGTCGTGGATGGTTCGAGTGGTTTGGGAAGTGAACAGGGTGTTCACAAGTTGTTTAGGAAGTGAACAGGGTGTTCACAAGTTGTTTGCGAAGTGAATAGGGTGTTCACGAGTTGTTTCAAAGAAACTTGTTTATTTATGTATTAATCTTTTAAATCGTGCTTTCGATCTACTTACTGTATTTACAGTCAATACTGCTTTCTTCAAACTAAACATAAAGTTATCTTTGTCAAGCCTTGCATGAAAACTATCTGCATATTGTTCCCTACGATTTGTTGAGTACTTTATGTACACACGGCTTTGCGCCCTTTGTTGATCAGTCGTCGAAGAAGACCCGGGGAGCACCGAGTTCTACAAAGAGGATTACTTCGAAGAACATGCGAGCTAGGTCACGTCCTCCACTCGATTGTCTGTGGCATGTCGAATGGCTTCCACGAGTTTGTGTTGTTCCGCTGCAAGTTTATCTGGTCGTAGACCTAGTCGTGGATCTGGTCATGGGCCTGGTCGTGACTCTAGCCCTACGTGGCAAGCTTTGTAAAACCTTGACATAAGATCCTTTTGTTGTTAAGAATTATTGTCGTGTCTGCTCCTTTAGTTATTTTGTTATATGGATATGATTTCATCTATGTTGCAACTGTGTGGACTAGCTACTGATCATGGGATTAGTTCAAATACACAGAGGGTCCCGGGGTTGCATACTCGGGGTCCCGACAAGAACTCTCGATGACTCCACCTCAACCTCCGCTTCAGAAGGCCACAACATCGGCTCCCATGGAGACGACGCCGGAGATACAAGAAAAGTGTGTCGAACCGTCTCCCGTGAAGACACATGGCAGGCGAGGCGCTAAGGACAAATTGAAGAAGATTAAGCTGCCTGCAGTGCCGAAGATACAAGAAAAGCATGGCGAGTCGACTTCCAGGAAGACGTGTGACAAGCGAGGCGCTAAGGTAAAATCGAAGATCATTAAGACGCCTTGCGAGCCCGGGACATTCTGCCTCGGAAGACCGTTGGTCCCCCACACACTATTACCCCACCTTGGATTGGGTGGCGTGAGTTTGCATGCTTGGTACATGTGGCACACTGAGATGACGGCAGACGCTATTGGATTTACTGTCAGTTACACGGATAATCATTTTCTCCACAAGGCGGGCTACTTCGTCGTGGGCTTCCAAGACTTATTCGAACTATTCAACCTCGACGCCCTCGACGCCTCACTTCTACGATGCTGGACACTGTAAATGTGTACAATCAAGTTCTACATTCACGCGATACCGATAAATTTCATAACTCATAGCTTATGTATAGATACATGATGCAAGAAGCCCGGCGATCGCGACAACCGGTAGGTTTCCTCGACCCACAGTTGATCTCTGAGCAATGCATCAACGAAGACGCACCCTACGTCGAGAAATAATGCATAACGACGGGGTTTCTTGCTCATGGCGACAAGGACTACATACTGGTGCCCTACAACCACTATACAAATTTCATTTGTATATTATACGCAACAAGAACTTAGGTTTAATGACTATAGCAACATACATGAGTAGGTGGCACTGGATCCCTTTAGTCATTGTACCAAAGTGGAATAAGGTAATATACCTTGATTCCCTAGTCAATAAGAACCACGACTTCACCCTTGTGCAAAAAGTACTCGACAGGTATGCTCATTTCCTCCATACGTAACTCTATTGCTAGTCTTCCTTCGTTTGAAATAGCCGGGGATAACTTTATGAAATCACGTAGGGCGCTCAGCGCCTATACGTAGGGCGCTCAGCGCCTATGTTGCCGGGGGAGGGAAACAAAACGAACCGAGCGCCACACTGCGACACAGGACGCGATTTTTGGTACCCGCTACAACAAAATAATAATTCTACTATCACAGACGGTTACCATGGACAACTGTTTATGATATGTCCGATATCATAGGTTCTTTTTACTAACCATCTGTAATATGTCTTCAATCACAGACGGTTGGTATATATAACCATCTGTGATGGTCTACATATCACATACGGTTTTATGGTATAACTGTCTGTGAAGGCCTACTATCACAGACGACTACCACCAAAAACCATCTATGATATGTGGGATATCACAGATGGTTCTTTTTACTAACCATATGTGATATGTCTCCAAGCACACACAGTTGGTAAAAAGAATCGTCTGTGATAGTAGGCCTTCACAGACGGTTTTTAAATCACAGACAGTTTAAAAACCGTCTGTGATAACCGCTGGTTATCACAGACACATAAAATCAGACAGTTCAGAAACCGTCTGCGATGACGGTTTAAAACCGTCTGTGATGATCCTTTGTGTAGTAGTGTTTTTTAATATTTTCTTTTCTTAGTTTTTTTAACACTATAGTTCTTTCGTGTTTTTTACCTTTCCTTTTATGATTGTTTACGAGCACCAATGTGCATTGCACTAAGAATTACACATAGCCATTCCAGATGGATGGATGGGTGGCTATCTGGCCAGTAGATGCACAACTTATATTTTTGCATCGAACAGTTGACAGAGAGAGGTGGTCTTTCTTTGCCTTCAAGTTCTTGAAGCTATATTTTTTATCATCTAACTATGTAGTTCATTTGGATGGATGTGTATGTATAACTATTTGTAAAACTGTTCAAATGTCATGGTTGACTTTATAGTTTTTTATTTCGGCATTTTACTTATTCGAGTTATATTGTTATATGCAGTCATACCTTACATTTGATAAACTATTTCTTGATCTTAATGTATGTAGCATGAAAGGAGGCTTCAAGTGTTCAAAGATGAACTAAAGAAAGAACCAAATCTGAATGAAAATGGATTATGAAGAGGAAATTTGCCCCCTTTTCCCCCTAAAATGTTGTTCTGTGAAGTTACATTATGTTCTAATAGTTTGTTGGGGGTGTCTATGTTTGATTCGCGGTGTTCTCAATATGGTAATTTTTGCCTCATGGTTTGTAATAAGAAATAAAAAAAATTCTACATATATTCAGGAAAATGGGATTGTGGGTTTTGCCATCATGTGTTTCTAACAAAGCGTTTCTTCTTGCTAATGCTACTGCTACTGCTTTGTTTTCAGCAAGATTTTATGTCGTCATTTTGTAAGTTGATGGTGATATGGAGATTACAAATGTGAATGCCTGAATATTGAACCATGTCGGTTTTACAAACCATATTCCTTCTTGCTACTGCTATTGTTTAATTTCCAATGAGAAGCATATTTATGTTGTGTTGGACAGAAAAGGCAACTAGAGGGGGGTGAATAGGAGCACGCTACTTTTTCACAAATAATGGATCCAATAATATTTTACTCCAGTAGCTATGGAAGCTATGAAGATCAGTATATCAGTACAGCGGTGAAAGCATCTAGGCCCCTAAAAATGGTTTTGGTAATTAATGATAATATGTGAATATGGGATTAACAAGTTTACTAAGAATGTGCAAGGTTAATTCCATTTGATGAACATGATGAAGCAAGGATGCATGCTAAAGGAAAATGTGAAGATCAACAAGGCTTAAAGTCAAGGTACAAATAGTCTAGGATCCTTTTCTATTTTACCGGTCTAAGGAGAATTGGTTGGTAGACCGGATTATAGGATAAATGCCGTACTATTAAGGGGGATCACGACTAGTAGCTTGATAGCTTATTCTTGTGCCATATGGATCAACTTAGGATCTTGCATGCATTTAAAATTGGACTTGAATTTAAGTTAGAATGAATTGATGCTTTAATTACGAATCGGATGAACCGAAGGCTTAGCAGCGGTTGTACCGAAGCGCGGTTGTTCCGACGATATTTCAGCGGTTGCAAAATAACAGTACGAGTGTAATCTCCTTTTAAAACCGCTTTTGAGAATCGGTATTTACAGCAGCGTATAATCGGATGAACCGCATCCGGTTGTTCCGATGATATTACGACGGTTGGAAAATAACGATGCGAGTGTAATCTCATTTGAAAACCTCTTTTGAGAATCGGTTTGTACCGCATACGTATAATCGGATGAACCGCAATACGGATGTTCAAAATATATTTGGCGGTTGTAAAATTCGAAACGGATGCAAAATCTACGGTTTAGAAAACACGAAATCGGACGATCCGGTGTTTGCTGCGGATGAACCGCAACTAAATCCAACGGCTATATCGATGCATTTAATCGTGTAACATAGCCGTTCTTGTGCATTGAGTATAGCGCGGTTGTACCGATGCTAACACGCCGGTTGTTCCGATATTTTTGAAATTTGGAACTTCTTCCCAACGGCTAGAATTGTTTGGTGGAGGCTATAAATACCTCCCCAAGCGCACAAGGACAAGTTACACGATGCATTGAAGATATCTCAACCCTTGTGAGCATTGTGCATTCAATTCTACTCCCAATTTACTCTTGCATTCATTAAGAGGAGATCAAGTGCATTCATCTTTAGTTGATTCATTGGCACTTGAGTAAAGTCAGCGAGGATCGTTGATCTATTCTCTTGGGGTGTTGCCGCACTCCTAGGCGGCTTGGCGGTGAAGCACGGTGATCTTCTCAAGTGAAGCTTGTGAGAAGACCCGAGCAAGATTGTGAGTGGTTGGTGTTCACCATCTCGGAGCGGAGGAAGAACAACCCAAGTGATCGAGGAAGGCTTAATTCGTGGAGCCGGCTTGAGTGGTCAAGCTTCCTCAACGTGGACTAGTGAAGACCGCAAGTCTTGATACCACGGGAAAAACATCATTGTGTCTTGTGGTTATTTCTTGTCTTAACAATTCCGCACTTATATTTCTAGCTTGCTTATTGTGATTAAATTGCCTAGCTAGGAGCATAACTTGTTTAGACTAAGTCATTAAATTGGATAAATTGTTAATTTGTTAAAAACTTTAAAAACCTCCTATTCACCCCCCTCTAGTCGGTTATCCTTGATCCTACAAGTGGTATCAGAGCTTGGTCTCTCCGTTGTTGGACTTAACCGTCTAGGAGAGCAAGGATGGCTAGTGAGGAATGGCTTTAGGAAGGGCTCCACTCTTTGATGGCACAAATTATGCTTATTGGAAAATTAGAATGTCAATCTTTTTAAAGGCCATGAGTCCAAGCATTTGGAAAATCGTAAATGATGGTTACACTATGCCTCTTAATCCACTTGAACCCACGGATCAAGACACGCGTAACTCTCATTTAGATGCCCAAGCTATGAATGCTCTCTTTGGCGCTTTGAGCGGATGAGTTCAATAGAGTGAGCAATTTGGAAACCGCTCATGCTATTTGGACAACTCTCTCGAAATCCATGAGGTACATCCACGGTCAAAGAAGCCAAATTGCATAAACTTCGGATTAAATATGAGACATTCATAATGTTGCCTCATGAAAACATCAATGAGATGTATTCAAGACTCAACAACATTGTGAATGAGCTCAAAGGCCTTGGGACTAACCTTTAGATGTTGATATTGTGCGCAAGATGCTTAGGGCTCTTCCCGACAAATATGAAACTTTGGTGGCGCTCTTCATCAACTCTCCCGAATTGCCAAGGATGACACCAACGGGCCTTTTGGGCAATCTCATCACAAATGAGTTGTTCAAGAAGGACAAAGAAGAGCTCGTGGAGACATCCTCCTCAAAGAAGAAAATTACCGCTTTCAAGGCCAAAGCGGAATCAAGTGATGATGAGGATGAAGGAGAAGATTCCGATGAGGAGTATGCACTCCTTGTAAGAAAAATGAAGAAGTTCATGAAGAGACGCCCCAATAGAAGCTACAACTTTGACAAATACAAGAAGGGACAATATTCAAGTGACAAGAAGAGTTATAGCAACATTCGATGCTATAATTGTGATGAAAAGGACACATCTCATCTCGTTGCCCATAAAGAAGGATGACAAGGACAAGTCATTCAAGAAGAAAGAATATAATGGCAAGAAGAAGCTTTTCAAGAAGCTTCACAAGGATGGCAAGAATGAAGCTCACATTGGAGAGTGGGATTCAAATGATGAATCAAGCGACTCAGACTCGATGAGGATGAGTCTTCCAAGAAGAAGGGACTAGTTGGCATTGCTATCAAAGAAACTCCTTCACTATTCTCCACCCCTACATGCCTCATGGCAAAAGGAGATAAGGTAAAATCCATTGATAGTGATGAACCAACTTATGAAGAATTATTGGATATGCTTGATGAATTAAATGAATTTAATGGAAAAGAGAAATCAAAATTTAAAGTCTTGAAGAAAGAATATCTCTCTCTAAAAGACTCTTTTGAGGAGCTAAAGAAAGCTCATGATTCTCTCATCTTAAAGAATATTGAAAAATCTCATTCACATATTGGAATTACTTGTGATTTAATGAATGAGATGTCTAGAGTAGATATTGCTTTAAATGAAAAATCCATGTCTAGCATTTCTACTTCATGTGATGATTTACTTGCCATGCCATGTTGCTCTAGTGATGATTCAATTGCTAGTTTAGCAAATACTTGTGATCCTTTACTTATTGTTGAGAACCATGAATTAAAGGAACAAGTCAATAAACTAAGCAAAAGTTTGGAAAGATGCTTTAAGGGTAAGGCCACCTTAGACAAGCTTTTGAGTGAGCAAAGGTGCTCATTCAACAAGGAAGGTCTCGGTATGTGCCTAAGAAAGGTAAGAAGCCGGCAAATAAACCCACAAGGTATGTGAGGGAAAATGGTAAGTATTGCTATAAGTCTTGGAAATAGGACATGTGCAACAAAATTGTCCTAAAGGTAAAATTGCATCTTTTGGTATATATGATTCATGCTATATGCTTAGAAAGACTAAGGATGGTAAAATACTTGCTCATTTTATTGGCACTTCAATTTTAGGCGCTAAAAGAATGCTATTTGGGTGCCTAAAACCTTGGTCACTAACCTCCAAGGACCCAAACAAATTTGGGTACCTAAAAGAACTTGATTCTTGTTTTGTAGGTGAACTACAAGACCGGTGGAAAACATTGGGTGCTTGATAGTGGTTGCACTCAACACATGACCGGTGATAGAAAAATGTTCACCACATTCGAGAATGGGAAAGGAATGGACAAAATCACATTTGGTGACAATAGCAAAGGAAAGGTAATTGGATTGGGTAAAATTGCTATCTCAAATGACCTTTCCATTTCAAATGTATCTCTAGTAGAATCACTAAACTTTAACTTGTTATCCGTAGCTCAAATATGTGATCTAGGACTAATTTGTTCTTTCTCTAAAGAAGGTGTTACAATTTCAAATGAAAATGATAACTCTTTAATTTTTAAAGGATTTAGATTTGGAAACCTTTATTTGGTAGATTTCACTTCAAATGATTCATGCTTAAAAACTTGTTTGATGGCAAAAACCTCCTTGGGTTGGCTTTGGCATAGAAGGCTAGCTCATGTAGGAATGATTCAACTCAAAAGCTTTTCAAACATGATTTAGTTGTTGGCTTGAAAGATGTGAAGTTTGAGAAAAACCGACTTTGTAGTGCATGTCAAGCCGGTAAACAAGTCGCTAATTCTCACCCTTCCAAAAGTATCATGTCAACTTCTAGACCATTGGAACTCTTACATATGGATTTGTTTGGGCCAACAACCTATAAGAGTATCGGGGGAAATAGCTATTGTTTGGTCATTGTGGATGATTACTCTAGATATACATGGGTATTCTTCCTAGATGATAAAAGTGAAACCTCAGAATTTTCAAAACTTTACAAAAGGGCCCAAAATGAATTTGATTTCAAAATAAAGAAAATTCGTAGTGATAATGGTTCGAGTTCAAAAATACTAAAGTTGAAGACTTTTGTGATGAACTTGGAATAAAGCACTGAACTTTCCACAACCTACACTCGGAACAAAATGGAGTTGTAGAAAGGAAAAATCGTACATTAATTGAAATGGCTAGGACAATGCTTGATGAATATAATACTTAGATAGTTTTGGGCGGAAGCAATTAACACCGCTTGTCATGCCATAAATCGTCTTTATTTACATCGTCTTTTGAAAAAGACTTCCTATGAGCTTCTTGTAGGAAGAAAACCGAACATCTCCTATTTTCGTGTCTTTGGTTGTAAATGCTATATTTTAAAGAAGGGTGTTCGGCTATCAAAATTTGAAAGTAGATGTGATGTTGGTTTCTTGCTAGGTTATTCATCAAATAGTAAAGCTTATCGTGTCTTCAACAAAAACTCGGTTTAGTTGAAGAAAAACATGATGTTCAATTTGATGAAACTAACGGCTCTCAAGAAGAGCATGAGAATTTGGATGATGTAGGCAATGAGGCTTTGAGAAGGGCAATGGAGCATATGCAAATTGGTGACATAAAGCCCAAGATGATTCATCATCCTCCACACAAGTTGAACCACCAACATCTTCTACAAACCAAGTTCAATTTGACAATAAGGAAGATGATCAACCATCTAACTTACCACCAAGAATCCACAATGCTATTGCTAAGGATCATCCAATAGACCAAATATTGGGTGATGTAAGTAAGGTGTTCAAACTCGATCTCGTGTTGCTTCTTTTTGTGAATATTACTCTTTTGTCTCTTGTATTGAGCCAAAGCATGTAGAAGAAGCACTTGAAGATCCGGATTGGGTGAATGCTATGCATGAAGAACTCAACAACTTCACCGGAATGAAGTTTGGACATTGGTGGATCGACCCAAGGAACACAACGTCATTGGTACAAAATGGGTCTTTAGGAACAAGCAAGATGAAAATGGTTTGGTTGTTGAAACAAAGCAAGATTGGTAGCTCAAGGTTATTCACAAGTTGAAGGTTTGGATTTTGGTGAAACTTTTGCTCCCGTAGCTAGATTAGAATCAATTCGGATATTACTTGCTTTTGCATCATGCTTTGATATTAAATTATTTCAAATGGATGTTAAAAGTGCTTTCTTAAATGGTAAAATTTCGAACTTGTATTTGTTGAACAACCTCCGGTTTTGAAGATCCTAAAATCCTAATAATGTCTATAAACTCTCTAAAGCGCTCTATGGCCTTAAACAAGCTCCTAGAGCATGGTATGAACGACTTAGAGATTTTCTAGTCTCAAAAGGATTCAAAATTGGGAAGATTGATTCAACCTTATTTACTAAAGTTATAGATGATGATTTCTTTGTATGTCAAATTTATGTTGATGATATTATTTTTGGGTCTACTAATCAAGATTTTTGCAAAGAGTTTGGTGATATGATGTCTAGGGAATTTGAAATGTCGATGATTGGAGAATTAAGCTACTTCCTTGGATTCCAAATCAAGCAACTCAAAGATGGGACCTTCGTGAGCCAAACCAAGTATGCAAAAGAATTGATCAAGAAGTTTGGTATGGAGGATGCAAAACCCATCAAGACTCCCATGGCAACAAATGGTCATCTTGACTTAAATGAGGGAGGTAAATCGGTAGATTTAAAGCTTTATAGATCTATGATTGGTAGTTTGCTTTATCTTACCGCATCTAGGCACGATATCATGTTTAGTGTTTGTATGTGTGCTCGCTTTCAAGCAAATCCAAAAGAATGTCATTTAATGGTCATTAAAAGAATTCTAAGATATTTAAAGCATTCCTCTAGCATTGGCCTTTGGTTCCGAAAGGTGCTAAATTTGACTTAATTGGATATTCGGACTCAGATTATGCGGGATGCAAAGTGGATAGAAAAAGCACCTCGGGTAGTTGTCAATTTTAGGAAGATCTTTAGTATCATGGTCATCCAAGAAACAAAATTCGTAGCCTATCCACCGCAAGCGAATATGTTTCAGGGAAGTTGTTGTGCTCAATTGCTATGGATGAGGCAAACATTGATGGATTATGGAATTAAAAGCGATAAAATGCCTCTTTTGTGTGATAATGATAGTCTTTGTGAAAATAGCTAATAATCTGTTCAACACTCAAGAACCAAGCATATAGATATTCGCCACCATTTCTTGAGAGATCATGTGATCAAGGGAGACATTGATATTAGCCACATAAGAACCGAAGACCAATTAGCGGATATTTTCACCAAGCCATTAGATGAAGGCCGCTTTTGCAAATTGAGGAATGAATTAAATGTAATAGATTATTCAAACATTGTTTAAATTTTTGTTTTTACATCTTTTTTATTTGGTGTTATTTAAGTATTTTGTAAAAGAATTTCTCAAATCTCATATTAAATTCACTATAATTTTAATTATAAAACTATGTTTATATATAATCTTGATATATTATATGCATAATGATCCCTAGGCGGTGTTTTATTGAGTGTAAATCTAAGGATCATTTGCAATTATTCAAAATTCAAAGAAATCCGAATCTTATCAAAATCTCGGGACAATCGGTACATCCGGAGTTATTCGAGCAGATGCGTCATGATCATGGATCATCCGCGTTATAATAGCGGAACGTCCGTTTTCCTTTTGACCTTATCACTCCAGTATTTCGACCGTTTTCCTTTTCTTCTCGGTCGCTCGAGTTCTTCTCTCTCCGGTAGGCGCCTCTCAAAACCCTCTCTCAAATCGAGTGTTTCTCTCGGTGGATCTCCAAGTTCTCGTGATCCTTGCATTTCCAATGCTCTCCTTCCTCAAATCTCAAGGTAAAACATCTCTTGATTCGAGTTTTACCGCATTTGGAGCACTCGGGGCAGTTTTAGGGTTTCTTGAAAATGCCGTTGATTTCTAGCAATCTAATTGGGCAAAAGTGCTTCACTGGTATCCTATGACCCTTGCGCATCCAGTTCTAGCACTCACTCTCTTAGATTCCATCAAAATCTCGAAATTTCATCAACCCTAGTTTTGGTCGGGACAATCGGACGTTCGATTCTTGAGGCGAACGACCGCGATTCGACGTTCCGCCACATAACGGCGGTTGATCCGATTATCTGACAGAACGAAAAATGTCATTTCTTTCAATTCAATTCAATTCAAATCTGTTCCTTGACATCTTATAATCACTCCAATCTCTGTATAGATGCCTAGAATGCGAGGAACATCCAAGAAGTCTCAGGGATCGTCAAGACAAAGATCTTCGGCACCTCAACCTCCACTGCGAGGAAAAGGAAAGGAAAGAGACCAGACTCAGGCCGAATCGAAAAATAGCTCGAAGTGAATCAATTGAGGAAGCGAATCGAAAGAAGAAGAAGAAGTAGAGGAAATTCCTCCAAGGACGTGAGAAGATGATGATTTGGTTGATCCTCCGGGGACTCCTCTTGACCTGCATCTTACATCGTGAGATGACTATGCCATCAAGCGCCATGTCAATCAATATCTTCGAAGAATGACACATTGAATCCAAAATTCCACACAATCTTTCAAGAGCAAGTGTATGAGCAAATATATAATAGGCACAAGAAATTTGCCGATCATAAATGGATTAAGCGGCATAATATTAATACCTTGGACAAATACGATGGAGTCTATCGACTTTTCTACAATGTGGGTCTTCATGATCTTGTGGGGATAAAAGCAAATTATGATGACAAGATCATTCGCCGATTTATGCCACCTTGCATATGTCTCACGACTTGAAGACTTTTAGATGGTGGTGGTGTCGAAATGTGGAAAGCACCAAAGAGGAATTTGCGAGTATTAAGAATTGATCCGCTCTTGGGACAAAATCTTTGAGAGTTCACCCTACTTGTTCTGCTTGTGCGGGCATTATGACTCTTGACTAAATGCAAGTTAGGGACAATTCTTGGATTGAAGCAGTGAGCATGATTAACGGGATAATTAATCATACTTTCTACCCTAAGAGTGGAAATTTCGATGCGATGCAGGGGCATGTTTGGAACATGATAGATCATATTGTGGAGGAGTTAAATTTGATGTAGTGGATGTTATTCTTCAAGGCATAGCCTCCTCCAAGAATGACAGAGTTAAAAGGATTTATTATGCTCCTTACATCATGGCATTGATTGTTAGAAAGATCGAGTCTGTGGTGGTTTGGGATCTACTCACAAGCCATATAAACCACGAGATGCCATTCCTCCTCAACAAGTCTCGAGGATGCCCTATTTGAGGTGATGCTCCTCTACTTCTTTGCTATGCTGATGCAAATGCTCTAGCGCAAGTACTTCAAAATCGTGATCTATCATCGACACTTTGCGAGAAATGAAGGTGAACAAGTTGCATTTCGGGATGAGACTCGTCATAAGCTTCTTGAGATGGCGGCTATCCATAATGACTTCTTTGATGAGACTCATAACAGATTATCGGCTTTGTCGAGGGCCTAAATGACTTAGAACATTTTCTCAAGACCCTCGGCGTTATGTTCGCCGACCTCCTCGATCGCCCAAGGGTCCTTCTTCTAGGGCAGTGCACCTACTCCAGCTCCTCATTGCACCTCTGAGTTTGGGCTCCAGCTCCTACCACTCTCTCAGTATCTCAGGATCCCGCGCCATCTGTGTCAGCTTCTCGGATCTGCACGATTTCAGCTCACTTTCTTTGCTTCTCCTGCTCTGCTCCATTTCGGGACCCGACTTCTTCCTCTCGGGACCCCCGTTTGATGCTTTTGGTACTTTGATGCCAAAGGGAGAAATTATGAAGATGTGAAGACTTAGTTTTAGGGGAGCTATGGGCTTATGTGATTTATATGTGTTTTGTAAAGCTGGTTGATTGTTGATCTATTTTGTGCTGTAATAGTTGGTAACTTTTGTTGAACTTGTGGAATGTGGTTATGTCTTATTATCTTTTTATGCAATGCAATCTGAATTATTTGACATATCTTATACTGTATTGCTTCCTCAAGTTCATAAATGCAAAAGAAACTCCGCCAAAATTTTCAATTCTTTACATATGCTTGCAAATTATTCACTATCCATATGCATTCGTTTAGGGGGAGTCTTCTTTTAATTGGATTTGACAAGAAAAATAATTCTCAAAATTTACTTATGCTCATTGCAAAGATTATTTTACCTGTCAAAAGACTTCAAAAGAATATACACTCTTAGTATATTCAAAACAACTTTTCTCACATATTAAGTGTGTTGTCATCAATTACCAAAAAGGGGGAGATTGAAAGCATCTAGGCCCCTAAAAATGGTTTTGGTAATTAATGATAATATGTGAATATGGGATTAACAAGTTTACTAAGAATGTGCAAGGTTAATTCCATTTGATGAACATGATGAAGCAAGGATGCATGCTAAAGGAAAATGTGAAGATCAACAAGGCTTAAAGTCAAGGTACAAATAGTCTAGGATCCTTTTCTATTTTACCGGTCTAAGGAGAATTGGTTGGTAGACCGGATTATAGGATAAATGCCGTACTATTAAGGGGGATCACGACTAGTAGCTTGATAGCTTATTCTTGTGCCATATGGATCAACTTAGGATCATGCATGCATTTAAAATTGGACTTGAATTTAAGTTAGAATGAATTGATGCTTTAATTCGAATCGGATGAGCAAGAAGGCTTAGCGGTTGTTGTGCGAAGCGCGGTTGTTCAACGATATTTCAATGATTGCAAAATAACGATCTGAGTGTAATCTCCTTTTAAAACCGCTTTTGAGAATCGGTTTGTCTGCACAGCGTATAATCGGATGAACCGCATCCGGTTGTTCCGATGATATTACGACGGTTGGAAAATAACGATCGAGTGTAATCTCATTTGAAAACCTCTTTTGAGAATCGGTTTGTACCGCACGTATAATCGGATGAACCGCAATACGGATGTTCAAAATATATTTGGCGGTTGTAAAATTCGAAACAGATGCAAAATCTACGGTTTAGAAAACACGAAATCGGACGATCCGGTGTTTGCTGCGGATGAACCGCAACTAAATCCAACGGCTATATCGGTGCATTTAATCGTGTAACATAGCCGTTCTTGTACATTGAGTATAGCGCGGTTGTCCGATGCTAACACGCCGTTGTTCCGATATTTGCTTTGAAATTTGGAACTTCTTCCCAACGGCTAGAATTGTTTGGTGGAGGCTATAAATACCTCCCCAACGCACAAGGACAAGTTACACGATGCATTGAAGATATCTCAACCCTTGTGAGCATTGTGCATTCAATTCTACTCCCAATTTACTCTTGCATTCATTAAGAGGAGATCAAGTGCATTCATCTTTAGTTGATTCATTGGCACTTGAGTAAAGTCAGCGAGGATCGTTGATCTATTCTCTTGGGGTGTTGCCGCACTCCTAGACGGCTTGGCGGTGAAGCACGGTGATCTTCTCAAGTGAAGCTTGTGAGAAGACCCGAGCAAGATTGTGAGTGGTTGGTGTTCACCATCTCGGAGCGGAGGAAGAACAACCCAAGTGATCGAGGAAGGCTTAATTAGTGGAGCCGGCTTGAGTGGTCAAGCTTCCTCAACGTGGACTAGTGAAGACCGGCAAGTCTTCGATACCACGGGAAAAACATCATTGTGTCTTGTGGTTATTTCTTGTCTTAACAATTCCGCACTTATATTTCTAGCTTGCTTATTGTGATTAAATTGCCTAGCTAGGAGCATAACTTGTTTAGACTAAGTCATTAAATTGGATAAATTGTTAATTTGTTAAAAACTTTAAAAACCTCCTATTCACCCCCCTCTAGTCGGTTATCCTTGATCCTACAAGCGGAAGACTAATATTGAATCCAATAAACACCCCTAAGCAAGACTAGAAACGATTAAAACACAAGATGGCAACTATCAGTGCGCTGCCGGTCGGACCGCTGGCCTTGGGCGGTCGGACCGATTTCAGCGATCGATCGGTGGCTACAAGTGATCCGACCTTGACCTCTAGAATGTAAGAAACAAACCGATGAAAGATGAAAATAGATGCAACTTTTGATCTACTAATCCAAACTTGATGAAACTTGGAACACACCTTCTATATGATATCAGGAACCTATTCCAATCGAAATTATGATAATTCTTGAAAGAATAAAGATCATTTTCATTTGATCAAAGAAGGGTTCAAAACCGGGTCAAAACGAAAACTTGATCTAAGATCTTGCTCGTGGGTGATTGATGATCAAGATGATCCTAGATAGGTTCCCACACGTCACAGCAAGCTAGATCACGTGAAGAATTCAATCAAAAACTCTCAGATCAAAGAAAGACCCAAAATCATCAAATAGAGAGAAAGAACGCAATGATGCAAGACGTGATCCAACTTTCTCTAGATTGATTTGATATGATATGGGCTTATAGCCTCTCCATCAATAGAGTACAATGCTCAATCCAAGAGCACGAAAATCACATCAAACTCTATAAACCCGACGAAGCTTCTCTTCGCGCTTGGCGTGTCGACATGGAATGGATGTTTAGACGCCAAAAAAGCACCATCGCCGAAGTCGTCAACCTCGATGATTCAGTGCCGGAATCTGTGGATGCCGTCCCGGACTCCCTAGCCGGCGATAGTTATGTCCCGGACAGCCTCGGTGAATGGTGATGTTCAAATTAAGAATATTTTGTTGTTGCTACAAAGCCTGTCTAAGTGATCTTATTTGAATTCGAGTACTTTTTTGTCTCGGTGAATTGTGAATTTCAAATTAAGAATGTGCACAGAAACTAAAATCCATATATGATCATCCCATTACATTACAAAAAAGACAAACTAGGACATGACATTCTAAATGAGATACTCAATTGCTTGGTTTACAATTTCTGGCTGACACTGCAACCTAACGGGAAGAACGTCATTCCTCTCTAGTTATTGCTTCTTCAAGTGTGGAATATGGTAGTGTTGCCCTCCTTTTTGATGTAAAATCTCTCTCATGCATGATTGGTGAGTGAGAAAAATACGGTTGCTCCTATCAACCGGATACTCATCAAAAGCTTGGACAACTTTGGCGATGATGTCTTCAACATTACCTGGAGATGACTTTTGAAACATGGCTTGAAGAGCTGCAAAAAAACCTAGGTCTAACACATTGAGATGAGGAGAGTTGGGCGGCTGACAAATCATCCTTATGTCAAAACCATAAGCAACTGCCACATGACAAAAGTCGACATCATCGACTGCAATGTGCGTCCTAGCATTGTCCTATTGGATGTATATGGGGGTACCATGTTCCTCCGCTGGCCATTTCTCCTTGATTGCGGGCAAAACCTTGTTAACAAGGTACTCACGGCTTACTTCCTTGGTCACCGACGGCAGCACCTTCGTTACTAAGGTACCGACAGGCCTATTCGTGCTACTTCTTTTCGCCGCCTCTACAAAAGTGAAAGGAAATATGCCTATCTTTCCTGAGAATGTCATATTACCATCACCGTCAAACCTAGGCCTTGCAACTGCCGCGAGGAACATCACATTCTCTATAAAAATTCTTGCTCTGTGTGGTTCTTTCTGGATCCTCCTCGTCTGGCGCCAGGTAGTAGTTTTGAGTCTGCCTCGTGCGATAGAACCACTTCTCGTCTATGTACACTATGTTGTACATTCCATTAAAAGTTGGTTCTTGCGGCAAGCGGATGTTGTCTAGCATTGAGAGGCAGAAACGAACCCTTCCTCTCTTGTTCTCTTCTGTCAATGTAAATTTGATGGCATTCGTGTGCCACCTAAACTTGCCTTCTTTCAACCGCCTAAACAACGTAGTCTTCGACTTATGCAGTTCTTCGGCCAGATCTCGGAGTGTGGTTCTCTTACGCAACGGCACTTCTTTAATGGCTTCGGGATCGAAGGCTATTCTCTTGCGGCCGCAATTCTTTGGCTTCTTGCTCACGACTGCGTGTACCCCTCCACCCTGTTGTCCATTGCGCCATATCCGCTGCACAACTCTCAGAGGCACACCCATTTCATTAGAAACGGCCTTAGTCACTCCACGCTTCAAAATGCGTAACGAAGTTCTCTCTAGAATCATGGCATATATGGCTCGTCATTCATCATCGGTGTATTGCTTCCTCCTTATGACATTGTCATTGTGTCCGGCGTCGCCGTGGTCCTCAGCACCGCGGCCCGCGAGCCCAAGCCCGCGCATGGCGTGCCGGGCCGACAAGCCCGAGCTCGCCATGGCCGCGAACAGTGATGCCGTGCCGGCGTGACCTCGCCAATGAGCCCGAGCTGCCGTGGCCACAGACGGTGTGGCGTGACCATGCCCGCTTGCCGCCGCGAGCGTGCCGTGCCCGCCGGCGAGCCCGAGCCTGCCGTGCCCACAACAGGCGTGCCCGTGGCCGCCGTGACCGTCGTTGGCGTCTCGATCTTCCTCCTCTCCTTGCGCAATAGCACCACCATCTGAGGCACAACCTCCTTCGCCGTCTCCGTGCACACGGTCGCGCGCACCATCCCCGGCACCACCTCCTTCGCCGTCTCCGTGCGCATCGTCGTCCCACTCGAGATCATAGCTCAAGTCAATCACTAGTCCTTCATACTCCTCAACCTCCTCCCAATTGATCGGGATAGTATTAAGGTCTAAGCTAGCCATTGATTTGGACCATGTACAACTTTGGTGTTCATCAGGTACTTATAGGTAGAGAAGAGAGCAGAGAGGGAGTAGCTAGATTCTGAAAATTTCACACGGGCATGTCCCTCAAATCTGTCAAAGAGATTTTCGTTCCCTCCACATGTCCTCAAAATTTCAATGAATCTTTCAAATTTTCCTTCCCTCCACATCTCACTCAATATGTCAAAATGTCACTGCTACTGGCCATGCATGCAGACTTCACTACGACTGGCCACAGGCTCTAAACTTCACTGCGATTGGCCATGCATGGGCCATGCAAGCAGACCAAGGCTGTGGAGCAAATCACCAAAGGAGCCACAGCAAATCACCAAAGGAGCCCAGCGGCGCAGGCTGGGTCAAGCAGCGCAGTCGCGACGGTATTTGGGCGCGCGGTCCGGAGCACGCGGCATGCGAGATGACGCAGTAGCTTCATCCGGCGCAATGACTTGATTAATGTGTGTTTAATTAGGGGTAAATCAGGAATAATCTCTCCCACAAGCCACAACCTTGGTCTCAGTGAATAATACTACACGCCCTCTAATCTGGAATGAAGGGGGTAAGATTTAAGCTGACGTGGATGAAAGAGAATAAAGATGGAGAATGTGATATATATAATTTTGTAGCCGACTGTATCATCAGAACCAAGAAAAGCATCAAAAGATTATATATGTATTGTCTACAATCCTATAGCCGAATGTATCATCACAACTCATTGTATGAGTTGTTTTTAATGTTATCTACCAGTAATATAAAAAAATTACTATAAATATAGTTATGCAGTAGCATTATACATGTATACATGCCCTAATCATATACGCTAGATTTGCCGATAACGAGATGAACCAAGTTGCAACAAGTGGAATACAAATAATATTTGATAAAAAGTTTGGTTTCGTTGCGACGCACACAGACTGTTCTTGTTTAAAAGCAAAAGCCGGCTTTACGCGCCGCCAAATAGGCCCTTCATCCGGGGCCTCTAGGTGCGTCAGACTTATTTATTTAGTTCGGCCTGGAGACGTGTCAAACCAGTGGAGCCGATTATTGAATTCGGCGTGCGTGGGACAGAGAGCAGCGGGGGACAAAACCCCAACCAAATAAACTCCATATATAAATAAAGGAGGAGGGTCGCCCTAGAACGAGAAGCATCCAATGAAGAAGAGGGCATCCATCCAAATCCCCTCGAATCTCCTCGAGCCGCTCACCGACAGCGCCCTCCCCCGCCCCCACCGGTTACGTTACCCCCCGCCCCCACCGCGGCACGGCACCCACTTGCCAAAAGCAAAAGCGGCAGCAGCTCCCACGGCTGTGCACTCACACACACATCGCCTCACCACCGCACCACCCAACCAATTGCTCCACCTTTTTTTTTTTTGTAAATTGCTCCAATTGATCAGCTCCGCACCAACTACCGCGTCTTTTACTCGCGAGTTCTCACCACTAGCCCAAGTAGCGCTGCGCGTGGGCCCCGCTGACCAGTGGGACGGAGCCCCGTCCTCACGATGGACCGTGGAAACACACGGCGCTTCGCGCCCCCGCTGCTGCTGCGGATTGCCCTGCCTCCCCATCCAATAATTTCTGCTACTAGCACCAAGCGCCCAATTGCCCTGCAACCACCAGCCATTTCACCTATCTCAAAGCATGCGTGACCCGCGCAGCGCGTCAGCGCGTCAGTAACCAGGAGTAAGATGCACAGCACAGTTCAACCAGGGCTTAGTATAAATTTTCAAATGGAGGCAACGGCTACTAGGGGCATTTTAAAGGTGGGCATTTCCCGGGCTTTTCCTTTGGAGGGAAACTGCAGGGTTTGAGCATCGCCAATCTCTAGCCTACACTGCCAATGTAACAGAAATTTGAAAGGGTGGAGGGAAACCCCGGGGCTTGTAACTACCACTTGAAATTCAGGAGGGAAAAGGAAATCAAAATAAACGGGGAACCGAAGAGTAGTACTGAACTGAACTGGTTGCCTACTAGTTGCTACACAGGTCTCTCTTCATTTTTCCCTCCTAAAATCTGCTGTTTGAGGATGGATGGATGGATGAAGAAGCTCTCTCAATTCATCTTAGTCTTTTACACGAAAAACGGCTAAGAAAAACGGGAAAACCCACCATTTCTGTTTGCTGCTGCTGCTGCTCCTGCTTGCTTACTTCTTTCTAGCTGAGAAGGGGTGAGGGTGAGGGAGGAGGATCCATGTACATTGGCTGCTTGGTCAGTGGTGCTTGAAGGGCCGCAGGTCCTCGACGCCATCGTCGTCCTCATCGTCACCGCCACTTCCTGATGGGTCATCGCCTCTCTTCCGCTTGGTGCCCTGCGACGACGACGAAGGCTGGTCTGTGCCACCCTCATCATGGTCATCGACCTCCTCTCTGTCGTCATCGACCTCTTCTCTGTCTTCATCGACATCATCAGCGTCAGCTGCATCGAAGTCGTTTCCGATGGCCATGGCCTGAGGCTGAGCAATTGGTTGAACAAGATATTCTGTGTCTTCATCCTGACGAAATGAAAAAATGGAATAAATTATAAATTAGAATTGTGTTTCTACTTTCAGATTTGCAATATCAGCAGGAAAAGTAGGTACTGGTAGATAATACAAACAAACGCGAAAGAGAAATACTCATGTGCATCACAAACAGTTAGCTAAATGTAAATGGCCAAACAATCAAATAAATTACTCTACCAATTCAGAATTTAACAGACATACAACCAACAAATTCCAACCAGGAAAGATAGCATGGTACACGACATAGAGATTAACAAAACAATAGAACAAACAAAAAAGAGAGAGAATGCAGTTCAATAATGCTTTCAAAAATTGGAAGCCATGGTAAACATCATCAATCTTCAGGCATCACTAATTCACCAGTAAATTAATGAACACCATAACCAGAATAAATGGATGAAATAGCAAATTAAAACTGCATGCTGAGATATCTCTTTGAAGATGTTAGCATAACAGACTAAAATAACTGAGTGATAACTTAACTAGTTTACACTGAAAGAACAGACATCCATTTTGTATCCAAATCCAACAGCAGTTTAAGGAGTTCAAGAACAATGGGCACATTTTATACTAAAAATCTAACACAGCAACTACTGCCTAGATAAGAAATAGGCACTAACTGAAGCTCAGTTTTATGTGGAAAGGATACAAGAAAACAAAATTGTATAGAATTCCTTAATCAAGGTCATATAATGAAAATATGCATAAGCTATTACATCAACTTGAGCCCAAAAAAAGAAAGATAATGAAAATATGCATAAGCTATGCATGCCATATAATGAAAATATGCATAAGCTATGCATGCATAACATCTAGCACTGCTAAAATAGAAATGTTTACAGAAGATAAAGCAGGGGTAACGTACATATAGGTATCAAATAGGGTCCTAAAAACATAGCAAACTCCAGCTGTAACGGATACATCAAAAGTTTCTGTGATTCCTTGATTATAAATACTTCAAAAGCACAAGCTAGACAGGCATCAGGTGTAATCTTCCAAAATATAGGGCTAAAAGATGAGAAATTAAAACTTCTTTTTGAGTTGAATTAAATTACCTAAGATTTCTATCTTACAATATATACCTAATCATATATGAAAAACTTACTCCTCACATAATCATTTTTAAGATCATAAATAGAGTTTTCACAGCCCTAAAGATTGTGGATGTAGCTGCGGTGACAGCAAACAAAGTACTGATACACAACTCGCAAGTCAATATTATATAAACATGTTCACTGATAATCACGGAGCACGCAAGTGTACGAGTCTTCATAGGCAGCATGATTCGGTAAAACAATTACCCGTGCTATACCAAAGTGTGAACCCTCTCCCACAAAATGGATGATTACGAATGACATGTGAAGTTCTCTACTTTGGCATGCCCAAAAATCATGTGTTGCACACATAAACTGGAGACTAAACAAACACCCACATAACTAAAGCATGAACTAGTAAATCTCCTAATCGAAAAAACTGATCGCAGTTCAAATAACCTGCAACAGAGTAAACTGGTCAATAGCAATCTTGCTAAATAAACTGACTAGAACAATCACCAAGCCACCAATTCAACATGCAGAAATTGCAATAAATAGCAAAGAACTTGAAACGCTTGCAGGAAGATAGTGCGTTATACCTCATCGTCCGCATCATCATCATCATCGTTCTCCTCATAAACCCTATCATCCTCCTCTCCAATCTCGCCGTTCTCGTCCTCATCTCCCCCTTCTCCTTGCTCATGCCCATCAATCTCTTCTCCTCCAACGCCCCCCACTGCCATGGCTACCCTCCCACTGCTCTCTGGCTCTGCCTCCTCACCATCATCCTCAACCTCCTCTTCTTCATCATCGTCGTCCTCATCATCCTCCTCGATGCCATCTTCCTCCTCATCACTACTTGGTACATCATGCACCTCAACAACAGTATCTTCGTCATCACCCTCCTCGTCGATCTCCTCCCCCAAATCGTCCTCCTCGTCATACTCCTCGTCTTCATCATCGTCATCATCATCCTCGTCCGGGTCTCCCCCGACCGCCTCGACCCGGAACCCGTTCGCCCCGTGGTGGTGATCGGCTCCCCCGTTCGGGACGACCTCGTCGGCGTCGCTCTCATCCTCGTCCACATCGATCACCCCGTTCACCTCCACCGGGTGCGCTGCCACGCCACCGGCCGAGTGGGAGACGCCCCCGTTCGCCACCTCTCCGCTCCCGGGGTCCTCGTCCTCGTCGTCCTCGTCATCGTCGTCATCCTCGCCCTCGCCCTCGCCCTCGCCGTCCCCGTCGTCGTCGTCGTCGTCCGACTCCGGCCGCTCGTTCTCGTCGGTGTCCATCTTGTCGAGGTACTTGAGCGTACGGATCATGCCGAACACCCTGGATCTATAGTCCTTGACCCGGGTGACGGGGCACTCGTAGAGGTCGAGCGAGACGAGGCGGAGGCGGGCGAGCGGCGCGAGGTCGTCCACGTACTGGATGCGGTTGTTGCTGAGGTCGAGGTCGCGCAGCGAGCCGAGCCCGGCGTCGACGAGGTGCTCGAGCCCGCCAGCGATGCGGTTGTCGGACAGCGTCAGCCGCGTCAGGTTCCGCAACCGCGGGAACCCCGCGAGCGACGCGACCCCGACGCCGGCGATCGAGAGGTGCTCCAGGCTCTGGTGCCTCTCCAGTATTTCCGCCGCCGGCAGCCGTCCGTGCATGCACTTCACGGCGCCGTCCAGGGTCAGGCTCCTCGCCGGCGACGAGCTCCCCTCGCCGCCGGCCTGCAGCGCCGTCTCCACCGCCCTCTCCCACGCCTCGTCCATTCTTTTCCCCCACTCTCTTAAATTAATTTTTTTTCCCTGGGGTGTATGGTTGCCAAGGGGATTTGAAATAGAGTGATTTATACGGGGTGGGTGTTTACCTCGCCATTGGAGGAAGAAGGGGCGGTTCACGGGGTGTACCGTGGACTCGGCGCAGCGACGGTGGGGCGCGGGGGTTACCCGGGTGGCCAATGGGAGAGCTCGGATCGTGAGGCGCGGATCGATGACGTGGCTGGATCCCAAGGGCGTGTGTTTCTTTTGAGAGGAGCGGGGTTGCCGAGCTCGGAGACGTGGACGCGTGGTGGGCTGGATGATGCCAAAAGCATCTTTTTCTCGGCTCTGTTTTTCCTTTTCTTTTTCTGGGTTTTTTTTACATCCTTTACTTTTAAGAACGATATATTATAAGTTGGTACTCCATATACGTGTAGAGTCGTATTCTCACAGCTGGTTTTGTATGTACTAGTTCAATGCTTATGTTTTGCTATAGATTAAAAAAAATCATATCTCGTCAATCATCTCGTACTTAGCCTACAATACAAGTCGCTGGTAACCTGTTATTGGAAAGATCGATGGAATTTTTGGGCTTCTGCGCACCAGCTTGTGCAGTTGGGGTGTGGAGGGAGTGGAGAGGAGGCTATGGGTGGCTAACTGTATGCACGGAAGGAACCGAGAAAGAATGAGATCCAACAGCTCACATTTCACGAAGAAAGATAAATCTAACGACTCACATCGCATGAGGGGGGACTGACCGTCATCAATTCCTTCTTTTAAGTAGTAGAGATATGTCACTGACATTGTGGAGAAATGACGTGCGGCCAAGGCGGAAGTGGGAGGGTGTTTGTGTTTTTTGGGGTGGAGAGCACAAACCGTCCGATTGGGGTGGAGCGGTATGGGGAATTTTTTTAAAAAAATTATAAAAATAAATAATCGGCCTAAAAATAACAAAAATGGGTCATATCGCTAATTCAACCGACGACAGGTACCTTGGCCCCTTCTATCGTCATTTCAACTTCCTGTCATCGGTTCAACTCGCAACAGGAACTCTATCCCTATAAAAGCTCGACAAAACCCTAAAATTTGGCACAGAATTCATTTGTGTTAAAAAAAACAAGAGGGGAAGGGAGAAGCGATGGGGAGAGAGAAGCTAAGCGTACCGCCGTCGATTGCCCTTTGTGAGGTAATTTTTTGAACCGAATGGATTACATAGTTTTGGATGTACTGATGCGTAGTGCAGTATGTTGTACACAATTCTTTTGGTGGGTAGTCTTGTTTTAAATATATGGTTAATCGTGAAAATATCCTTCATAGTGCAGTGCGTCAATTATGTCGGACGTCACCAATTTTAAAATTTACTATGTCCAGGGACTATTCTGGAGGATTCTAAGGGGATTGATCTACGTTATTTTCGGTCGGCGACCGTGCCCCTGCCAAGAGCAGAGGGGCGTACATGGGGCGCTATAATGCGGTGGTTGTTTCACACATTCCAAGTGGATCGTAATGTGTATGATCTAATATTGAGTTGCCTTGCCCCTCGAGCAACACAGCCCACATATTTGGAATTAGTGCAGCTGAAGAGAACAAAGTCATGGCAGTCATATCTACGCATGGCGAGGGAGGGAGGATGAGATTTGGTCCTTCTGGCCCAGGCATATGCCAAGCTCATTCTTGCATTCGCGGCTGAATAAGAAGGAGGTGGTGATGCCAAAGAAGAAGTCGGTGACTTTAGCCACAGCGCGACGCACATAGTGCCCAAAGCTCCTGGAGTAGGCGATCTTTGTCGGCGAAGACCACAAGAAGTAGCTCCTTGATCAGGCGAGCGATGGGCTTCTTGACGAGGTGAGGAGGAAGTCATTGTGCAAAGGATGGACCAGGAATCCTGTGACTACAACGCATTGTCAAACGATGAAGGATCCGACGATGAGGATGATGTGGGCCAGTTGGCGTTTCCATCCGAGTGGAACATTGTCGGGACCTAAAAATACAATTCTGGACCATATGTGTATAATGCACTAGTCCAAGATCACGCTAGTACACACAGTATTAACATAAATGAGTATCGATTTACACAAGACGATTAATAAAATAAATGACTAATTTGAATAGCAATGAATGGTTTTGATCTTATGGTCGAGTTTACATTTATTAAGCCTCGCAAGGTTAATAATAGAGAAATAAACAGTAGCGTAACAAAATTAAACTCCAACGGAATCCCATCAATTCACCACAGGCAACCGACTGGGATCAAGACCCTAACGATCAGCACCTTCGTAGAACTCATCCTCAAATACAGGCGAAGACTTCTCCACTTCTATTGAATATTTGCAGCAAGCATGAGTACACAATCGTACTCGCAAGTCATACCATAGAATGCAATTTATAGATGATGGCTTATTCCAAAGGAATAGCTTGTGTGGTTATTTTGCATAAAGCAACATTTGCAATTGAATACGAATAATAGATTGAAAACTTAATTGAAAAATAAATAAACAATAATATTTTAACATCTGTTTTCACAAAAAACACAAAGTCTAAACAAATCTGTTCACACAGTCATATGGATTAAGTCACACAGCTATCCCTCCCCAAAAGTTTTATAAAAATCTAACCCTCGTGTGAAATTCAAGAGCATGTCCATGACCGCGGATGCGGCTATTCGAATAAATTTATCAACACTCTGCAGAGGTTGTACACTTTACCCACACGATATAATCAGTGTAGCTAGTACTAATCATAACAAAACCTTTTAAAAACTTCATCTCAAGCATTGACACTCATATTGTGCTTTACTGCCGTCCAATTTATGCACACAACTCTTGATACGACACACACCGTTGGACAGGGAAGCGGCGAACCGTCCCGCGATGTGAGAATCATACCTCCACCCTGGCACACAGCCTAACCTACAACCTGATTTGTCAATATCAAAACTCCATAACCTACTAAGTCAGGCCCGTCCCATCAAGCATGTGGTTGTACGGAAGGCCCAGTTCAATGGCGCACGAAGTTAAATCCTTAATTGACCGAGGCAAAACTTTCAATTTCTAACTAATGTCACACAGACCAATATTCTCATGCACATAGCTTCCACCATATCACACAGTATCCACCATTTGCCTCAGTCTAAATCTTTTCCCACCATGTTGGTTAAGTGCAACACATGCCATCAACGAGTAATAGCACACAACGCACATAATTTTATCACACAGTTCCATAATCACTTAGTCAAGTTTATATTTGCAACTCACATGAGATGATGACTCGTCGCATAGCTAAGCAATCTACTCGTATCTAAACAACCCACATTGGTACTACAATAATACCAACTAATATTAAACTAACCTAGGGTGACAAAAGATCATGGCATAACAATAGACAAGGTGAATATAATAAATTGGATTAATAGCTAAACCCAAAAGCATTTAAATAAATAGTTAAAGTAACATGCAATAATTTGAATCAAAGTATTTTGAAAACTGGGTGCAATATGATCAAAGGTATAACTTACCTTAGAATTGGTTTAGGTACTGGTCTTCATCTTGGTGCACTCCTTCAAAAGTCTCTAATGTATCAACGTTTACTTCCAAACAAAATAAATAAATAATAGAGATAAAATAAACTCCAAAAATTAAATAAAAATCTCAGATAAATAGAGCTCGAATTTAGATAAATTTAGGAATTTGAATGGGCTCAATCGGAGTTCGGGTGAAGAAGATATGGCTTATGGAATATAAAACTAAAGAAATAACCTAAATAGAAAATCCAGGAATGTCCAGAATTATTTTTCTACTGAAAAATTCGGGATATGACGTCAGCTGACGTCAACAAGGGATTTTTCAAATTAAAATAAATCCAGGAAAAACCTACTGAGACTGACATGTGGGCCCTCGGTCTATAGATCTGGCCCACAGACTCGGCTCATGGGCCTACGGGTGCACGGGTCTATGGAATAGTGGATCTGACAAGGGACACACTTTGCATAGGCACGTGTATATGGAATAGTGGATCTGACAAGGGACACACTTTGCATAGTAACATGCGATAAATTGAATTAAAGTATTTTGAAAACTAGGTGCAATATGATCAAAGGTATAACTTATCTTGGAATAGGTCTAGGTACTGGTTTTGATCTTGGTGCAATCCTTCTTCAAAGTCCCTGATGTATCAACGTCTACTCGTAAATGAAATAATTTAAAAAATAAATAAATAACAGAGATAAAACAAACTCTAAAAATTAAATAAAAATCTCAAATAAATAGAGCTCAAATTTAGATAAATTTAGGAATTTGAATGGGCTCAACCGGAGTTCAGGTGAAGAAGATATGGCTTCTAGAAGATCAAAACTAAAGAAATAACCTAAATAGGAAATTCTAGAATATCCCAAATTATTTTCCTACTAAAAAATCCAGGATATGACATCAGCTGACGTCAGCAAGGGATTTTCTGAATTAAAATAAATACGGAAAAAACCTACAAAGCCTAACATGTGGGCTCTCAGTCTATAGACGGGGTCCACGGACTCGACTCATGGGTCTACGGGTGCACAGGTCTATCTAACCAACCCACATTGGTGCTACAATAATACCAACTAATATTGAACCAATCTAGGGTGACAAAAGATCTTTGGATAACAATAGACGAGGTGAATATAACAAATTGGATTAATAGCTAAACCCAAAAGTATTTAAATAAATACTTAAAGTAACATGCAATAATTTGAATCAAAGTATTTTAAAAACTGGGTGCAATATGATCAAAGGTATAACTTGTCTTGGAATAGGTCTAGGTACTGGTCTTGATCTTGGTGCAATCTTTCCTCAAAGTCCATGATGTACCAACGTCTACTCACAAACGAAATAATTTAAAAAATAAATAAATAATAGAGACAAAACCAACTCTAAAAATTAAATAAAAATATTTTCAACACTCAGAAAATTGAGATGTTACAAGCACATACCAGTTCGACAACCTCGTCGTCGACGAAGGCTCCTGTGTCCATGGGAGTACGACCATCGTGAGGTTAGGCAAGGAGCTGTATACAAATGCAAGGAGGCCGTGCAGGAGGCGATCAAATTTTGGGCTTATCGGTGCAGTGATATTCACAGTCATCAAGTCAACCCAAGATGTTACGACGTGAAGTGCGAAATAGAGGGGATGCCCTTGGCGAGTGCGCGCATTTCAGCCTAAGTGGTACACCTACTAGAAGTGGTCTATAGTAGTCTCGCACACTTGCGTTGTCGTTGAGTCAGTGCAGTCCCACAGGAATCTGTCATCAAGCTTCATCACCAACCTCACGTACAGTGAGATCGTGGATAATCTTGATTTCGAGCCACGATACATCATTCGTGCGATTGAGGCAAGGTTCTAGTACACAATCAGCGATGCCTAGGCTTGGAGGGCAAAATAGAAGGCAGTGGAATCAAAGTTCGGCACGTTCGAGGATTCCTACCACAACCTTCCCAGGCTACTCCGAGTCATACAAGACAGGAATCTGGGCACTCATGTTGATATTGGAGACGCCACACATCCGAAGTGGCCCAATAAGAGGGTACTGTAGCGAGCATTATTCGCCTTTGGTCCATGTGTCAATACATTCCGGCACTGCCGTCCAATCTTGTGTGTAGATGACACATTCCTGATAGGAAAGTATAAGGGCCAGATACTGACCGCAATAGCGACGGACGATAACAATCAAGGTCTTCCCGTGGCATTCGCTTTCGTTGAAAGCGAGAACACAGACAATTGGTTGTGGTTCCTTAAGAATATGAGAATTTCTGTTGTACAGGGCCGTCCAAATGTTGGCATCATTCATGATCAGCATGTCGGCCTGCTCAGTGCAATAACCCAGCTACAACGAGGAGATAACAAACCACTTGCATGGGCGGATCTGCAGAGCAGGTGGTGCATGAGGCACTTGGCGCTGAGCCAGCCCTCAACCCAAGGGAACATACTCTCCGTCCAGGTGGTAGTACCACGTACTCCCTTCCTAGTGTACCTATGGACGGCAAGACAATCATTTATACGTATGTAACATAGATTGTACTGAAGACCTCGTGCACCAAGGCCCTCCTCGTGTACCAATACAGGTGGTCTCGTATGCACAGAGTGGACAGTCCTCCAGGCGCGCGCACGGACACCCTCTCCTCCGTGTACGGTCTCCAGATGATGCGGTCATCCGTCAGCTGGTCGAACATCTGGCGTGGGGCCAGTACGACCCTGCGTGGTGATCGGTGTGTAGGTCACGTGTGGAACAGACCAAAGGAACACTTAGCACACGAAATTATAATTGCATTACGAGGAGGAGGTGGCAGTTGATGGCAGCGGAGGAGGCGACGATGGCGTCGGGTGAGTGACGCACCGGGAAGACGGTGGAAGAAGGAAGAAGAAGGAGGGTGGCGCGTGGGGAATAAGCCGTTTAGGTTTGGGAGGAAGGGATTTCAAAAAAGAAAAGTGGATTTGGGCTAGAGTTTCTGAAAAAGGAATGTTTTTAAATTTTAACTAAAATTTCAAAAACTTTTGAAAATTTTGGAATTTTAGGATGTTTCAGTTGCAAGCCTGCCATTCCCATGAGAGGATCCTACTACAGATTCTCCTTGCCTTTTCCTGGGTATACGTATTGGATGTTACCGCATTGGTTGCTTTGGTCTCTCTCCGGTCGCACGACAGCTTGAACAAGTAGGAGATCAGTGCATCCATGCAATGCACTGTCTGCAACAGCAAGTGCCAGCTGCCAAAAATACACAGTGAGAGTCCGGTCCCAGTTGTCAAAAGTACAATGCTCGTCAATTTACAAGTACACATGACACATCGCAGTGAGGGAATCGAAGCATGCTGAGGAGATGGATCCTCTGCACCGAAAGAGAGAATCTAAAAACATATACAATGTAGGTTCTTAGAGAGTTATTCAGTAAAGAAAAATTAATTTTTCTTGCAACATAGAACAAATAAGATGTGTATTTTGTAGCATCGATGCTTGATTAGGCACCGATGCTTAAGAGGTGTTTATGCATGTGACTATATATATTTAATACATAATACAATCATCTGAGCACCTACAAAATAAATATTTGCATTGGGGGAAATAACTTTTATATAGATACTTGATGACGTAGCTATATTCTCTTTTGTTTTAAGCATTCGTATATAAACATCTCGCATTGTACATGCCTAATGTACATAACATTAGGAAACGATCTCCATCGTTTAATCAAAGAATCAAAGGTCGAGATTATTTTTCATACACTTACAAAAATATTGTTCGCACAATGATCCTTATAGTGACACAGAGGGTCCAGGTCCCGATGAAA
This sequence comes from Hsuehochloa calcarea, assembly GCA_036346395.1. NCBI lineage: Eukaryota > Viridiplantae > Streptophyta > Magnoliopsida > Poales > Poaceae > Hsuehochloa > Hsuehochloa calcarea. Next base: position 51,556 of record JAYEVG010000074.1, on the reverse strand, counting down.
GAATGCGTTTCTTTACGGGGAAATCTTCAAGCATAAGATCGGATGATTCGTGTTCTCATTGGTTGTCATGAGCGTTAATCATAGTTGGCACTAACACAGAGCAAAATAAGCCTGGCACTTAGCTGTAGCCAGGGTCCATTTTCCATTTTTTGCGAGAAAGAAACGGAAAGGGGGAAAACGACACTAGGCCCTCTCTCTCTCTGAGACGGAGAGAGTAGGCAATTGTTCATGAATCATAGCCACGTCTGATGTATCCACCAATGGAGAGTGAATATGCTACCCAGTGAGAGTCTACCCAAATATGGGAGCATCAACTTCAACTGATGATCGATGAGAGACCATGCAAATTTATGGCCGGTCTGAACTGTCACGCCTGGAAGCACACAGATATTACAAATCGGTCTAACTTTCTATTTCGTGATTCAAATCATCTAAAATTTTAACTATAGCTCATTAAGAAGGTTAGAAATTTGTTGGAAGAGATCAAGAAGGCACAAGAACTAATGAAATTCCAACTTTGATATTAAAACTTACTCATGGGTGGGTGGTAGTCAAGATAACCCTAAATGAATTTCCACATGTCCTAGCAAGTTAGATCACAACAAAAGACTCAAAGAAACCAAAATAATACACAAAAATTCCAAAAAGGCATCAAAGAGAGAACAAGAACAAGAGGTAACTCGTATTGGAGGAAATTTTGCTTGGATTGATTCAAGAGATTGTTGGTTTACAGCCACTCCACCATAAAGATAGAGAATAAAAGCTCAACACTTGAGCATTCAATCAATCAATCTATCTCTCTCGAACCCTAACCTACTCTATAGTCTACTCCACTTTTCCCAACTTACAAATTAGAGTTTCTTATTGGGAAGGCTATTGGATAGGGCGCAAATCCCGCACCTTTTCCTTTTATAGTGGAGGATAGGTCAAGAGAGAAAACTTTATGAGACGCCCGTGAAGTCTACACACAAACGGGTCTTCACTCACGCACGTTTCTCAAAGTGGATGACAAACCAGGCTTCCCGAATATGTTTCTTTGTGATCTTCATCTTCTCTTGACCTAAACAACCTCTCCTTGAGCCGTCTTGTGCCACGGTTTCTCCAAAGGTCACCAACCCGGTATTTTAATAAAGATACTAAAATACCCCTTCGTGATCCTTCTCCGAAGACCAAGTCTAATCGTAACGAAGCAGTCCGATGCGTCACCATGTGTAGGTTGGTCAATGGCTCACTTCATGTCGACAAGTCTCTTTCATCCAGCTCCCACTGGAACCACCCTGACACTTGCACCGACCCCCACGCCACTTGATGTAACCTATCGCATCGAACATCCCGTTCGGTCATCCTTGTCCATCTTGTACCATGCTTGAGTCCACTGACTTCATCCAACATTCTTGATCGTTATGGACCTCAGCCCTTCTAGCATAGTCCTGATCATCCTCGCCGTTGACTGCCGTTGACTCCAAGCCACCTGCACAATAATAGATCAAGAAATCAATTTCGGGCATAAGTTCTTTACAACTTGACCTACGTTAGCCAAAACATGCACATGTAATACATACACACTGAATCCCATGACTTTGGCCAATTCCATGAAGTTCACTTCTTTCACAGCGCAAGAACAAGATCCAGTGCATCAGTCTTGCCCATGGCCAATCGGCCGCCTCTAGCGAGCGGACCAGCTCGGGGACTTAGAAAAAATTTCATTCCTGAAAATATGCACCTCTAATTTTCAAACTCTATTTAGTTTCAGCTTGAAAATCCAATTTCAATGAGACCAAGTGCAAACGCATCATCTCACCTCCATTCACACGTGATTTTTGATCTATTGCCAAAATTCGTCCAATAGTCGGTCTGACCGTCATCCCCTCGGCCGGTCGGCCCACCACACATGGCCGATTAGGCCTCCTATAGCCTGACAGTATCTGAATTTTTTTTAAAAAAAATGAGAGTTCACAAAACGGCTCAACGCTATTGCTAATTGTTTAGACATCCACATTCCTATAGCTCTTGTAATGGCGATTGGCGAGGAAGCAAAGTCAATGGGTCTAACCACTTGCATCTCGATTTTTTTTTAAAAATAATATTGTTTTAAAATATAATTACAAAATTAAATACCCATTTTTTTTACAAAGCTAGGTCCATGTCGCCATTTCAAATGGCGATAGGCTCCTGTCGCTATTTATATTGGTGACAGGGACCCTGTCGCTAAAGGGAATAGTGGGGGAGGTTCCTGTCGCCAATTGAATTGGCGTCAGGACCCTATCACCATTTGAATTGGCAACAGGAGTCCTGTAGCCAATTGAACTGGCAACAGGAGGGCTCTGTCTTTTAAAAAAAATGTGTAGCGAATTTTTTTAATTTTTGTAATCTTGTTTTTTAAAAATGGTTAAATGTTGAAATGTCTGCATAATTCGGAATGCAAAATCGAAGAAGACAATCTAATGTAAAGTAGAGAATGGACAAAATATTCGGGTTTAAGTTGCGAATTACACGACGCGCATGGTTTGGTTACGTGTATAAGGAACGACCATATGCACGATGCAACAAACTGAAAATACATCTACAATACATATGCGCTTTTTTGAAATAGAAATAAAGCCGATTGGAACAAAGATCATTAGTTTCGGTGGCCCATCGCTCCCTTTCCCTTGTCTCTTCACTACCCGTGGTAGCGGTGGCCAGTCCCGAAGTCATCCATATCCTGTGAGATGGGCCGAATGGTTGAATGATGTTAGGATAACACAACATCGAGCCAAATTAATAATTATGATGCCTACCGAATATAACTTACCTCTTCGATCCGGAGTGCGCTCGGGTGACGAAGAGCGGTAGTACGGCCCACGGTCTCACTTGCCAGAGCCTTCCCCTTGTTTGCTTGTTGACCACGGAGGCGGTGGCCAGTCTCAAATTCATCCATGTCTTGCGAGACGGACTGGGCGGTTGAATGATGTTATGATAACACAACGTCGGGCCAAATCAATAATTATGATGCACACTGAACACAACTTACCTCTTAGATCCGGAGTGTGCCTGGGCGATGGGAGTGGTAGTACAGCTCACGGTCTCACTTGCAGGTGCCTTCCCCTTGTTCGTCGTTCGCTTGGACTTGTCATACTCATCTGCTTTCTTGGGCTCGTCCGATGCCTTTTCAGTTGGGTCGAGGTCGGGTACATAAGGTCTCGACTCGCTATGGAAAGTTCAACATGTACTTCTATTGGATGAACGTTCTATTGTACATCTCCGGGCTGTTGATCCATTGGAAGAAGTTGTATTGCATCTCCAGCTACCATTATGCACGTGTGTAATCTGAGATTTGTGGAATGGAATGTATGATGTGAAAAATCTTTGTGTGTACAAGATATGCTTACGAGGTGGTGCCTGCACGTGTAGTACACCCGAGCGGACGTCGTTAGGTGTGTGGACTAGATGATCTTTGTCGGTTCTTCGCACACACATTGCGGGCATGGAAACTTCGGTGGTACCGATGCATCCTTCGTAGACTTATCCGGGTAAGGTTTAGCCTTCTCGAAAAGCCACTTGTGCTTCTGCAGTATCCTCTTATAGATGCTCGCCGAATCCTCCATCTCCTTCCTCTCAGTTGTGCGAACCAAGCTTTGGTATAATATTGAGTGTGGGGGTGCAGTGCTATCCTGCAGCTCTCTTCTCCTCCACTTCTCTTCTCTCCCCTTTTATACAGGAAATTTTTGGCCTGAAGGGGGTGGCAGTGTGTTGTCATCTCAGAGCGTGGTCCTGTCGTTCAGAAAAAATAGCATCGTAGTGTAATTTCATATCAATATGCAAAAGTAGCAGCGTGTGGCGTGACAGGGTGCGGTCTTTTTGGTCTGAAAAGGTCGCCTGGCGGAGTGTGGTGTTGTCAGTTTGAAAAGTAAGCGTTGCAGCATTGCAGTGTGTTGTCATATCGATGTGCAAAAGTGACCGCTTGTGGCTTGATAGCGGTCGGTCTTTTCAGTCTAAAAAGGCCACGTGACGGAGTGTGGTCTTGTCAGTCTGAAAAGCAAGCGTCATAGTGTGTTGTCATGTCGGTCTGAAAAGGTGGTGTGGGGAGTCAAGACTAGAAATAGGGTGGTGTGGGGTGTTCCAATGCAGACTCCATCACATGGTCGCGGTGTACACGCAAAAAACATCGAAACTCGAGACAAGCATAATAATAGTTGTACATAAATTAATATTTACATAGCATGACTGATATTTAGAAGAACAAATGTCTACTCGTGGCTCCTCTTGAGGCGTACCTCGCGTGTCGCCCTGGGCCTCGTCCGGGGCGGCTACGGGCACTGGTGCGAGTAAGTCAAAGGCTCAGGCGGTCGAGGCACTCGACCGGCATGAGTATCCTGAGGGGGCGTTGTGAGGGGGTCCTACGTCGGTTGGCTCGGTTCAGGCACACCATGCAGCTGTGAAGCCCCTACAGAGACCTGGCTGCCACGCTGGTCGATGTAGAAGTCCCCGAAGCGTGACTCCTTGTGCGACACGTCCGGCTTGTCCCAAAGCGGTGTGCTACCTATGAAATACTACGTTGTGCATGTAAACATAGTGAAAACCCAGAAATATTATGTTATCTATGCAAGCAAGATACTCATACCTGGTCACGCGAAGTAACAGGAAGGCTCCGAGTACACTTGCCCCGTGTACGGGTGGTACTCAGGACCTGTCAGAGAAAAATGTTGTTAATAACTAGTGGAGTTCGATGTAAAGAACTGGATGTGAGTGTTTCATGCTAACCTGCGAATTGTGTGGGGGTACTGCCAGCACGGTGCCACGAGGACTCGCTAGCCACGTCTGGGTGTGGAGGCATGGGGCGTGACGCACCGTGGCTCACCCCCTGTCCACGCATAGGTGGGTCGATCGGGTCCCTCGGTGTACGACAAGACGCGATCTGGATCCCTCGTCTCGTCTTTTCAACGATCTGCTCTATGAGCTCTTTGATGTCCTGCGCCGTCATGTAGAAGTGCTCCCTGAGCGTCAACTGATGCATAGAGACAACCAACTCGTACACCTCCTGGTACATATTGATCTGTACACATAATTAACAAGTTAGAAACAAAAATCTTTCAAGTAAACAGTATGGAAAGTTCAATACGTACCACGCCATAGAATGCGGAGTCCGGCTGGGTAGGGTACGTGTCGGACGTTGAAGCCTCATGTCTTGGTGGGTTGTCCATGACCCTGACACATGAACCCTCGTCCTAGTGGAGTGCCACTCGATGTACTCCACGTCGTCCCCGTAGTCGTCTGAGCATCCTCTGGGCGACATCGTGAACCGATCGACCCTAGACCCAAGAGAACATCTTGTCTACCCAGAAACTCGTACCAGGTACTCCCTTTCTAGTGTACCTATGGTAGGCAAAATGATTGTTTCGTAAGTATGTAACACAAATTGTACGAAATAAGTAAACGTGAACTTACACATGGACGTTTGGCGGCACCCACTGCCCCTGGGGGCTGGGACCTCCTGTCGCAAACCGAATTGGCGCATGACCCGCTGCACCTGGCACTCCTCCACAAAGACATCGTGGACCAAGGATCTCTGCGTGTACCACAACTCGCGATCTCACGTGCACAGGATCCACAAGCCTCGAGGTGTGCTCACGTACCCCTTTTGGGAGTGTACGGTGTACAGGTGGCCCGATTATCCGTCAGCTGATTGAACATCACAACGTAGTCTGGGTAGAACACGTGTGTGGTGATCGACGTGTAGGTGACATGTGGAAAAGAACAATGGAAACTTAGCACACGAGATTGAATTACATTACAAAAAAGAATAAATGTTTGGGAAACTTACCCGTCGGCGGCACCACACTATACCCATGGTCGGTCGGTTCACGTTGTCGTCCTCAGCTACATGCTGACTGTGTAAGCTCACAGGTCCAGCTATGGTCGTCTGTAACATCCCAATTTTCAGAGCTTTAAAAATCCTTTAAATAGTGGTAGTGAGAAAATTCACCATTTGGATTTATTTGAATATTAATTTAAAAGCTTAATATGGACTTTAAGGATAAATCGATTTAATGTGCTTAACTCCAACATCAACCATGACCAAACTTATTTTATTTAGATTCTATTTGCTTGGATATATTTTCTAGAATTTTCTAGAATTTTTCCAAGATCATTTGCTATTTTCTAATTGCTATTTGCATTTTCTGGATTTATTTAAAAGAAAAACCAAAAGAAAATCCCTCGAATGCAGTCTTGGGCGAAGCCCAACACTATTCCAGCCAGCCCGACCATTTCGCCGCTTCGGCGCGCCTCGTCCGTTGGATGCTTGACGTGTGCCCTCGTTTCGATCGACGCGCGCGCTCAACCCCGCCTTCCTCCGTTGGATTCTTTGCCGCGTGGCTCGGCCGATCTCGCCGCTCGCTCGCCCGCGCCTCGCTGGCGCTGCCAGGTGGGACCGCCACAGGGTCGTCGTCTCCGCGCCTTCTTCTTCCTCACGCCCGCGCCTTCGCCTGCCATTGCTGGAGCTTGAAGCTTCATCCGACAAAATCGCAACGGTCGCTGATTCTTCGCATCGACCCCACCAATTTGTGGCCGTATCTGTCCCGTACTCATCCCTAACCAAATCGGCTACCAAATCCCTCACAATCTCCCCGAATCTCGGAAATTCCGATCGCGGCCGTTTCGGACTCGATTTGGGGGTTTCCAATCTCGGCGTCCCTCGGGCCTATAACTACCTCCCTTAGGATCGCCTAGTCCGCCGCAACCCAGAACCACCACCCTCGTCTCCCCGATCGCTCTAGCGCCACCGCAATCCAAGATTTAGGGTTTTCGGCTGAGCTTCTTGTCCGGAGAATTGCGCCGCCGTCGTTGTCGCCCTTGCTCCACCGACTGCACCACCGTGATCAGCAAGTCCCAGGCTACCTCGTGCGCCCCTCCTCGTCGCTGGAGCGTCGCCGGAGCGCACTTCCGACAAAACCCGAAGCTCCACCGCCGCTTCTTCCTCGCCGCCGGTCGCCACCGTCGTTGCCAACTACTGGTAAGGGCACCCCTGAGTGCGCAATAGCACGGGGAACAATCTGGTACCCTCCACCGCCGCGAAGTCGCCACAGACGCCGGTGACCATCGGTCCCGGCGCCACCGCCGCCGTTGTCGTCCGGCTCGGCGCCAATGTCGGCCGATCTTTGGTGTGGCGGTAGCGTGGCGCGGTCAGCGCAAGACACGAGTCGTGGCTCGATCCATCGCGCCAGATCTCCCTCGGTTGGTGCACTCGGTCGCGTGAACCCCGAGACTGATATGTGGGGCCCACATGTCAGATTTCTTTTTAAATCTATTTTCTTTTCCGGAAATTCTCGGCTGACGCAAGCATTGCGCAATAATCTGATTTTCCTTTATAAAAATAATTCGGGAAATTCAATAAAATCCAAATTAGGGTTTTATTTGATTTTCAAACTTCCAAAGTCCATATCTTTTGCATCCGAACTCCGATTGAGCCCATTCAAATTTGTAAATTCATATAAAATCAACATCTATTTAATGGTGAATTTTATTTGATTTTTGGAGTTGGTTTTGACTCTGTTATTTATTTATTTTTATTTATTTTGTCTCGTTTGCGAGTAGACGTCGATACTTCGGAAAATTTTGCTGAAGAAGGAGCACCTCCTCAAGATCAAGACCAAGATCAATATCTAGATCTATTCCAAGGCAAGTTATACCTTTGATCATATTGAACCCAGTTTTCAAAATACTTTGTTTTAATGTATTGCATTCTATTTCAAATATTTATTTAAATGCTTTTGGGATAGTTATTAATCCAATTTGTTACATCCACCTTGTATATTGTATGCCATGATCTTTTGTCACCCTAGGTTGGTTCATTATTAGTTGGTATTATCATAGCACCAACGTGGGTTGGTTAGATACGAGTAGATTGCTTAGCCATGCCACGAATCATCATTTCATGTGAGATGCAAATATAAACTTGACTAAGTGGTTATGGAACTGTGTGATGAAACTGTGTGTACTGTGTGCTATTACTCGTTGATGGCATGTGTTGCACTTAATCAACAGGGTGTGAAAAGATTTAGACCGAGGCAAGTGGTGGATCTGTGTGAATGGTGGAGCTGTGTGCTTTATAAACTTTGTGATTTGGGTTAAAACTGGAAGTCTTGCCTTGGTCAATTAAGGACTTAACTTTGTGCGCCATTGAACTAGGCCTTACTGTACGACCACATGCCTATTATGGACTGAGTCTAACTTAGTAAGTTATGGAGTCTTGACATTGACAACTCAGGTTGTATTTAAACTGTGTGATGGGCTGGAGGTGTGATATGTCACATCTCGGGACGGTTCGCTGCATCCCTGTCCAACGATGTGTGTCGTAACCAAACGCTGTGTGTATCGGTTGGCCGGCAGGAAAGCACATCGGGAGTGTCAATGCTTGAGATGAAGTCTCTGAAAAGTTTTGTTATGGTCAGTGCTGGCCCCACTGATTGTATCGTGTGGGTAAAGTGTACAACCTCTGCAGAGTGTTAAATCAATCTATTCGAATAGCCGCGTCCTCGGTTGTGGTCATGCTCGGGAATTTCACACGAGGGGTAGATTTTCATAAAACAAATGGGAAGGGTCAGCTGTGTGAGATAACTTGTACAGCTGTGTGAATAACTTGATTAGACTGTGTGTCCTTTGCGAAATCAATTGTTAACTTATTATTGTCTATTTGTTTTGAATTATGCTTTCAATCTATTATTTGTATTCAATTGCAAATGTTGCATTTCTGCAAAATAACCACCGAAGCCATTCCTTTGGAATAAACCATCATCTATAAATTGCATTCTGTGGTATGACTTGCGAGTACAGTGTGTACTCACTCTTGCTAAACAAATCAACAGAAGTGGTGGAGTCGTCGCCTGCTTTTGAAGAAGAGTTCTACGAAGGTTGATCGTTAGGGTCTTGATCCCAGTCAGTTGCATGTGGTAAATTGATGGGAGCCTACTGGAGTTTTCTTCGTTTCCGCTGCAATTTATTCTTTATTGTCAGCCTTGCATGGCTTAATAAATGTAAAACTCGACCGTAAGGTCCCAACGGTTATTTGTTATTCAAAGTACTCGTTTATTCTTATATTCGTTGTATGGATGTGATATTTCATCGATGTTGACATTGTATGCACTGGCGTGATCCTGGACTAGTGCAGAATACACAGAGGGTCCAGATTTGCATATTTGGGTCCCGACATCGTCCGATCTGAAAACGCCCGAAGGACCATAACTAAAGGAGCAACAGGCATCCAGAGAGGACGGAGCTATCCTGAACCCGGTGGCACACGTTGCACAGTCTATGGTATCTCGCACACAGAACCGCCGGGCACCAGGCACATGGGTGGATGTCCGCCACCTCCCAATCCACCAGCTGCTATGCGTATCAGATGTAGTGCTTGTCAACGCTGTCGTTGTGGGACCCCACGAACATCACCCACCCAAACAACCACAACAAATAGGCCTCGAAGTGCATCCTCACCGTGTGGTTGGGTGCGTCCTCCGTCATATGCTCGGGTTGTAACAAGACAGATACACTTCAGCAAGGTTCACAAATCAATAGATGCGATAAACCAAGAGTTACGAAGACTTACGTAGAAATGACATATCCACTTCAACGTCGTCCCATGGACGCTGCTGAACTCCATGTAGTCGTTGGTCGGGATGTTGTACGCGCTAGGGTAAGCCAACGCAGGGCAACCTGGTTAGGAAAGCCACGTCCTGAAGCGTCAACGCCATCTCCCTGCACGGGAGGTGAAACGTGTCTGTCTCCAGCCTCCATCGGTCAATCAGTGCCGTTAGGAGGTACTAGTCGTACGAAAATCACCTGGACATATGACCACCCCCCGCGTGGTCCTAGTCATCTTCCCACGTTGCCTCGACCATCCTCGCTAGTGGAAGGAGGCCTGCCACCCTCAAATTGCGTAAAAAAATGATTAAGAACAAACATTAGTCTACCAAAATTAGTCAGGCTGCAAATGAATACTCGAACGTCGCAACTGCACGTACCTCAGAACCCAACGTGGGTCCACCCTCCACGCCCTCATGGCGTGCGTAGCCGTAGCACAGCGCACCAAGCTCAATCGCTGCCTCGCCCTCCTGGGGGAGGATGGTACTGTGGCGGCTACGATGATGCGCATCAATGACCGGGTCAAGCAACTTGTACGATCACTGCGCAGCGTGTCCTGGGTCCGCTATACCTGAAAATTCTATGCATACATTGTAAAAACTACAAAACATACACAAAAAGTAATAATAAGAAGCGTCATTAAGAAAATATTTACCGTGCACAAATAGAAACCAAATTTAAGTTCGGATTATTTTGATTAAGCTATACAAACCCTACTATCCTACTCTATAATTTTAACAATATTTCTTAGTAATGTTGTTATTTCCCTAGTTTCACGACTTGGAAAGAAGTTTCAAAGGGAAGACCACTCTCGATGAAATATTGAGCAAGCAAAAATGCTTGCAAGATAATAGTAGAATTGGTTTCACTCCCAAGAAGAGGGAAATAGCAAGACAAGGTACAATGCAAGACATACGAAGAAATATGTCAAGTGACTTGGATGCAATGGGAAGGGCCACTTTGCCTCGGTGTGTCCAAATCAAATGGATGTCAAGTCAAGACATTCAAAAAATAAGGCAAACCGGCAATGAGCAAGATAAGAAGGCAAGAAGGGGAACTAAAAGTCCAACCTACTACAATTGCTGAGAAAAGGGATATTTTAGTGAGGATTGTCGCAAAGGTATCTCTCCTAAGCCTATTATCTATAATGATCATTATTTTCTTACGAACGATAAATATGACAATGTATTTGCTAAAATTGTTAGTTCACCAAAGGTTATATCTAGGGCCATTTGGGTGCCCAAATCTCTTGTGACTAATATTCAAGGACCCAACTGAGTTTCGGTACCAAAAAGCGCTTAAATGATTAATATGTACTTGGAGAGGCATTGGAGGTTTGACTCACATGAAGAGGTGGATTCCACCATGTGCAAAATTAAAGCCAAGCTTGAGGATGATCACTTGATATCAAGAACCAATGCCAAAATTATAGTATCTTATTTTTGACCTAAACTAGAGTTTTATGTAAAATCTATTCTAAAAGGAATTTGAAAACCGTCCCAAGAGAAATATCCTAGAGTTGACTATTCTAAACCTTTTTGGTGTTCACAAGATTTCCAAAAGGCCAACTCAGCAAATGTTATTGATTTTGAAACTCGTCCAAAAATTTCTAGTTTGACCTAAGTAGTCACTTTCTAGCACTTAAGAGAGTTTTGCTATATGAGCTAAACTTATTCACATGAATTGGTCCATAATGATATTAATGACTCATACATACAATTGAATGCTTTAAATTTTTATCATATGCTCAATTAGTCACATTTGAAGATGTCTCACGAAAATTGCTTTTATTCGGTTCTGTTGATGTATTTGTGAAAAGAGTTTCAAAATCTTTCTTAAAATCTCTATTTAAGTAAAAACTATATTCATTCGAGTTTCTAATATCTATCTCATGCATAATGATCCTGCAAATTATTTGTTGAGTGTTCATTATAAAGGATCATTTGCATTCAAACTCAGTTTCTAATTTTTTTCAGGCAAAACAGTAATACCACATTTTGGCGCCGATACTACCACTGCCCGGTAATACCGCACTTCAATAGCAGTACTATCGATCTTCTGTGAGGGTTGGCGAAGCATTCACTAGAGACAAGTCGAAAATGTGGTCGAAATTGTACTCGAAGATGTACTCGAAAATGTACTCGAAGACGTACTCGAAATCGAACTCAAAGACGTACTCGAAAACGTGGTCTAACTTCGTGGTCGAAAATGTTGTCGAAAGCGTGGTCGAACTTCGTGGTCGAACATCCTGGTCGAAAATGTGGTTGAACGTTGTGGTCGAAAATGTGGTCGAAGACATTGTCGAAAACCAACATGGTCGAAGTTCACTGGTACTCCTAGCATAAAAATGCGGTACTACCGAAATTCGATAATACCGACATAAAATTGTGGTACTACCGTGTTGGTTGGTGAATTTCATTAAATGCCTTCGCACATGGTTTTAATTTGTCTCTCTCTTCTCAACCTGTCATTCTGCAACCCAACTCTTCTCTCTCCCGTGCTTCTCCTCCAAGAACTCAACCTCAAAATCTCTCGGTTCTTTAGAGCTTTCTTGAATCCGTTTGTTGGAAACATCTCCTGTAATCGAATCTTTTCCAATCCCTGAGGTACTTCCTATGATTCTTTCCTTTCCCATTTTCTTTTAGATCTATCTCTTTTGTAGGGGTTGAGTGAAATGTGTATGATTCAATCAATTTATTTTGGGCAAATTGCTTAGAACTGGTATTTGGTGACATTCGAAGTCTATTCCATGATTTAATTCATGTCAAATACCTGCTTAATGCAAAATTGAGCCCTAAAGAAGTTCTGGAACTGCAGTAATACTGCCCCGTGGACTGTGGTACTACCTATGGTCGGTAATGACGGCGTTATACCATGATATTACCGCTCTTATAGAAGAAAATTTAATTCTATCATATGGTTTCATTCAATCCTATTCGCTCTAGTCCTAGTTATTTTCTCTTATCTTAGCAACCATGCCAAGAACCAAAACCGCTTTTCAAAAAGACCAAGGGCAGTCTTCAAAGCAATATCAAGAAAGTTGTTATCAAGAAGAAGATGATGAGGAAGTTACCGTATATGAAGAAGATGATAACGAAGAAATGGAAGAGGCCGAAGAGACTGATATGGACTTAACCCAAATTTCAAGTGATGACCATGCTCTACTTTGCCACATCAATCAATATGAGAAGCCCAGTAATTCAACAAGTGCAAGGTTTTACACCAAATTCCAGCAACAGGTTTATGATCAACTTTATAGTCATCATCGTCAATTTGCTGATCATAGATATATTGATTGGGTACACTTGGAGAAGTGATCATAGATATATTGATTGGGTACACTTGGAGAAGATTGGCCGCTTCGCTGGAACTTCTATTTCAACAAGCTGGTATGGAAGAGATAGTTGGATTGAGGTGTGACTTCAATGAAGATCTAATTCAAAAATTTTATGCTACTATCTATACCTCTCAAGAATTCGATCTTTTGGTTTGGATGTCCGACACTCAAAGGTTACAGGCCTCCAAAGCTAACTTTGAGCAAGTTCTTGGGACATACTCAGGCTCACAGCTGAAGATCTATGACAGAGCACTTAGATTTCAAGCTTGGCTCCAGTTCTATGATGAGAATGTAAATTTTGTGCCTGAGAAAATTGGCGGCCTTGTCCCTCTGCCAAGCCTAATAAATAGAATCATCAATCATGCTTTCTTTCCAAAGAGTGGAAACTTTGATGCCATTGGAGGGCATGCTTGGAATATCATTAACACCATTATTCATGGTAGAAGATTTGATGTGATTAATTTGATTATAAGGGAGATTGATTAATCCAAAAATGATAGGATTAAGAGAATCTATTTTGCTCCCTATATCATGGCTCTTATCATGAAGAAGATTCGGTTTCAAGGTGGATGTCCAGGAGTCCATAAGCCATATAAGCCAAGAGATGGGGGTCCAGTTCCTGCAGCTATACCTCCTCCAGTTCAAGAAAATGCTCCTGCTGAAGACGAAGTCTCTCTTGCTCAGATTTACTCTGTCCTTTTGGAGATTCAAAGAGATCAAAGAAGTTTTCAGACTGAGACTAACAATTGGTTGGCTGCATTGACTGAGAGTGTAAGTGCTCTAGAGGAGGCAGTGCAATCATCTTCGTTAGTAGCTCCTTCTTCTTCATTTCACTACAGTCGACATCGCCGTCGTGATATGCCTTCTCAAGCTCCTCTTCAAGAATGATTCTTTTTTGTCTTTGATGAAAAAGGGGAAGAAGGCATAAAAGAAGTTTGAAAGTCTTAGAGCTTGGTTTCTATGTGGTTCTATCTATCTATTCAATTATATATATGTGTGGAACAATATGTCTTATGGTTATGTTTGTAAGACCTTATTCAGTTTTTCTTTTAAGACTCTTGCTTGTTGAATGCTTAAGAATGATTATGCTTAATGTTATCTCAAGCATCCTTTATTGATTATCATTCATTATTACTTGAATGATCTTGTGAACCATTGTTCCTCATAGCCAATATATAAGGAAAACTCTGTCAAAATTTCCAATAATACATATGTGCATGAAAATCTTTATGAATCTCAAAGGCACATGTTTTTGGGGGGGAGGGTCTCTATATATTATATGTTTATTGAAGGTCACTTCAAATTAGTTTGCATTTTGTTGAGCCTCTCAAAATGAAACTTGTATTTATTTGTAAGGACTAGCTCCATATTTTATCTGAGATTTTTTTCCCGGAGCTTGTCTATTTGGGTGATTTCACAAGTAAGTTTCCTTGAATTCATTCAAAATATCACTTCCTTTAAGACAAACTCAAATATGGCATCATTTCGAGTTGTTTGTTCCTTTCGGCCATAAAAGGGGAGTTTGCAACCTATTTTGGTTTTCCTTAAATATCTTGAAAACCAAACTTTTCTTCAAAAAGGGAAGAATATTTTAATGATCAAAATAAAATGAGTTCATTTGCCAAGCTCATTGTTTTGCAAAAACTCTATATTGGTTTAGATTTGGTTTGGTTTTTTTTATGATTAATGCCAAAAGGGGGAGAATTTGTATATGATCAATATTTCCACATTTGGTTGAATAATATATTCTCTCATGTGATTTAACCCTCCTACGATTTCACCTTTTCATGCATGTTTCATTCATATGCTTAAGAATGCATTATGTACATAAGTATTAAATTGGTTAATGACATGCATGGATATAGTTCAATTAGCTTAAATTCTTAACTTATGTTGATTTATATCCACATGTTGTTATTGATAAAAGATTTGTCATCAATCATCAAAAAGGGGGCATTGAAGAATCTAGACTCGCCATTATAAGTTAATGTAGTATTTTTGTGATTAATGACAAATCTATATGTTAGACTAACTTCTATTGATATACCTATTGTGTAGTCTTATTTGGATGAAAAGGTGAAAATCAAAGAGATATGCATTTGACATCAAATTCTTATATCTTGTTGCATTCCTTGGATCCAAAATATAGGTTGAACTCCACCAAAAGTCTAACTTGAATATGTGTATATTTTTTTTTACAGATTCATGTATGCACACATTTAGGGGGAGTTCACTCTATATTTTGTGGTCTCATTAGTATTGATTCATACTTCTTTATCCACATATACTTGGGATTTCTACTTTGAAACATATCCTTAAGTATATAAAATTTGTGTAGTTCATATATACTCATATGTTCTTATATTCAATTATTTGTAATTGTGATGGTTGTCATCAATTACCAAAGAGGGAAAGATTGAAGTATCTTGACGCACCATTATGAGTTAATGGGATGTTATGGTAATTAATGACAATCACATTGTGGAACTAATATTTTACATGAGTTGGTGAAATAGGTTGAGTTCCATGATGATGATGACTTGGGATGACATCATGTGTTGATTATCATCAAGTCAATGTTTAATAAAAGGATGCATCATGTGTTGATGCATATCAAGATCTCGAAGAGAAGATGATCATGAGTTGATCATCAAATCAAGAGAAGATCCATTATGTGTTGATGGAAGTTAAGTGAAGGATGCATCATGTGTTGATGCTTATCAAGATCTCGAAGAGAAGATGATCATGAGTTGATTATTAAGTCAAGAGAAGACCAATCATGTGTTGATGGAGGGCACATGAAGAAGATCACCCTGTGTTGATGATATTCAAGTCAAGATTCGGGATGAAGGATGTCATCATGTGTTGATAGGCATCAAGACAAGATTCCGAAATGAAGAAGATCATCATGCGTTGATGATATTCAAGTCAAGAACCCGGACATGAAGTGAAGATATACATCATCAAGCTTTAAGGGGATGTGCAAGATAAAGGTATGACTAGCTAGGGCTAAGGATGTGTTCCCAGACTTTTACGGGTCTCGGTGTTTGGTTGGGAGACCGGATTGGTAGTATAGGTTGCTGTACTATTAAGAGGGGTCTTGTCTAGTAGCTTGAGTTTCATTATGTGTTGATAGCTCAATCTCGCTTGCTCTAACTCATCATGGTATGATGCTAGTATTTGCGAATGTGCTTTGCAAATAATCGAGGCTTATGCATTTAATCCTTGTAGCATGTGACTACACTTTGCAAATGTGTTTTTACAAATAGTTGAAGTCCATGTACCTACTCCTTGTTGCATGATATAAGTTTGTAAATGTATTTTGTAAATTGTTAGGGTTCATGCATTGCTTTGATTTGAGCTTCTGGAAAACAGTTTTGAAAAACGACATGACCGCTGTTGAAAAGCGGTACTACCGCAAGTCGGTAGTGCCGATATTTGTTTGGCGGTACGTATTTTTAAGAGAGCATATTTTCCGGATGTTTTGAATCTCTCTGATAATCGAAATGACAACATTTGAACTGCGGTATTACCGCAGGTCGGAAGTACCCAAAAATGTATCGCGGTACGTAAAATACAGAGAGTGTGTTTTTGAGTGGTTTGATATTCTCTTAAAATCAGAACGACTGCACTTCAGTTGCGTTACTACCGCAAGTAGGTAGTACTAATATTTATGTGGCGATACGTATGTTACAGAGAACGTGTTTTTGGGAGTTTTGATATCCCTTGAATCGACATGACTGCATTCTCTTGAGCGGTATTACTGGAGTGCGGTAGTACTGATATTTACTTGGCAGTATGAGTTTTTCAGAGAAGATGTTTTTGATAATTCTTGAGCTCTGAAAAATGGTAGCTCCGTTCTAGCTGAGCGGTACGACTGCGATGCGGTAGTACCGATTTTTAGTTGGTGGTATTACCGTAACTTTGTGTGTAACCGCTAGTTCAGAGCATTAAATGCACAATAGTCGACCGTTGAATCTCGACTGCGGTAGTACCAGTCCTGAAACGGCGATACTACCAGAAATCCTGATTTGTTTGGTATGTTTGTTCCAACGTCTAGTTTTTTGGTGGGGGCTATAAATAACCCCTTGACCGGTTTTGAAATAACCTTTGACACTTCATTTCATTCTATTGAACTAGTGTGAGCTTCTATTCTCAATTGTGCTTGTGTTGCACCTTGTAAGCATGGAGAGAGGTCTCTAGTTGCATGTGTTGTATCTAGAGTTGGATTTGTATCCACTTGAGCTTGTACATTCGTTGAACGTGGTGAGATTTAAGTAAGGGGCTTGACTTATTACTCTTGGAGTTTACCGACTCCTAGATGGTGTTGGAGGCGTCGTGTCCGATGTTCTCTTCAAAGAAGATTGTGAAGAGGCATGGCGTGTTATGAAGGTTGGAGCTCACCTACCCGGAGCGAGAAAGAGCTACCACTAATGGAATTGAGGTGTTTGGCTTAATTCATGGAGCCAGTCCAATTAGTTTGGGTTTACCTCAACGTGGATTAGGGGAAACCGATAAGTCTCCGAACACCACGATAAAAAGTCCTCGTGTCTTTGTGGTTTGCTCTCTAGTGATTTACCTTGTGTAATTTACATTCCTAAAATTAAATTGCTTTCATGTCTTTGTATATTTGCTATCATTGACATACTCTTATATTGTTGGTGCACTTAGTGATACTAGTTGTTTTAGACCTTAATTGTGCAAAACCGATTTGACTTACTCTTCTGTATTAGAAATCAATTTTAGCAAAAAATAATAATTTAAAACCGCCTATTCACCCCCCCCCCCTCTAGTCGGCCTCCTCGATCTTACATATTCTCTTAGGTGTCTTCCTATTTTTGTAGATTTATTCTAAATCATTCGAGTACCGCAATAAAAAAAATGCACAATGAACTAAAGTATACACGGTTCAAATGATGTACTACATAAAATATATAAAATTATCTAATCTATTGAGTCTTATATTGCTATTTTTATTTGCTGACCGATAAGGTTTCGAAATAATGTATGAAGTTGTAAAAACATGTACCTGCCATTTAAAATGGCCAACCAGATCCGATACTCCAACTGTCTCCTCTGCTACGAACTGCTAGGGCTTCACCGCGTCTCTTCTCCCCCTCTCTCTTCTCTCCATCTTCTCTTTTTTCTGGAATTAAAATGAGATTTTCACCGATTTCTGGACTTTAAGTATATAGTTTTTGTCTCCAGTTGAACTGACGATAGGAATTTGCGGCTTCCTGTCGCCATTGCACACTGTTCACTTCATGTCACAATTCCAAATAGCAACAGGAAGTTGGACAGACGACAAGCAGTCAACATGGTTCCTGCCGCCAATTGAAATAGCGATAGAATGAGCCTAGTTTTGTAAAAAAAATTATCATTTAATTTTACAATTATCTTTTTAAATAACATTATTAAGAAAATTCCTTGCATCTCTATGGCACATGGTGCAATCCATTGGCGCCCGATCGAGCCCAACCCCGTCAAAACGACCCATTTAGGCTTGAACCTCACGAGCCCAACCTCGCACCCACGTGCCGCACGCGCATCCACCTTGACCTCCCAGGCTTCCCTACCGCCTCTGAGGGCTCGCCCATGGCCATCGCCACGACGCTCCGACAAGTGAGCTCCCACACCTCACTACTTCCCGCCACCACAGCTTTAGTCTCGCACGTTTTGCACTCCTCGTCTCGCTGTTAAAATTTCGTCTGCTCTCGTCGACTGGATCCCAGTTTGTTTTTGCTGCCATAATATTTCACCTATCTGCGGACTGTAAGAGAGTAATGAGTAGACGATGAGAGTTTGTCATTTGATATCAGAAAAGTAGGCTATGAAAACCGAGATGAACTCACTCAGCCACCTTGCCAAATAATATATATGTTAGAATAGGAACTTTTTATATTTTTTATTTGTATTATGTATTGTCTTATCTGTATATGGCATACACCATTTGTACACTCTATATATATTGTCTATTGGGTCTCTGAATACATACACACACCATTCATATCATGGTATCAGAGCAGAGGTTCTAAACCCTAGCCTCCAACCTAGCCTCCATCCGCTTCCGCTGCCCTCGGGAGGAGCAATCTCCGCTCCCGGGGGCGGCCACATTAGTTGTAGGCTTTCCTTGTAGAAGCGGCAGCAACATCTCCACATTAGTTGTAGGCCTTTCTCCACGTTGCCGTTGGAGACAGCGGCGGCCTTGCCGTCCTCGTCGAGGTTGACCCACTCGTTGTCGCTGCCAGCCATCTTTAGATCGATTTGATTGGCTTCGTCTTCGTCTTTCACTTTGGGATTCTTACCTTGCCGTCCCCGTCGAGACCCACTTGTCATCGCTGCTGGCCATCTTCAGATCGATTTGATTGGAGGTAAAGCCTTATCCCGAAAGAACAGCACGACACCGACGCCGTTCATCGCCCGCGCGAGTGCCTTTGTCGAGGAGCTCCCCATAGCCGACCACCCATGGAGTCATCATGCACCCTGGCCGTGACTCATGCCTTGTGACCTCCACCTCCTCCGCGCTGGACCGTCTTGGAGTCGCTGGACAGCGGCGAGAAGAGGCGGAGGTGGCGGAGCGTGCATACTGCCGTGGAGGTAACCAGAGAGGGAGACCGCGACTTGCCGTGAACCATGGGATGGCTGGATCTAGATGAAGTGGAGCTGCTGCCATGGAGGTTGTGGAGAGGTAGATCGCTAGCGGAGGAGGAGGCATGAGGTCGGCAGCCACTGCTTCCGTCGGCACCACCTCCGTCGCCGTAGGTCGCCTTGCTCTGTCGGTGTTGTCGGTTTCTTATAACAGAGTCCGGCTTTCAAAAAAAGGTGTTGCTAGTATCTGCAGCTCCTTTGTGTCGTTTTCTTCAGTTGCTTCCATCCAAGTCTGTATCACTCTATTTTTGAGTTCGTCTAAACCATGCAAGTCCACAAATTTATTGTCAGTCATAGAAGCATAGGAATTCCCTTTTGCCTGGCCGCCGCCGCTCTTCTCTCTGAGCCACTGCAGATCATAGAAGTCGTTATAATGCCGCCGCTTCTCTCTTAGCTATCGCTCTGAGCTTCTAAGGCCGTCGCGCTTCTTCCGCACTGCGCCTCCGTTGCGCTTCTTCCGCACTGCACCACCGCCGTCTTGGGCTTCGATCTGTGTCGTCATATTTCTATCTAGTCCTCTTCGGTTTTCGGTTTGATTTAACAGCTTTCTCTATTTTTATCGGTTTCATCATCTTCTTCATCGTGTTGTCGCGGTCGACTTTGCTCCTGCTTGCCTCTATTTTCTCAGCCCCTGCACCTTGTGCTTTATGGGCTGTCGCACGACCCCGAATGGGAGATATTTTGATACGCGATATATTTTCCAAGAGCTGCACGCTACGGCAACATTATCAGGACTCAGACTTTGGATTTTCTCTCTCTATATTTTAGTGTCAACCTTTTTCAAATGCAATGCTATTGCATACACATTGCATTAGAGAGGTGGGTGTTAGAATAGAAACTTTTTTGTATTTTCTAATCTGCCTTTTGTATTGCTTTATCTATATCTAACATACACCCCTTGTGCACCCTATATATATCGCTCATTAGCCCTCTGAATATATACACACAATATTCATAATAATATCTATTTTTTAAGATCTTGTAGGGTTCACAGGTCACATTTCAAAGTCAATCCTACAAAATATAAGGAAAATCCTGGCAAAAAATAACAATAATATGGAAAATAACAATGTTTACGAGTTTCAAGGGCTTTTCATACCCCCAATATAGGATTAAATGGCTACTGTATGGGGCCTGCTTACCTTTCTCATCTCTCTCACATTTGCCTTGACCTCGATGTTTCCAAAAACGGGATGGGATTTCTCGATTTTGCTTTGTTATATTTTTTGCTAATCATTTAGTATTGTGATTCCAAGCTTTCTATGAGCATGCTCACTCCAAAATTGCTTGAAAGGTATGGGGTATATTTTGAACTTAGTGACTGGATTTATGTGATTTTGTAACCAAACTAAAAACACATATAAGCTTACTTTTGGGTTTTGATTGTATGGCATTGTTGCATGGACAGTGACAGATTTATACTTGAAACGATGTGTGGTGAATTACTCATCGCGTTATGGAACTCTAAAATGTTTAACTACATTAAAGATTTTTCTTGTTTGATCTCTCAACTGCTTCATTGATTGGACCTCGTGAAACATTTATCCAACCCAACATTTGTAGCACATTTTCATCAGCTTTGTAGTGTTTGTGAGTAATACTTCTTTTGCCAAGGTGTTTCTTTTCATAACAATACCACAAATCATGTTGCACTAGTAGGATATTACCTAGGCACAAAATCTCTGCCCATATCAGTTGCCAATTGCTAGAGTTTAGGTGTATATATTCTATAATATAATGCAGTCAACACATCTGCAGTTTTAGCAATTTCTGAATATACTCTAAAGAATTCAACAGTATTGTTTGCTTTTGTTATAGATATATATAATTATATGTAATATGCTAAAGATGAACCTCTTTCTTCACTATTTATTTGTTAGGTGCTTGCTAAATATCAGTATGATTATAGGAACCAGGCCTACCATTTTGTTATATGTGTTAATCAACTGGATCATAGATGGTGTGTGCCACTGTACCAGTTGGTTAGAGCTCTCACTAGCTGGTGTGTCTATTGGTAGTGAAATTAACCGATTCAGTTTGGTTTGCTTTCACAACATTTATTGCAATACTGCTCACTATGTGCTCACATGGAGTTGCAGCCAATTAGAATAAAAAGAAGCATACTGAACTAACACAAAGTGTATCACTAGATGTGCCAATGCCAACCCTGAACATATCCTTCATGCAATCTATAGGCTTAATGTCATTGATGGAATAGCATTCAACATCTTGTGGTGCAATTTAGTTTAAAAAACTCATAAGCTGATGCCAAATTTTGAGGTGGAGAACAGCTCAATATGCAAAAAAAAAAAGAAAAAAAGAAAAGAAAAAAAAAGTGTGAGCAAAGATGCCCTTAATCATATCAAACAAAAATACTAACAAGGAATGGGTGGTTCTTGGTAGTAATATTGAAGGTCTTTAAAAAAAAAAAACATCTTGATTGGATGGAGGAATAACTTAGAGGCTTAAGAAGCTAAGTTTTTATCCAATGCTTTACTGTTCTCTCTCTGTATCTTTTGGATTCTGTTTTGTGATATGCATACAGTAGATCAGAAACCAACATTAGCTACTTCCAAGATTTCAACTGATAGTTCTTTTGAGGACTGCATTTTGTGAGTTCAAGTGTTCATTTGTAACATTAACTATTTTACTACTACTTCATGAATTTCTTCCATAATGATGTGGCTATCTTCTTCATGGGTATAATAGGTTGTCGTGTTTCTGGATGGCAACCCTTCGATCTACAATGCATACATTGCATACTGTATGATCTTGCTTGGTTAATTTATTAACTCAAGGGGCACAATGTGCAATACTACATGTTCTCACACCTCCTGCTGTTGATTAAGTCTAGTTAGCATATATTTTTCTTTTGTCGGAAAATAATGACATTAACCAAAACCCAGATTTCATGAACCATTTCGTTGGATTGTTGCACGATGGGGATATGTTTTTCCCATGTCGTGCTGCTTTAACTTAGAAGTGCGTAGTTGGGATCTTGGATTGTGCTTGGTCGGCGATAGTGAAGGCCAATGCGGCAGCAAAATAAAGTGCTGAACTTGTGTTGATAACATGTGTTCAATGTTTTATTTGTGTTCCCAGAACTCTCCAACAGCTCGCCTAAGTGCCCCATGACACTGAATACATGCTCTTACATTTCCTGTACAGACATTGTGGATTTATCACTTTCTTATTGGGCAAGTGGGCCAAACTTTGACTGTTGAAACGTGTTTCCTAAAGCAGCAACATTATGTCATTGTAAAATTTTCAAACACAATGCATATGTTTGTTTCAAATTACACTATCTAGATGCTTGCAGTGAATTCCATTTAAAGTTAAAACATTGTCTATTTTAGGTTTAGTGTTTTCCCTTCATGGCATCTTCCCCATTCTCCTACCCAAAAATTCCGTGTCAATAATAGCAGTACAAGCATATAATTACCTTATCTCAATCCAAGGCCCTGTTCTAATACATATATTATTCCTTTGTGTTTGCATAATCAGAGAAATTCTGAGTGTTATGAATAGCGTTTGTATTCAATATAAGACTATTAAGTCAATATATATACAAGTACATGTGTAGTATATATGAAAAAAAAAACTCCTTGTACAATACACATCTAATACCCCCTCAAACTCAAACTTATGGTGGATTAACAACAGGAAGTTTGGAGAGATAGAAGCTGTGCTGAGCTCTGGTCTGCGCCTTTGTGAAGAAGTCCATTAACCAAGTTAAAAGCACATCTTGAAGAGCAACAATGCAGTCCTCGCACTGTGTTCGCATGTAGGTAGTATCAACACCACTATGCTTTGTAAGCTCATGTTTCACCGGATTTGTAGCAATACTAATAGCCACTGTACTGTCAGACGAAAGAGGAGTGGGTGCTGAAACAGAAACACTAAAGTTCTCAAGTAACCATCGTAGTCAAGTAACCTCCGCAGTCAACAAAGCCATAGCTCGCAACTCTGCCTCAGTACTCGAATAAGAAACTGTTGTTTGCTTCTTAGTCTTTCAAGCAATGAGAGAACCACCAAGAAAAACACAATAGACAGAAAGAGACCGACGATCAGAGTGATTACCAGCCCAGGTAGCATTAGAATATACCTGGAGCTGTAAAGAGCTGGAACAAGGGAAAAACAGACGGTGAATGATGGTTCCACGAAGATAACGTAGAACACGAAGAAGATGACTAGTGGAGCTGAGTGGGAGCAGAAACAAACTAACTCAAGATATGCACAGGGTACGAAATGTCAGGATGGGTGACACCCAGATAAACAAGACTCCCAACAAGGTGACGATAGCGAGTAGGATCAGTAAGAGGCTCACCATCAGTGGACCGAAGATGAAACTTAAGCTCCATGGGAATCTCAGCAGTGTGCTGATTCGTAAGAGAAGCACTATCAAGAAGATCCTGAATATACTTTTGTTGGGACATATAGAAGCTCTTAGGCGTAGAAATAACCTCAATCCCAATAAAGTAGCAAAGATGACCCAGATCAGATATGAGAAACTGCTCATTAAGACGCTCCTTGACAAAATTGATGTACTGAGAATCATCTCCATTAATGATCATATCATCAACATATAAAAGGAGAAGCGCCCGACCACGAGACAAACTGTGAATAAAAAGAGCAAGATCATGAGCACTGGCAGAGAAACCAGCTACAGTGATAACAGAAAAGAAACGATCAAACCAAGCACGAGGATATTGCTTAAGGCCGTAAATAGATCGGCGAAGGCAACAAACTATACCTTCAGGAACAGAGTACCCCGGTGGTGGCTGCATATAAACCTCTTCACGCAGCTCAGCAGTGATAATGGCATTCGTGATATCAAGCTGAGAGATGGACCATGCCCGAATAGACGCCACAACAAGAAGAGTCCGAATAGTGGTCATGTGAGCCACAGGAGCAAAAGTCTTATCATAATCATGACCATGCTTCTGCTGAAATCCACATGCCACGAGACGAGCCTTGTAGTGCTCAAGAGAACCATCAGAGCGGATCTTAACCTTGTAGACCCACTTGTACGTGATAGGAGTAACACGTGAGAGAAGAGGGATAAGATCCCACGTGCCAGTACGCTCAAGGGCAGTATTTTCCTCTGCCATCGCATGCTGTCAATCCTAATGAAGAGCAGCATCACGATAAAAAGTCAGTTCGACAAGAGCCGCTAAACAAAAGCGCACAGGAGGCCGAATAGACTGACGATCACGAAGAGCATAACGAGGAGGAGAGGCCGAACAAGATGACCTATAAGAAGAAGATAGCACATCAGGAGAATCCTCGACTCACGTACAATGAGTGTAGTAGAGAGGATAAAGAGGAATAAGACCAGGAGGAGCCTCTGGAGAGGATGGTAGTGGCGAAGGAGACGGTAGAGGAGGTACCGAAGAGGCCAAAGGCTGTGTTGAAGGTGCAATGACTATAGGAGTGGTAGGAAAAGTTAGGAAAGAAAAATGCTCGACAAGAGATGTTGGAGTGGTGGAAGGAGAAGGACGAGGGTGGAAAGGACGAGATTCATCAAAAGTCACATACCGAGAAACCCGCATCCATCGGCCAATAGGATCCCAACAACGCTATCTTTTATGCTCAGCGCTATAGCCCAGAAAAATACACTCCACGGACTAAGCAGTTAGTTTGGTGCGCTTACGAGGGGCAAGAAGAACATAGCACACACACTCAAAGAGGCGAAGACTAGAATAGTCAGGAGGCTTGCTACAGAGACGCTCAACTGGGATCCCACCCTAAAGGGCAGAAGAAGGCTGAATGTTAATCAGTAAAGTGGCGGTAAAGCGACCTACGCCGAAGTGTGGTGGGACAACAGAAGCAAGTATAAGAGCACGTTATGTCTCAAGAATATGATGATGCTTCTGTTTAGCTATACCGTTTTGGGCATGAGCACTAGGGCAAGAAAACTGTGCCCTGCTCAGTAAGGAAACCACGTAGGACTCCTGACAAGTATTCCCTAGCAGAGTCAACACGAAAAACACGAATAGGAGAATTAAACTGAGTACAGATCATTGTGGTAAAAGTATTGTAGATGTATAAAACCACACTACGATATAACATAAAGTATATCTATGTGTGGCGAGAAAAGTCATCAATAAAAATTATATAATATCGATGACCTCCTTTCGAAACGAACGGAGTTGGACCCTATACATCAGAATGAACAAGATCAAAAGGACGTTGTGACACTAACTCACTTGAAGGATATGGAAGTTGAAGATGTTTACTAAGCTTACAGCCCTAACAATTGAATGAAGCATAACCAAATACATATCCTAAAAGATCGTGACGAAGTAGAGAAGATAGACGTGACCCGCAAAGATGTCCCAAACGATAATACCACTGAGCAAAAGAAGCAGTGGAGGATACAACAGAAGCAGTGGTGACGGTGGAGGCGATAGGACTGGCAGGGGCAGTGGAAGGAAGACGAAGCCAGTCAAGTTCCAAAAGATGTTGTGAGTTACGGCGGCGAGGGCCAGTACCAACCAGAGTCCTCGTGCGTCGATCCTGAACACAACAAGAATCAGAATTGAGAATAACACGACAACCATGATCAGTGAGCTGATCGGTAGATATGAGTTACATGGTTAGTTTGGGAACATGGGAAACAACAGGAACATGAAAAGAGGAATTCACAAGAGTGCCTCGTCCTGCGATAGAAAGAGAGGTACCATTTGCTATCTGAACAGTGATATGAGCATCTAAGGGACTAATGAAAGTGAGATTGGTGGAATTAGATGTCATATGAAAGGAAGCACCAGATCAAGCATCCAAGGTGATATACCTCAGGAAGAAGTAGAAGGTGATCTCTCACTAGAAGACTATGCAAAGTGAGAACCAACAGAACTGAGCGGTGCGAAGCGACCATGCGGCCTTGATGGTGTGAGAAACTCCTGAGAATCAGAAACACCAGAGCTCCACTAAGAGGATGAACCACTAGTGCCCTTCGGAGGATGGCCACCACGATGTAAATCCTTCTTCTTCTTGTAGCATAACTACTCCACATGTCCATGCTTGTTGCAATAGATGCAGTGGAGTCCCCTACCAACAACAGCTGTCACTGGTGAAGACACAAATGGTGATGGAGTAGCTATAGTAGGCGTAGAAGTTGGAGGAGCTGTCAGAACCGAAGGAAACGACTGGAATGGCAGCAGACCCGCAACACGAAGGCAAATCTCCTCAGCACGAACAGCTGCAAGGGGCTCCAACAAAGTCACACAAGGGTGTCATGCCAACAACTGAGCACGAGTCTACTCATAGTCAGCCCGAAGACGTGTTAAGAAGTCGTAGATGCGACGAAGTTCCAGGTGAGACTGCTGACGCTGACAGGTATGGCAAACATCTGGTCTCAAATAGTCAATTTGACGCTATACCACAAACAGCTGAGCATAGAACTCGTCCACAATGACATCTCCCTGCTGTAACGACTGCTCCTAACGCATAATAGACAGATACAAGAAATCACTAGACGGTTCGTAGCGGTTGCGCAGATGCTCCCACATCAACTGTGTTGAGGCCAAACAAACCTCATCCCCAGTGAGATGTACTTCCATGCTAGCAACCAGAATAGCAGAGGCACGTGCATCCTCATCAATCCATATCTTGTAGGCAGTATACTCAGTCTGAAAAGTCACCATGTCATCCTCAAAAGCATCAGATATCCCTTTACGATTGTCTTCGGAAGCATCCTTAAGGAGAATGGACCTAACTGGTGGAAAATGGTGAGGCGAACAAGACAACTCGTTGGTGAGAAAATTCCAAAGACGCTAACCATGCATATGGAGGCGCTTGTACTGAAACTAGTCCCGATAATTGAGACATCGAAGATCACTGGACAACGAGGAACAGAGACAGTACCCATTGGTAGGCGGTGCTGGACGGCGCGGCGACCAAGACAACGAAGTCTAACAGGCGACGCGGCGGTTAGAACAACGTTTTTTCCTTACCGGCCTCTTTGCTTACTGGGCCGACTGATTAAACGCTAAAAGGATCGGCTTGCTGGCTGAAACACACGCAGCACACACAGGGGGAACTAGTGTTCCCCTGCTTCTACTCAGCCGGCGGCGGCGACTTTAGCGAGCGGTTCTCCAATGACGGGCTCCGGCTACCAGCCGCTCCGATAGGAAATTGGCCGAGCAGTAGCACCACCGGGGTGACCACGCGTCGGTCGGAGCTTCCACGCGCGAGGGCAGCAGGCGCGCTAGCGATGGAGACTCTGGAGGCGGCGCCGAATCGCGTTAGCGAGCCGGGCATGGGCAGCGAGAGCGCAACTTCGATGGCGGCGCCGAGAAGGACGAGGCGGCCGCCGAGCTCGGCGTAGGCGGCAACGACAGCGGCAAAGCGGCGATGTTGGGCTTGATCAGCGGCCGATGAAGCGGCGGCGAGGAGGACGAGGCGACACCGCGGAGGACGAGGCTGCAGCTGAGCTCGGACGGAGGCGGTGGCAGCAAAGGCAAGCGAAGCGGTGAAGTCGGCAGCGGCGGGAAGAAAAAAATCCAGCGGTGGCTCGACGAAAACAAACCCTGTGTTTGCTCTGATACCATATTATGAATAGCGCTTGTATTCATTATAAAGTCAATATGCTAATATGTATAGAAGTACATATGTGACATATATGCAAAGAACCACTTGTACAATATACATCTAACACCGAGTACATACCTCATTCATTTATGTAATTCTGTTTACATATATTCAGAAAAATCCAGTCAGGGGCAATATTCTTTATGCTGTCGGTAGTCAATCAGCACCTCATCTTGTTGGCACCTTGACGGTGAGGTGAGACCGTGAGAAGGGAATGCACTGTACAATGATCCATGAATCCATCATCCTCAAGGTGGATCTGAGGTATTATTTTGAACCGTCATGCTTGACTTGAGCAGGAACTTATCTTTCTGATATACAGTGATTTGTCTGATGGCGCCATCATTCGTCTGGCAACGGCGAATTGTTCTCTTTCATATGTGTCAATTGCACTGTATACAGACAGGGTAACGCGGAAGAGTTTGGGCAGGCAAGTTGGAAAATCCTTTATTGCTCCTGATGCAAGTGTGCACGTTCTTCTTCTCTCTCCAGTGAAAGCAAATGAATCATTAATAAAGAGCAAACGAGGCTGCGCTCTTATCTAGAATTCTGTAGAATTCTGAAGACTGCATGCGTGGGGGGAAATTCCCGAAGGCCAAAGTGATAACCGTGCCTCAGTACTTTCTCATCTTATGTATGAACATCAAAGACTAAAAAAAGAAAGGCTCGAAGCAGCAGGTCCTCTGGATCTCCTTTGGCCAAGACCTGAAACGCCCTCGGAAGATCCTCAGGGCCACACAAGGTCCGAAAGAGCAGACCCTCCGAGACACCTTCGGGGGAGATCGGAAGTACCCATGAAGGGTCCTAGGGGCCTCGCAAGGTCCAGAGGAGCAGGCCCTCAGGACCACCTTCGGAGCAGATCCGAAACACCCCCGGAGGGCCTCACCAGGTCTGGAGTAGCAGGCCCTTCGGGCCACCTTTGGGGGAGACCCGAAGTACCTCTGGAAGGTCCTAGGGGCCTTACCAGGTCCGAGGCGCCTAGCAAGACTTGGAGGGCTCCTTGCGGTGGAGCACTCCGGGCGCTGGGCGCTGGTGAACCAGTTGCACCAGTCAAATGGACCAAGCGCAGGAAGATTTATCGTGGATCGAGACCTATGTGTAGGGGGGTAAAAAGTCCCTGCAGCCTCTACGTGTATAGTACCCCCATAGGGTTAAGATAGTAATGTAAAAATAGGGCTATAAATAGGGGGAGCACCCCCTATGTAAAATGTGAGATTTTTCGGTTTTTCAGAAGCAATCAATACATATCCACTAACTGCTGATCCCCTTTCTGAGGATCCTTCGGCTCCCCTGAGAGTTGTGGAGGTCCCTCTTTTTTCTTATTGTTTAGTCTTTGTTTGCTACGACAGTTTGCGCCGTCCGCAGGGTTCGACAGAAGTTAGGTGCAACTCCAAAACATCGTAATGGCACAACCTCAAAGAGTATCATTAAAGATGTCTGCGGCCAAAGCCGAGGTAGCGACAGCACCGCCTAGCACCCAGAGGGCCAAGCACACTAGAACTTTGGTGGCGGCGGTTGCCGCCATCGCCGAGGAGGAAGAAATAGACAACTCCGTGCACGAAAACATCGTCGAGGCGAAGGGCGCGGTGCGCTCACGACGAACCACCAGCGGGGCAGCAGCGTAGTATGGGAGGCGCATGAGGCACTCCAACAGGAATTAGCCAACCTCCGCCGGGAGATGCTTGATCTCTGGCGGTCGAGGCCAACCGGCGAGCCACGCAGTAGGGCCACTGGACCTGTCGAAAGGGCATCACCCGCCGCCGCTTCGGCACCGGTATTCCGGGGGGATCCCAACTCCCCCTTGAGCGCAGGGCTGGAAGCAACCCGCTGGCCTCAAGGCTTCAAGATGTCGGAGGTCACACCCTTCGAGGGATCCACCAACCCCTCGGAATTCCTCCACTTTTACGAAACGACCATCGAAGCCACTGGGGGAGATGACACCACAAAGGCGAAAAGCATCACCTTAGCCCTAAAAGGAGTGGCGTTAACCTGGTTCTTCACCATTCCACCTCGCTCCGTGTATGCATGGGAGCAATTACAGGACCTGGTGTGAAACAACTTCCAAGGGAATTACGCCAAGCCAAAAGATGCGGGGCACCTCTTCGAGACCAAGCAGGCCCCGGGCGGGTCCCTTCGTAGTTTCTTCAGGAGATTTGCGGAGGTGAAGGGCCAAGTGAAGGGGGTCAATGAAACTACCATCATAAATACCGCGACTTGCGGACTCAAGAAAGACCCCCTGGCAGAAAGATTGGCTCGCAAGCCCATCGCTCCGTAGCGGATCTCTTCGACAAAATAGAGAAGTACGTCCAGACGGAGGAAGATAGCGCTCGGCGGGTGGGACTCCGACCGCAGCGCCCCTGTGGTGAAACCAAGCGTGCTGCCTGCAAAAGAGACCACGTCAACTGCAGCAGGAGCGACGACCAAGCCACGCACCAATGAGTACCGCCGAGGAGGTGAAGCGTCTACGCGTGGTCGAGTGCAACAAAACCCCGGTGCGAGAACAATACGGCCGCCGGCGGGATCCTGAGATAACGAAGGGAACGAGGCATCCGCTCTTCGCGACTTGCATGGCGAGGATCCCGGCACCAGAGTGCCGTACCACTCCGGCGGCCAGGGGAACCTCATTATTCTGCGATCTGCATGGAGAAGGATGCCACACAACCCAGTAGTGCCGCACAATATCCGCCATGCAAGACTATATGAACCGAAGCCAGCAACCTGATGATCCATGTTGTCCCAATCTTTCAGTGAGAGGGGTAAATTCCGATTGGATGACGGTCAACTCTCATGATCTAGGCTACAAACGCAGCATGCACAAACCAAGCAATCGCTGAACTAACCACCAAGTCGTTATCAAGCGTGCCAAAGACCAGTTGACTCGATCACGAGGATCAATTCACGCAAGCAATCGAAGAACAAGCAAGAGCGAGGTAAAAGCAATCTAAATTGCAAATATATGATTAAGTTCAAGAGGTGGGATTCCGCAGAGGTCCTTTACGGTTGGTCTAGTCGACACAAGCGAAGAACGAGAGTTTGCACAATGGAGAAACTAATCAAACGAAATCCGAGTTCTAGCAAAAGGAGATGGCGACTCCTATATAGGAGGCGGCCGGGGTGGCGGCCGGTGAAGTGGGCGCCGCGCCTAGGGTTACAAGGCCCATGGTCCCAAGTGGAGGTGGCGCAGCACCCGTTTGACTCGGACTCAAAAATAAATGTGGACTCTTTTAACGATTGTGGTCAGCGCGGATAGAGTTTGATGATGATCTTGGATTTGTTGGAAAATAGACTTGATAAGCTTTCCATGAAGTCGAGAATCACCCCAAGCAGAGTCTGTATGAAGAAGTTCGACCGTTTGAATTTAGTACTATCATAGCAATTCGATTTCGAATCGAGCAGGCCAACTCGAACTCTTGCTTGACATGGACCCAAAGTGATGTGGTGACCTCTATTATGTCTTCCATGCATGTCCATGACTCTACAAGCCTCTCCTTGATTCGTTCCTATGTTTCTAAGCACAATTAAATCACTTGCATTAGGTAGCGGTTTATTCTCAGTAATATATAAACATAGGAGCAATTCAAGTAGTAATTAAGTTAGCGAGCACGAGCTCGGTAAGAGGTCCTTATCTTGGTTGTGGATGAGTTGTGTGTGTAAGCGATTTGTATCCATAGTAGGTATGTCCTCATCACCCTCCCCTTCTTGCATTTGAGTCGTTCTCGACTCAAGCGCGTCCTCTTCTCCCAAGTATGGCTTCAAATCTGAAATGTTAAATGTGGGACTAACACCAAAATCTGTAGGCAGTTCAAGCATGTATGCATTATCATTAATCTTTTTTAACACTTTGAAAGGACCATCAGCTATAGGCATCAATTTTGACTTTCTCAATTCAGGAACTTATCTTTTCTCAAGTACAACCAAACAAAATCACCTGGTTCAAAAGTTAGATGTTTCCTCCCCTGACTACCAGCAAGTTTATATTTAGCATTCATGCGCTCTATATTCTCCTTGGTTGTCTCATGCATTTTTAAAATCAATTCAGCATGTTGTTTAGCATCAAAATTCAATTTCTCAGAAGATGGAAGAAGCATTAAATCAATAGGAGCACGAGGCACAAAACAATAAACAACCTCAAAAGGGCAAGCATTCTTCCCATATTTTTAAATTCTTTTTCAACACAACCCTAAGCATTGTAGATAATGTTCTATTCACAACTTCAGTTTGTCCATCAGTTTGGGGATGACAAGTAATAGAAAATAACAACTTATTCCCTAATTTAGCCATAAAGTTCGCCAAAAATGGCTAAGAAATTTAGCATCACGATCTGAAACTATAGTATTATGTACACCATGTAAGCGAACAACTTCACGAAAGAATAAATCAGCAATATGGGCAACATCATTGCTCTTATGACATGGTATAAAATGAGCCATCTTAAAAAATCCAACAACAACCACGAATATACTATCCCTCCCCTTCTGTGTTCTAGGCAATCCTAAAACAAAGTCCATCGAAATATCTTCCCATGGAACACTAGGAACAGGTAGAGGCATGTATAAACCATGAGGATTAAGTCGTGACTTAGCTCTTTGACATATAGTGCAACGAGCAACATAGCACTCGATGTCCCGTCTCATCTTTGGACAAAAGAAATGATCAGCAAGTATATCATCTGTTTTCTTCACACCAAAGTGTTCCATCAGCCCACCTCCAAGCGCTTCCTGTAACAACAACAAATGAACAGAGCTAGCTGGAATGCATAGCTTGTTAGCTTAAAACACAAACATATTATTAATGACAAATTTGTTCCACGTTTTTCCTTCTTTACAATTCAACAAGACATCTGTAAAATCAGCATCATGCACATATTGCTC
This sequence comes from Hsuehochloa calcarea, assembly GCA_036346395.1. Lineage (NCBI taxonomy): Eukaryota > Viridiplantae > Streptophyta > Magnoliopsida > Poales > Poaceae > Hsuehochloa > Hsuehochloa calcarea. The sequence goes on along the minus strand of JAYEVG010000074.1, from coordinate 18,487 downwards.
TTTAATGGTCTCTAATCTAAAATTTTTGAAGTCAAGTTGTGAAAGTATGGTATATCTCCTAGACAAAGTATCAGCAATAACATTCTCCTTTCTCTTCTTGTGTTTTATGACATAAGGAAAAGACTCAATAAACTCAACCCACCTTGCATGTCTACGATTAAGTTTACTTTGACTTCGAATATGCTTTAAAGATTCATGATCAGAATTTAAAACAAATTCTTTGTGCCATAAATAGTGTTGCCAAGTTTCTAAAGTTTGAAATAGTGCATATAATTCCTTATCATAAGTAGAATAGTTCAGACTGGGCCCATTCAATTTCTCACTGAAGTATGCTATCGGTTTACCTTCTTGTAACAACACGCCACCTAAACCAATTCCGCTAGCATCACATTTTAGTTCAAAAGTTTTATTAAAATCAGGGAGTTGGAGTAGGGGTGCATGTGTTAACTTATCTTTCAGTGTGGTGAATGCGTTCTCCTGTGCGGCGCTCCACACAAATGGCACGCCCTTCTTGGTGAGCTCATTCAATGGTGCAGCGATGGTGCTAAAATCCTTCACGAAGCGGCGATAAAATCCAGCAAGTCCTAAAAAACTTCGCACCTGTGTGACCGTGTTAGGAGTCGGCTAACTCTGTATTGCTTCAACCTTGGCTTGATCAACTTCAATTCCTTGTGGAGTAACAACATAGCCAAGAAAAGCGACTCGATCGGTGCAAAAGGTGCACTTCTCAAGGTTACTGAATAAACGTGCACCACGTAAAGCATTAAAAACAGCACGTAAATAGTTACGATGTTGCTCTGACGATTTGCTATATATCAATATATCATCAAAATAAACCACCACAAATTTACCAATGAAAGTATAAAACTTCGTTCATCAATCTCATGAAAGTACTATGTGCATTAGTTAAACCGAAGGCATCACTAACCACTCATAAAAACCGAACTTAGTTTTGAACGCTATTTTCCATTCATCTCCTAATTTCATGTGAATTTGGTGATATCCACTACGCAAGTCAACTTTAGAAAATAAAATAGAGCCACTTAATTCATCTAGCATGTCGTCTAACCTAGGAATAGGATGACGATATCTAAATGTAATATTATTGATAGCTCTACAATCAACACACATACGCCATGACCCATCTTTCTTTGGAACCAAAAGTACAGGAACATCACATGGACTAAGGCTCTCTTATGCGTGCCCTTTGTCAAGCAAGTCTTGCACTTGTTGCTCAATCTCCTTAGTCTCCTCGGGTTTGTTCGGTATGGCGCGCGGTTGGGTAGTGAAGCTCCTGGGATCAAGTCAATCTGATGTTCAATGCCCCTAATTGGAGGTAGCCCCGGTGGTACCTCACTTGGAAATACATCGTCATACTCCTGCAAAAAGTGAGCAACAACAGGAGGCAAAGAGGGGGGCATATCCTCAAATGAAAACAAAGTTGCTTTGCACACTAAAGCATAGCAACCAGAATTACCAGCTTCTACCTCACTCATATCGGACTTGGTAGCTAACAAAGCAGAACACTTCAATCTAATTTCACCTTCCTTAGCACTAAGTCGCTTCTTCTTATGCGGTGCAAGTTCCTTAGCTACAATCGATTTTCACTTTTGCTACTCTCTTTTCTCTATCAACTCTTTCTAATTCATCTTTTAAAATTGCTACGGAGATATGGGTAGCAAAGTGATTAGCTTTCCTTTAGACATGAGAGTATATTGATTAGTCCTACCATGATGCACAATGTCTTTATCATATTGTCATGTGTGGACATCATGGAGATATGCTCCTGATCTTAGGATGATGTGACAACTGGCAATGGCGTTAAAAGTTTATCGTTTCACATGTTTTCGGTAATGTTGGCATCTTTATCGGGTCTCGGCGGTCGGCCGGCCGAATTGGCGGTCATCTACCGCCATAGAAGCGATTCGACCAAGCCACCTAGTGGTCGGACCGGCTAGTGGCGATCCGACCGACCATAGCGGCGGCTCGGACCGCCAAATCCAAAAAGTTGTGTTTTGAGCTGGGCCAAAATTAAAGATTGTAGGCAAGAGAGGGGATTATATTGCACTTGGTCTCATAATTTTTGGAGTCTCTAGTCAAAAGTTCTATTCGTTTGAAAATTCCAGTAGGTTTCGGATTTTCAGGGGCTGAATTTGGCTAAGTCCCAACTGACGGTCAGACCGGCCAATAGTTGGTAGTCAGACTGGCCAGGGTGGGCGGTCAGACCGGCCATGGTGGCGGTCTGACCGGTTTTCACTTGGATCGTCGTCCTTCGTGGCGGCGATGTTTGGTCAAAGTCATGAGTTTCAGTGCATATGTGTTGCATGATGCATGTTTTGACTAACATGGGTCAAGTTATGAAGAACTTGTTCCTGAATTCATTTTGCTTGTCTATTGTTGTGGAGGTTGCTTGGTGGTCAACGACGGTCAACGACGAGGATGATCGAGACTAGGCTTGGAGAGCTAAGGTCCAGAACGATCGACGATGCCGGGTGAGGTCAATGAACTCAAGCGTGGTGCAGAATGAACAAGGGTGACCTATTGGCCAAACCGCGGCGCAAGATAGCGCAAGGTGAAGCTGATTAGGTCAAGAGGCGATAAAGATGGCGCTTTAAAAGGCGTGTGTGTGTGATCCACTTGTTTTGGGCCTTAACGGGAGCCCAATTGAGTCAAACTTCTAAAAGGTCTAAGCCTCCACTATAAATAAAGGAGGGAGGTGGCTGCACCCCCCTTCAACCTTTTTTATTGTTTGAAACCCTAATTTGCTTAGGGAGAGGTTTTGTGGAGGTTAGGGTTCTAGAGAGTTTTGATTTGATTTCGTGCTCATAGATTGAGCTTTGTCCTCCATTGATGGAGTGTCTGTAAACTCAAATCATATCAAATCAATACAAGGAAAGTTTGATCAAAGTTTTGTCTCTTTGCTTTCCTTCTCTCCATTTGATGATTTTGAGTCTTTCTTTGATCCGCGAGTTTTTGCTTGAATTCTTCATGTGATCTAGCTTGCTGTGACATGTGGGAACATGTCTAGGATCATCTTGATCATCAATCTCTCACGAGCAAGATTTTGGATCTAGTTTCTGTTTTGACTCGGTTTTGAACCTTCCTCCTCTCAAACGGAAAAGGATCATAATTCTTCCAAGAATTTTCACAATCTTCGATTGGAATAGGTTCCTGATATCATAGAAAATGATCATAATTCTTTCAAGAAATTTCATTGAGTTTGGAGTTGTAGATCCAAAGTTACATCTATTTGCAACTTCACTCTTCGGGTTGTTGATCTGTTCTTCAGGCCGGCGGTCAAACCGCCAGATTCACCGGTCTGACCACCATTGACCCAGTGGTCAGATCGCCCAGCACTGAGTTTCTTTCGCTTGTGTTGATTTTAGTTATTTTGCTTAGGGGGTTAAATTGGATTCAATACGAGTCTTCCGCTGTATTGGGATATTGATCTTCATAGCTTCCATAGCTATTGGAGTAAAATCTTATTGAATCAATTATTTGTGAAAAAGTGAGTGTGCTCCTATTCACCCCCCTCTAGTCGCCTTTTCGGTCCAACACCATGGTCTACCTAGCAGTAATGAACACGCTTGCATAGGTACGACATCGCAATCAGCAAAATCTTGATATGAACCAATAGAAAAGTATACTATGACAATGTAAGTTACCTTCAGCTTACCACATGAATTAAACCATTGAATGTGGTAAGTACGATGGTGTTGTGTGGTCAAGGCAAGCTTGTCAACCATACCAATGCTAGCCAAATTATTGCAACTACCTCCATCAATAATCACACGACAAGAATGCTCATTGACCACAAATTTTGTTTGAAATATATTGTGGCGTTGATTCTGTTCAGCACGCTCTATTTGAGCACTAAGGACACGCTTCACAATTATTCTCAAAAACTTATCGCTTGTTTCAGCTCCAAAACGTTCTTCGTCTTGTTCAGATTCAAATTGCTCACCTGTGGGGTCAGTTACAACCAATGCATGTTCTTCATCAATATCACTAGATGAAGTATACTCACCATCGTCTCTAACAAGAAGTGCCCGCTGATTTGGGCAATCTCTCATTATGTGCCCGAAGCCTTTGCTGCGATGGCATTGTATGTCTCGCGTTCGCCCGGTGAAAGCAGCCGAAGTAGAACTCTAAGCTTACTGAACCGAAGTTGATTTCCTTGCGTTGGAGGCTTGGGGAGTGGTGCTTGCTGGTCGCCCATGACCAGAGAAGGGTGGAGGACGACTACTGCAGGGATAGCAGGGGATGGCGCCCTGCCCGCGGACTGCACCTGATTTTGCCTACCTCCAAAAGAGCCTCGGGAGTGAGACTGTCTTCCCTGCACTTCACGTTCAACTTTACAAGCAAGATGGAATAGACGGGTGATAGAATTATACTCCTTATAATCTAGACTGTCCTGAATGTCCCAGTTAAGCCCTCCTAAAAATCTAGCCATTCTAGCAGCTTCGATTTCTTCTAAACCACAATGTCACATACCAGTTTGCAATTCTTGATAGTAGTCTTCTACTGTATTACTACCTTGTCTTAAACGTTGTAATTTATTCAGAAAATCATGAGAATAATATGAAGGCACAAATCTAGCTCTCATAGCTCTCATAGCTCTCTTCATAGCATCCCATGTTTTAGGTATGTTTTGTTCATTACGGCACAATTCATTCCATCATATAGATGCAAAGTCAGTGAACTCACTAGTAGTAGCTCTAACCCTTTTATTTTCAAGAAATTCATGGCATGTAAATTTTTGGTCTACGACTAACTCCCATGTGAGGTAAACATCAGGATCATATTTTCTAGCAAAAGGAGGTATAGTGAATTTAATTTTACCAAGTGCATCATTACGATCATGTACCTCACGTGGTGGGTCTATTCGCATACCTTGTCGATTGACGTGTCGTTGCCAATGATCATGACCATTGTTGGGATTGAAACCACCATCGGACTCTGTATCAGCAACATATGGGTTCACTTCATCTTCTATCTCATCGTCCAATGAGCTACCAACTGATAGGTTACGGCGCGGTGGTGCAACGCCGACAGCAGCAGCAGGAGGTGGAGCTCTCTCTAGCTGCTCCACACGTGGAACAATCGCAGCAAGATCGATATTGGTGCGATCTAGAACCGCCTCAAGACGCTCTGAATGTTGACTCAACAAGTGTGAAAATTGCTGCATGATGTCTTTCGTGCGAGGTGTGAGAGGCACATCTTCCTCAACATTGGGCCTGCTATTCTCCCCTTGTGACCATGAACCTGCCATTGTTAGTATCAAAGAAAAGAACAAATCACAGTGTATATATCCCTATGAACTACTAGGTTCTTGGAGTTTCCAATGCCTTACCAGGTTCTTACAACCTTTTACTAACGCAGCAAGGAGGTGGTACAACCGGTGGTTGGTTCATGATACTCTCACTTGCGATTAGCCCAACGATTGTAAGGAACGGAACCTACTGATTTAGTAGGAAGTGGAGCTCGGAAGGCTTCAATATGGTAGCAAGGATTAGCAATAATCAAATCAGTTAATGCAAGCTGAAAAATCATTCCACGCCGGTTAGTGCGGGTCCTAGGCTAGACCGTACTAGAGACGCGAGCTTAGAACACAAACGAAAATACGGCGCTGCAGAACTGGAGAACATCGCACACGGAGTTCGGAAGCTCGAAAAAGGATGCCGTCTCTGCAGGGAACCTTAGAATCACTTATAAAGGGCTCTGAAATTTTGAGCAAATTACGAGAAACTTGAATTTTCTCGGTTTACGGTGTTTGCAAGCCCTTTTGAGGCCCTAAACGATGTTTTTTAGGGTTGAAGTTTTTTGGGGCGTACACGTATGATAAAATACTCTCTGTTCAACGGATCAAAAATCACCCCAATCGGAGGTCATATGCAAAAGTTTTGTGTGTTTCTTTTTTTTTCTCTCTGTTTTTTCTTCTTTTTTTTTGCGAACACCACGCACGCTATTTTGGTTGTCTCCGAATTGGGTAAGGTTTCCTTATCTGAGAGCAGCTAGGGCAAATCCTCCCTAGATGGTGTGTCCGTCCCCTGGCTGAAGTCGGTCTCCTTCTCCTCCTTTGATCCCCTTGCCATGGCAGGTCGAACTCAACAGCAGCGGTGAGACCAAACGTGAACAGAACTCAAAACTCTAAAAGAACTAGACACTAAGACCAGCAAATGACACAACGATGCAACTGAAAGTTCAACAATGTAATGCACTGAAAAAAATTTGCGAGGCACTAAAACACTAGGCCTTCAAAACTCTAAAGGAACTAGACACTAAGACCAAACAAAGGACCGTCTCCGAACCAAGCATGCGCACCAGGGTAGGTCGGCAATTTTGCCTTAGTCCCGAAGCAACCACATGACTGACGGGGTAACCAAAGAACTGCCAAGCTCGTCCGAGAGAACCGACAACGCCCCACCATCTCGCGAACGCTTCGTCATCGCGCTGAACACGAGGAGATCAACGAAGAAAGGTGAGAAGGCAAGGGAGTGAAATTTCACAGCAAGTGAATAAAAAAGGGGGCTGGAGCGTCCCCCATATATACAGCCACCCGAGCACCAAAAATGAAAGGGCACAAAAAACGAAGATACAAGAGCCATTCACAGAACGACACATGTACTACACTCACCTGAACGGTTCTGGCTCATTCAATGGAACGTGTCCAAACAAAGTCCAGCAGGACACAGGACCCGAACCGACGCCACCACAAATGTTACACATTACTTTTTCCACAAGGAGTCCAAGAGCAGCAAAGCTTCACCAGGCCGAAGGGGACGGTGTGCCTGGACCCTTCGGGAAGGACAGTGCGGTTTCAGCCTGAGCAAAGCACGACCTCGACTACGAGGAGCTTGTCGTGGGGGCAGCCCCACCAACCCCAACGGTCAAGCAAAGCCATCGTCAAGCTCGCGGGACCAGACCCTAGGGCGACATAAGGCTCGAAGCAGCAGGCCCTCCGGGCCTCCTCTGACCAAGACCCGAAGCACCCCCAGAGGGTCCTCGGGGCCACGCAAGGCCCGGAGGAGCAGACCCACTGGGACACCTTCGGGGGAGACCTGAAGTACCCCTAGAAGGTCCTAGGGGCCTCGCAAGGTCCGGAGCAGCAGGCCCTCTGGGCCGCCTTCGGAGCAGGTCCGAAGCACCCCCAGAGGGCCTCACTAGGTCCGGAGCAGCAGGCCCTCCGGGCCACCTTCGGGGGAGACCCGAAGTACCCCTGGAGAGTCCTAGGGGCCTCACCGGGTCAGGGGCACCTAGCAAGACTTGGAAGGCTCCTTGCAGTGGAGCACTCCGAGTGCTAGTGGACCAGGTGCACCAGTCAAATGGACCAAGTGCGGGAAGATTTACCGTGGATCGAGACCTATGTGTAGGGGGATGAAAAGTCCCTGTAGCCCCTACCCGTACAGTACCCCCATAGGGTTAAGATAGTAATGTAAAAAATAGGGCTATAAATAGGGGGGCACCCCCCATGTAAAAGGGGAGATTTTTTTTATTTTTCAGAAGCAATCAATACATATCCACTAACTGCTGATTCCCTTCCTGAGGATCCTTCGGCTCCCCTGAGAGTAGCGGAGGTCCCCTTTTCTCTTACTGTTTAGTCTTTGTTTGCTACGACAGGAATCTTGCTTTTCTTTTGTTTTCTTTAAAGATTTGACCAAATTTATGTAGTCCTAAATGTAGAAATTGATAGAATGTTTGCTGCTTCCACCGCGAAACCCTTTGGAGAAGCCTATTGTCATGGGTCGGGATACTGTTCATGTGTTGACTGTCATGGGCAGTGGCCGGTCCAACCGGAGGATAGATGTCGGACTAGCGCAAAGAACAACATATATCGTCACGAAGCTAAGGAGATCGGCACTAGCGGTAGTAAACAAGACATCCAGGACCATGTGCAGAGTCCATGTTCAGAAGGAATAGTTCACAAGGATTAGGAAAGATGTGTTCGTATTTAGTTAGGAAATCAGGAGTCCAAATAGGTTAGTACAGTAAGCTGACGTGCTTGTTCAGGGTGTGTTCATGCACGCTAGTAGTCGTGTGTAGGACATTAGGCAAGTTAGATGAGTGCATGAATGAGAAAGGTCCAATTACTCCTCATAAAAGGAGATCCTTGTGCGTGGTTATGATCAAGCAAGAAGAACAAAGAAACAATAGTTCATCCCCATCTATGTCTATCTTCCTCCTCTAAAGTCCCTCCCATTTCAAGCCGTTGCTGCCCGACCATCCTTCCAGCGGTGTTTACCCTGCTATGAACTAAGATTTGTGACATTTGGTATTAGAGCCACTCACCATGGCTTCTGTTGCTAGACTGACAGTAAGAAGATGATGGCTGCCACAGACAAGATGATGGCCACCACCAAGAAGATGATGGCCACCGCCGAGAAGATGAAGGCTATCCTAGAGAAGATGATGTCAGCGGGGGACAAGAAGGAAGTGCTACGCGAAGTTGCACTGGCAGCGCCGCCTTTGGCTGCACGAATGGTGACTCCACCGTGGAAAGAGAATGTTGTCGTTGTTTCGCAATAGCCTCCTCCATACCGTCAGCCAACGTTGTGCCTTTAGTGGTGCGAAATGCGGTGGGTTCCATATGGGGGATTGCGATATTGTCATAACTTTCCCACCGCCGTTGCATCCTGTGGTGGACAAGGTTTCTTTGCTATCCCATGCTAATCTCCTCCAATGTGGGCTACATCTTGCATCACGAAGGAGGTTTCTTCCGCTCCATGGTCTACCTTCAAGGGTTGCGCCACCTTTCTGATTGTCTTTGCCTCCTAGAAATCGCAACCATGGCACCATTGCATGACCTAAGGATGAGCTGTCGCGAAAGGAGGGGAATAGTTGTCATGGGCTGGGCTACTATTCACACATTGACTGTCATGGGCAGTGGCCGGTCCAACCGGAGCACCAGCACATATACGTGCAGAAGCTAAGGAGATCAGCACTAGCGGCCGGCCAGCAAGACATCCATGACCATGTGCAGAGTCACGTTCAAAAGGAATAGTTCACGAGGATTAGGAAAGATGTGTTCCTATTTAGTTAGGAAAGCAAGAGTCCAAATATGTTAGTACAGTAAGTTGACATGCTTGTTCAGGATGTGTTCATGCACGCTAGAGTCCAATTAGGCAAGTTAGATGAGTCTATAATAGGAAAGGTCCAATTATTCCTCATAAAAGGATATCCTTGTGTGTGCGTGGTTATGATCAAACAAGAAGAACAACGAAAAAATAGCTCATTCCCGTCTATACCTATCTTTCTCCTCTAAAGTTACTCCCCCTTCAAGCCGTCGCCGTCCGGCCATCCTTCCGGTCGTGACACCTAGTGTATGCCTTCTGGTGAATTAAATTTATCACTCCAGCTCCAACATATGGAACGAGAAACTTGTCATGTTGAATTGTATCATGCCTTCGGCCATGGATTTTGGACCAGCTGATGCTTTGCTGGGGAAATGAACTCGCATATTTGCATGTCATGTCTTGTTTGAAGCATCCGACGGTCATCAGGTTGTTGGACCAATCAAGACAAGTATATGTTGCCATCCTGATAAGCGTCTTGTAATCCTGAATCAAGAGTGAAGCATGTCGCCGTCCTCCAGAACTGCAGATGTAACCAAAGTGTAAACTGTGATATGCTGTGTGTATTGTCGTGATAGATCAATCCTATGTTAGCTTCTGCTTCGCGAATTGAGACGCACACAATTTGCGTTATATCTGTGTTCCGAACGTGGATATCCACAGCATGAAAGAAATTCTGTTGGTTTTATTATCTCAGTATCATGTGATCTGCAGACTTTAAGAGTCTTAACACTCTGTAGGTAACCAGACATCTGATCTTCCTCCTTGATGGTGGTTGATCTCCTCTTCAACTCGAGCTATCCATCATATTAACGAGTCGCCGGTAGCACACCGACACCCGGGCCCACACTGCCAGCCTCTACTCACTTCCTAATCGAGACGCGTCGTCACTCACTACCCTCCACTCCACTCCCTGCTGCCACCCTCGAGACCGGCCGGAGGGAAGCCATGAAGGCCGTCGCCGACCACCACCACCACGTCCGACCATACATTGCGTCTTCTCAGTTTTTTAAAAGATTAGTTTTTGGCTAAGAAAGTGCTATACGTTATGCTGAAGCCATGATCTCTCTTCATATCGAATGTTGTTTCGATAGTTATTTTACATGGATGAAAAACCATCTTAGTTGATTTCGGCTGCAGAAAGCTAAGCTAAAGTATATGAATAAATGAAAGTAGAAATATTTTTGGTTTGTGAATGAAATACTGAAATTTGCCTAATAATGATTTGAGTAGGAGATGGAGGAAAGGGAGAAACTAGTGCGCCGGATGTGGGATGTGTACACTTGCACCGGTGATCGGGTACGGCTTCCACGGTTCTGGCAAGAAGCATTTGAGGCTGCGTATGAGGAGCTTGCTGGTGATGATCCACAGGCCTGAGCTTGAGCAGTCAGGGAATAAGAATTAGGTATGAATGAATTGATCCTTTCGTTAATTTGGTTGCTGCATGGGAATATTGTTTCCTTATGTTTGAGATATGCGATCGAACCTTTATGTTTGCTTTGCTCTGCGAGCACTCTGTTTGTCGCAAGTGTGATTATCAGCTCTGAAGTGGCTATCCATTATCATAAGACACATATTTGTAAGTTGATGAAGAAAAGTAAATCACGGTCACTGGCTTCTGCAACTCTGTCTAACCTTTTGAATTTCATTGCTTCAAGTAAGACCAAAGTTGAGATTGATTATTGTGTTGATGCCACACAATTAGGCTGGGTCATCTCTCATGATCTCATCTGAATAAGGATCCCATTTCTGTCCCCATTGGTAAGCTTCTTGATTGCAATCTGCAACTTGTCAACTCTGACAATTGATGCAATATTGGATCAACCATCGAAAGCTCCTATAAGGCTATAACAAATGTTGTGCCAGTAATTATGCATACATGGGATGTTAAGCTAGATGCCATATGGTAATTTGAATAAATAAACTGGAACACCGCGCAAGGTATCTTTTAGTTGCCAGCAATTCTAACAAGTGAATGTTGTGACTGAAGATCATTTTCCATTTTTTTTATTTCCATTCGTACATGCAATTAATGCGAAATTGTGATTTGTTTATGTAATCAATATTAGAGCGTAATGTGTGAAGGATGAATCATGTGACCATCATTTTGCATTTAGCTAGAAGCCTACAATATCATGTTGTGCTGGTGTAGCGGTGTTCCATTTCGGTTTTCATGCAGCCTTAGTTGCTTCAGCGCATCACTCGCTGAAATACCATTTTCATGCATGAAACCTTGCTTGCTTCAGTGCATCACTCAATCACTCGTCACAAACTTCTAATCTAGTAATCTGGTTCAACTGGTTGCTATGAATGTCTAAATAGGAGAGTATATGTCGAATTTATTTGTTTCCAACCACTTATTTTTGCAGGAATGGGTCATTGCAAACATTTGGAGAAATGGAAATGGTAGGTTGAAGGTGAATAAGTATTAGGTTCATGTAAATTTAGATGTCCCACTTCACCTGAAGATTGGTTGCAAAGTATGATCGCTGCAGCAATTCAATTTGTCAAACTATGCTGTCTTTATTCACTTGGTTTGTCAGTCAATGCAAAAGTTGCAGTTTTATGTAGTATGCGAAGTCAAGCAAAAGCCCGAGCAAACTGTTTCCCCATCTCCCTTGTCAAGTGTTTTGGAACATTTATCAACCCAAATGAAAATAGCTCCAATTTTGTATCTCCTGAACATATGGAGAAGGATCGTCATTTCACAAGAAATTTGGACACCGAAATCATTCGTATGCCAGTTTTGCTTGCTAAAAAAATAAGTATAATTTGTACGCGCGCACATATGCATCATATCCTTTGCCCATGTGGCGACTAGAGCTCTAGAAACTTCTGGATATTTCCACAAAACAGGATGCAATGAGCCGATGAATCACAGCCTGAACTCCAGGGGCAGCAAGAACACAACTGCAAAGTGCAGGTGCTTATATTCAATTGAGTCCTCCTCTGTACCAACTCCGACCATTCGGTCCTCCTTTTGGGCACGACCAGAACATGGACTTGTGTTGACTTCCAGATTTGTTTTTTTTTAGGGAAAGATTTTCAGATTTAACTGTCACCGCTTGTACAAAGTTGTCTGGCCCTAGAGGCTGCCATTGATTTTTCAGATGTAATGAAGAACATCCGCCCAAAACTGGACTCGCCGTGCTATTTATGGACGAAACCTCGCAAAAATAGTTACGAATTGACATGGATTTGCTAAATTTTGTAATTTGGAGTGGCTCACGTACGGATTCCATATAGCATCCGGTTTGTTTGCAGAGCTTTGCCCCCGAATGGGCTAACTCGCATTGCAGAGTTCACCAAACGTAGAGGATTACCTGATCGTCAAAGGAGCCCTAGCACATCGACGGTTATCTGACGAATTTCAACGGTGTTAGGTTCGTACATAATGCTTCTTGGCCTGATCCATTAGGAAGGCAAGAAGAAAACTAAGAGCATGTATAATACATATGTTTAGAGACGGGTTTAACAAAGAAAGCTGATTTTTGTTGCTATGTATGACAGATAAGGTGCATATGTATATAACTATATATAATTAATAGATAATATAATTATATAATTACCTACAAAAGAGATACTTGCATTTGAGAAAATGACTTTTATATAAATGTTTAATGATGTTATATTCTTTTTCCTTAAGCACTCGTATATAAACATCTTGTATTGTACATAACCTAATATTGACTCGTAATCTTGTCCAAATCTTGCTCGTCTGAAGCAGCGTTTTTTTAAGAACATTTTGCCTACTCTATTCGGAAGTCAATTAATGTAGTTTTCTTTCATCATAGGTCAGAAAAGCAGTTAACCATTGGCCATCACAGGAACTAGGTAAAAAGGTGAATAGGGAACGTGCATGCTTAGACTCAACCGCTCTGCACTAACTACTTAGTGACTACCCCATTCCGCCTTCTCCAAACACCATCACAAAAATTCCCCCAAACAAATATTCGTCTGCCTCGTGCACAAGTCATGACCAACCTTTCCATTTCACCTCTTGAGATAAAATAAAGCACCAACCATTATGCCATGCCCTACTAATTAATAGAAATAGTTAATCTGTAATAACTATCAATCACCCTTACAAATTCCATGGTCACCAAAAAAACATACTCTATGCAACATCTTGTTGGAACTCACGAATATGCAAATTCGACCTCTCGGTGTATTTTGCACTAGTCCAGAATCACGCTAGTGTACACAATAACAATACAGATGTAATTTCAACTGCTCAACAAAATAACTAAGAAAGTAGCAAATTATTATTAAATAGTAGCAGCGAGCCTTATTGTCAAGGTTTATATAACTTGCCACATAGGGCTTAAGAAACTAATAAAACTCTTATAGCAAAAATAAAATAACTTGTAGTGGTCATTCGATATGCCTACAGACAATCGATTGGGGAGCGTATCCTAGTTCGCAAAGTCTTCGTAGTACTCCTTCTCAAAGAATTCTTGATTAACTTGTTCTTCCTGAACCGAGCAACTATGTATATAGCCATGAGTACATAGAATACTCAGCAAGTCGTATGGAACATTCTGCAATAATATATTCATGCAAGGCTTGAATAAAGGAATATGCATATGGTCTTTTGCAGAAAACGATTGTAAATACAGTAAGTAGATTGTAAAACATATTTGAAAAGATATAATAAATAAAGTAAACAATTGTATTGAAACATCGAGTAAACTACTCGTTCACTTCCCAACCAATAGATATGTATATAATTATTGATCCTATTGACATGTTTTACTTGACGCCAAAATGAGTTTTATTATACAACAAACTTGTCGATATGTCCACTTGATCACTGTTCGTTCGTACAAAAAAAAGACTCCCGCATGTCCTCTCGCGGTGCCAACAATAAAAAGGCGGGTGATCCTGTGCATCCCACTAAACGCATTCCCCATGTATCCAATCATAAAATCAAACCACCTGCCCCCCGTTCGCCTTGGTCATTATCGCTTCTCCCCCCCCCCCCCCACCATCATCTCCGTCTGACGACTCCCTTCCAACGAATCGCATCGACAATGACTCCTGGACGTCCCCCCAGCGCGAGGGATCCAGCTTAGTGGTGCTCGTTCTCTGTCGCTAGCGTCGGACATATCTTCCTATAAAGCATAGCAGATTCCCCCCGACGTTTACTGCCATGCCCAGCAGAACAGCGGACAACCCAGGTTTCTCTATGGAGATGGCTATGCTGCCGGTAAATGTTGTACCCTTGGCTGTAAGCCCCCTGACAACCAGGGTTCTCTCCTCCACGCCTTGGTCCTCACGCCACCCCCTGCTGTTGCTCCGAGTGAGATGAGGACACCCGACGCTGATCAAATGTACACCCACGTATGTGTGTTATATGGGTCTTTGTGCGCGATTTTACTACCACTCTGCTGTCCATTTACTGTGTTTACACTCTTCAATAATTTACTATTCTATCTAGTGTCATTTACTTGTTTTCTGTTGTATATTACTATGTTAACTGTGATTTACTGATGTCAGGACGAGGACGTCCCCGACCATATGGTGCCCCAGGTCTACATGAAGTTCGATAATGATGGTGTTGGTTACCAATTCTACTATCGATATGCGTGACATGCTGGTTTTGGTGTCAGAAAGAACATGAGCAGAAAAACGATAAGAGAGTTATGTTGCACTCTGGAGGGGAAACACGACTTCTACATGCGGGAGAAAGAGTGTGAACATAGAAAGACCTCCAAGAGGTTGGGTGTAGGGCGTTCGTGAAGCCGCATAAGAGACTGAAAGATGGCTCCGTATACATCAAGCGGGTTGTGTTGGAGCACAACCATCCACTCGCTAGGACGCCGTCTCTAGTCGCGTTCATGCAGTCACACAAGAACTTTGATCCCTCGTTGATGGAGCTCATCAACACCATGCAGGACAGCAGGGTCCCTCACAACGCTATGATGAACGTTTTGTCAGAGATGCATGGGGGACAGCATAACATACCATTCACCGCACATGACCTAGAAAACAGGTTTTTACTATATTCCATCATTGTCTTTACTTGTGTAATCCTGATGAATTACTGTCATTTCCTTATTCACATCATTACTACTACGACCGTGTTGACTTACTGTTACCCTCTTAGTCTCATTTTTACTGCCATGCTGGTGTATATTTACTGTTAGTTACCATCCATTGTACTGACTAACACAGAAAGGCTACGAATATGTGCATTGATCACGCCAACGATGTCAACAAGCTGATGACTTTCTACAAGGAGTGTCAGTCGCAGAACGACAAGTTCTACTACAACATACAAGTGGATGAGGACGGCGTTGTGAAAAACATCTTTTGGAGCCACGCGAGCTGCCGCGCGGAATACGCTGACTTCGGAGACGACGTCACATTCAACACTACCTACAGAATGAATCGGTACAAGATGCCTCTGGCTATGTTTGTTGACTCCAACCACTATTTGCAGAATACCAAGTTCGGCGCTGCGCTACTCTGTGATGAGAAGGCAACATCCTTCGAGTGGCTATTCAGGACGTTCCAGACTTGCATGGATGGCAAGGGCTCCATTTGCATGCTAACAGGTGATTCTCATATCGTTCTAACCTAATTACTGCATATGTCGATCAAGTTTACTATCTATCGCACGTGTGTTTTACTGTGTTTTCTGTATTTGATCCGAATGTATTGTCAATGTTGGTAAAAATACTACGTCTCTATACGAGTTTTACTGCATAATGTGTTTTATTATACTGCAGATTAGGACCTGGCCATGGTGGCTGCCATCCCGCGCATCTCCTCCCACATGCAGCAGGTGCTGAAGAACTACAAGTAGAACCTAAACAAGCTATATGCGAAGCACAGTGGGTTGAAGGAGCATTTGGTTTCCGTCATAAACCATCCACTTACTTTGAGAGAGTTCGAGAATGTGTGGGAGGATCTAGTGAGAGAGTACTACCTCGATAAGAGCCAAGTCATTGCTAGCCTCTATGACCTGTGCGAAAGGTGGATCACGACATACTTCAAGGGCGTGTACTACGGTAGGATGACATCCATGCAGAGAAGCGAGAGTATGAACGAGATGGTAAAACAGAACTTCCTTTATAACATGACTTTGCTCCACCAATTCACGCGAAAGAGGAAGCACTCTAAGGCTCGGTAGTTGCACTATTCCACAGTACGTAGGCAAAAAAACGCAGGTTTGCTGTGACTTCCATACATATTTACTTCAATTTATACTATGATTTACTGTTAGTTGTCTTATTTTACTATATTTCTCACCCCTCTTGCTTTTACTGCAACCCATCTATGTCATTACTTCATGTTTTTTCTGTACCTGCTTCATGACATATACCGTCTTGCGTGTTCTCAGAGCCAACCGGTGAGAGCCACTCTATTCCCGTTCGAGGAGCAGCTGGGCAGGGTGTACACGCCTACGGTGTTCAAGGAGTACAAGGAGACCTACTCTCCAGTATAGCCTTCCACATAAGGGCAGATACAACCTGAGATGGCCTATTCCTCGTGTCTCACAGGAGGCAGTCTACGATGTTCACATGGTCGTAGCAGGATTTCAAGGTGGTGGCCGAAATGGAAACGAGTACTTACAGTTGTGAATGCAAACACTGGGAGCAACGGGTACTTTTACTGTCTCTCAGTTAGTATCTACTGTTCCAACTATTGTACTTTTACTATCCAGTGCATATAGTAATTTTTACTCTCATCGACAACGTATTTTACTGTTAATCCATCTTTGGTTTACCACATGTAGGGTTGTTCTACACGCACCTCGTGCGGGTGTTCACCCACTTGCAGGTCGAGAGTATCTACAGCCGCGACGTGATCCGTAGGTACACGAGGAATTCTAGGGTGGATGTGTTGTACGACAGACACGACCTGATGCAGGTCGGACCCGATGGAACAACTGAGATGTATCGACGCACCACCTTACTGACATAGGCTATGGGCGTAGTGAGGTCAGGGTGTAGATTGTCTTGCATATGATAGAGCCATGGAGGTCCTCTACAACTTGATACCGTACCCAACGACATTGGCCTAGTGGTTGACGAGACCGCTGAGCTTGATGAAGCTAACGAAGATATGATAAATCCATCAACGTCTCTTCTATCACAAACAAAAGGTCGCAAACGAGTCGATGATGAACTAGAGCAAAGTTCTACACCGGTGGGGAAGAATATGACAAGGGTGTGCAGCATATGCGGCCTGAAAGCCGGTCACAATAGTGCTACTAGTCGAACGATACCCCAAAACTCCTCATCCAGAGGGTGAGGGGCAACAGTGGCAGGGGCAGGGGCAGGGGCAGGGGCAGGGGAAGTAGAGGGCGAGGGAGAGGGGAAGTAGAGGGCGAGGGAGAGGAAGGTCCGGTACACGCCGCCAGCTGATTCATGATGACAAATCGGAAGAGGATGACGCTGAAGACAGCCTTAGCGCAGGGTCGAATGGCAACTATACGTGCCGAATAGCCATGTTTTTTTACTTCTATATAGTAACACATTTAACGCCTTGTCTTATGTGTGATACAGTGTTACATCTACCAACTTGAAACAGAGGGCGTGTATTTAGCTCACGTTGCATGTTTTTACTTTTCTATACGAAGCCTCTTACTGTAATATCACATGGTATTACTGCTTGTTTTTACTGTGTTCATATTAGTCTATTACTGCCTTTCGTGTAGCGGTTACTTTTGTTTATTTGGTTGGAGAAAGAATGTAGTGATCAGTGGCATCGTCTTTATTTATTGTTATGTCTACAGATGTTTTACTGTATAAGCGCAATAACATTACTGACATTTGTTTTTGTTTGGAATTACTATGTGTGTGAAGAGACTTTACTTTTAAAATGTAACACTGCCGCTCTGTCTCCCAATACGTCTCTTCGTCTCCCCCAAACGACTTAAAAATATGCACATCAGCTTGCGAACGTTGAAATTCACACAAACCCAAGCCTTCCTTCCACTGAAAAAACTCCACATACTCAAAATAAAAAACACAACACAAGGAAAAAAAATGCCTTCAAACTCTTCTTCAGCTCCCTTTCAAACGATAATTATATCCTACCTATCACTCATATACGAGCATCTATCTGGGTGGAGCCTGATTGAGGCTGCGGACCATTATTATGTCCGTGACCTCCTTCGTGTCTACTGGAGAGGGTAGCTACCATCATCCGCACGCTGTGTCTTTTGCTCAGTTGGACCAATATCCTTGTGTCCGACGTCCGGCGAACTAACCTCATCCTGGAGATCGTGCTCATAGGCTATGTGGATCATGTCAAAGCATCCATCCAGAGGTTTGAAAACTACATCGGCAGGCAAAACGCAAGAATCGACGAAGCCAAGACTGTGGAAGAGACAAACACCCTCATATGGACTATCGTCGACACACTTCCTTTGCTCGTTCGGTGCCAAGGTCAACCTCGCTACT
>JAYEVG010000025.1:0-128462 GCA_036346395.1 Hsuehochloa calcarea | reverse complement strand
TTTTGAGCATTTTGTTTGAAAATGATTTTTTATAGCATTATGCTAGATCTCAAGCCTTGCCGCGACCATCTCAAGCATGAAACTTAAAAGAATGGTCTAGGTCATCCAAAACTCCCCCTGAGTTCATGCCTAGTGCAATGGCAAGCAGTCTCATGAGAAAGAATTGGTGAGATCAGTTTTTTCGCACAGAAAACTCATTCTTCATTTGCTTGACTTAAGAATTAACAAAGCTCATTTTACAGCTCAAACTCAGTTCAAAACTCAATTTAACCTATATGACATGGCATGAATCATGAGAGAATCACTAAAGCAAAACTAGTCATAAGATCCAACTAAACATGATTTGATTCAATTTGCTCACAGATATAAAGCTAGCAAGGCCAAAAACTAAGCTAAACAAGAAGAGCCATAAAAGAATCCTACCTGACTAGCACAAGACATGGCATGCTATAAAGTATGAAAACATGCCATACAAGGATAATAATCAAAGCTCCACAAGTTTATAATAGAATGCAAGATATTCAAATTTTAAAATGCATTATGATACAATGAATACAAAAAGAGCAAACTCCCTCTCAAAACAGCCCAAGAGGGTCCTTCTTGGGTCATGTTCTTTCAGCAGGAGGAGTAGCCGTTGATCCTAGCAAGGTCAGCGATGTTCTTTCATGGAGTCAGACTACTTCGGTAACCAAAGTGCGGAGTTTTCTTGGTTTAGCGGGATATTATCGTCGCTTTATCGAGAACTTCTCCAAGATTGCGAAGCCGATGACGGAGTTACTCAAGAAGGATAAGAAATTGTTGTGGTCCGATGCTTGTGAGGAAAGTTTCCAAGTACTCAAGAAGCGTTTGACCACCGCTCCCATTCTCGTTCTTCCTGATATTCATCGAAGCTTCGATATCTTTTGCGATGCTTCTCGTCGAGGACTCGGTTGTGTCCTTATGCAAGAAGGCAAGGTAGTGGCCTATGCATCAAGGCAAGGTAGTGGCCTTTGAGACCTCATGAACTCAACTATCCTACCCATTACTTGGAGTTAGCTGCTGTGATTCATGCACTTAAGATTTGGCGGCATTACCTAATCGGTAATCGTTGTGAGGTGTATTCGGATCACAAAAGTTTAAAGTATTTATTCACCCAACCAGATCTGAACCTCAGACAAAGAAGATGGTTGGAGTTGATCAAAGACTATGATATGGGTATTCACTACCATCCGGGCAAGGCTAATGTCGTTGCCGATGCGCTCAGTCGCAAAGCACATTGCAATGCCTTGTTGCTCAAGGAGCTTCAGCCCACTCTTCTAGAGGAGTTCTAGCGTCTCAACTTGGGTTTGGTTGAGCATAGTTCCCTCGCTGCCTTGGTTGTGCAACTAACCTTGGTGGATCGGATTAAGATCGCTCAGCAATTGGATGTTGGAGTGAACCGCATCAAGGAAAATGTCAAGAACGGAATAGCCAAGTGCTTTTCTGAGGATGAGCATGGTGTTGTAAGGTTCAGGCAACACCTTGTGGTTCCAAAGGAAATAGAATTGCGGAATTTGATCCTTCGCGAAGCTCATGATTCGCCTTTGTCTATTCATCCCGGGGCCACGAAGATGTATCAAGATCTCCGTCAGAGATTTTGGTGGACACGAATGAAGAGGGAAATTGTGAAGTTCATTGCCGAATGCGACATGTGTCGTCGTGTCAAGGTCGAGCATCAGCGTCCAGCAGGACTGCTTCAGCCTTTACCTATTCCTGAGTGGAAGTGGGATTCTATCGGGATTAATTTTATCACCGGTCTGCCCCGAACATCCAAGGGCAAGGATTCCATCTAGGTTGTCATCGATCGATTGACGAAGGTAGCCCATTTTCTGCCAGTACGGACAAACCTCAGCGTGAATCTACTAGCGGACCTCTATATTTCCCGCATCGTCTGCTTGCATGGTGTCCCAAAGACGATCGTTTCAGATCGCGGTGCGCTTTTCACCGCCAGGTTTTGGAAGTGCTTGCAAGAGACTATGGGAACTCGTCTTACCTTTAGCACAGCATATCACCCCCAGACTAATGGTCAGACCGAAAGGGTCAACCAAGTATTGGAGGACATGCTCCGTGCTTGTGTTCTTTCCTATGGGAAGAATTGGGAGAAGTGCTTGCCATTTGTCGAGTTTTCCTACAACAACAGCTTTCAAGCCAGTCTCGGCATGGCACCATTCGAGGCCTTATACGGGAGGAAGTGCAGAACCCCGTTGAATTGGTCTGAGACCGGCGAAAGACCTTTCTTTGGCCTGGATTCGATCAATGAGGCCGAGAGCAAAGTCCATCTTATTCGTGATCGCTTACGCACAGCTCAATCCAGGCAAAAGAGCTATGCGGATCACCGTCGTCGTGAGTTGAGCTTTGAACCTAATGACTTTGTTTATCTCAAAGTCTCTCCTTTGAAGGGCCATCAGCGTTTCGGCGTCAAGAGCAAGTTAGCTCCTCGTTATGTCGGTCCCTACCGTATTATCGAGAAGAAAGGAGCTGTTGTCTATAAGTTGGAGTTACCAGCTGCACTTGAGGGGGTACATGATGTTTTCCATGTGTCCCAACTAAAGAAGTGCCTCCGTGTTCCTACAGAGGTAGCTCCGTTGGAGACTCTCGATGTTCAAGAAGATTTGACCTATCGCGAGCACCCTGTTCGCATACTCGATGAGGCTGAACAAAGAACACGGAATAGAGCCATCAGATTCCTTAAAGTTCAGTGGTTGAACCATTCTGAGAATGAGGCTACTTGGGAAAGGTAAGATCGTCTCCGTGCAGACTATCCATCTTTCTTTACCGAGTGAGCCAAATCTCGGGACAAGATTTTTGTAAGGGGGGGAGGTTTTGTAACATTCCAAATGTGGATTTGTGTTTCAAATGTAACAAAATGAGAAGAAATTAAATTTTTTCTTGCATCTTGAGGTCTTTGGCCATTTCTGTAATTCTTGTAAAGGAATTATGGAAATCAAATCGAAATCCTCAATTGACTCCAATCAAAAACCTCCTTGGCAAAAAATCTTGTGCCAAACCCATGTAAACATTTCTCCTGAGCTCTAGGGATGACTTGTGATGCCTCTGGATTATTTCATAATTTTTATAAATTATTTGATAATTTTGGGAGGCAAATCAAACCAAGTCAAAACTTGGTCAAACCCTAATTCACACCTTCTAGAATTTTTTGGAGAAAACTACAGTGCATAAAAGTCTCTGGAAATTTTATGTGAGGTTTATCCTGCAGTCAGCAACCTCCAGTTAAAATCTCATGATTTTTGGAGCTTGTTTACTACCTTAAGCAAATTCCCCAAAAATCAACTGTTTAATTCAAACCCTAGCTGGTTTTCACTATTCCTTGGGTTCGAGTCAGACTTGGGCTCGAGCCACTTGATTTGGTTCAATCAACTAACTGCACCGGCGCGGTCGCTCGGGCGCGAGTATCGTGGATCGTTGGATCTGAGATCAACGACTCATATACGTGTGAACGTTCGGACCATCCGAATGTTTCGATCAACGAGAGTCGTTGGATCTTAGATCAACGGACTGGATTGAAGTGAACGTTCGGACCGGCCGATCGCGTTCATCTGAACCGTCCAATTTGGAGATAACGGCCTGGATTGAAGTGAACGATCGGACCGTTCTAATCGTTCCGTTCATTTTAACCGTCCGATTTCAATCCAACGGTGGATGAGTCGTCTCCTTCCTCGAGTCTGAGCGTGCGTTTGAGTCAAGCAATGGCGTGAGCAGAGGAGAAGAGCGCAGCGTTGAGTCACCTCGGTGGTCACCTTTAAACGGCTCTCTCTGCTCGCATTAATTGCCCATCGTGCACCGCCCTCAAAAGTCCATTGCTCAACTGCTCCCGTCGCTCTCAAGTGCTCTCATGGCAGTGTTGACCTGAGGAGAAATATTGCCGTTGCTCTCTGTTATTTCCTCTATTTAACCTCCATTGCTTCCCCTTTGGCTTCCTTTAGCACCTCCGCAACTCTAGCTAGCACTTCAGTGTTTGTTTGAGCTGCATTCAACCGAAAACACTTCGGCCGCCATTGCCGAGCTTCAAACTGTTGATGAAGGCGGTACCTCAGTGGCTCTCTCTCTCTATTTCTTGCTCCCTCTGCTCCTTCTTGATTCTCTCGAGCTTAACCCTCGCTCAATTTTGCTTATCTTGCTCAGGGCTTGACTGAATTTGGATTTCCCTATTTTCGGCCGAAAGCACCATTTTCGTAGCCGAGCAGCTCCAACCTCTTATGTGCCTCTCCAGTGCTAAGGCAGCTCCACTTTAGCCCCTAGTTGCTTGGCACCCGCTTACTTGCACCGCAGCGGAGCTCCTTTGCATTTTTCGTTTTTCAGCTGTTTTGGTCATCTCTGTCAACTCCGCCTTGCCGGCGTTCTAGACCGCCGCAGCCGTAATTGTTGGTCCCATTGGGTGCGCAAGGTTATTGAGAACCCATTTTGGGCCTTAGCTCGCGCCGCCGTGACCCGAGTCGCTGGCGGTGAACCTCCTTTCGCCGTCGCTATGTCGGACAAAATCGGGCGCGAGCTTTTGAACGTGGTTCGCTGGGGACCGTCGGTCTTTAGATCTACGACCCAGGATCGCGCGAACATTTGGATCGCTCGCATGCCTTGATCAGTGGACCGTTGGATCCAAGATCAACGGTCCCGATTCGAGTGAACGTTCGGACCGTCCAAATGGTTCGATCCGCGTGGATCGTTGGATCCAAGATCAACGGCTCATGTGCGTGTGAACGTTCGAACCGCCCGAACGTTTCGATCCACGTGAACCGTTGGATCCAAATCCAACGGTGAACGTATGAGCCGCGTGAGCCGCGTGTGCACGCGTTGTCCCGTGAATTTGGACCGTTGGATCCAAGATCAACGATCCAAGTTCGTCCACGTCGTTTTAATTTCGAAAGGATTATTTGTTAACTGAAAAATAAAATTAACTTGTAAAATGCATAACTTTTTCATTTGAATTCCTTTTCGGTTGATTCAAATTTTGTTAGTTATGTTTTTAACTGAACTTTAATCTAAAAATGTTTCTAATCTCATTATAGCTCCAGAAAATTTTGCTAAGATTTTAGTTGCAATGAATAGTAGCATTTAGGATTTATAAGGCTGAGCAGATTTGTTTTGCTCATATCTTTTGCATTAAGAATCCAAATCAATTGGTTCTTGTTGCCAAATTCCTTATAAATTATGCTCTTGCTGCTGTAAAATTTTCAAAGCATTCGAAGAAACTTTGATGTTGAGTCTTTGTGTTTTCTTCGTTCTTATCGGTTCTTTTTCGCTTTCTCGTTAGGTTCCGAAGAGCACATTGATAACCTAAGTGATCCTCCACAACATCTTGAACAGCAGCAACCAAGCAAGCAGTTTGATCATGTTAATCCCAGTATTTTTCAAGTCTAATATATTTATTTCAACTTGTATGTATGCATTGCTATTTTGTTGTTAAATTATGGTTAGTATCCTATAGTTGCATAATCTGTAGGAATTGATTATCCTCTACTACCATGAGCCTAGGTTATTTGCTGTGATTTGAGTTTGATGGATGAGCTCTTGTCACTTAGTAGATTGCGAATTGAAATTGCTTAGAAATGCTTAGTTTCGGTAGTAATGGGCGATCATTGATTTAGTCAATGATCTTGATCACATATCTAATTATTACTCCTTTATGTCCAGCACTTGTGCTTTATTATTTTGTAAAGTAAAAATCTGAAAATAAAAAATTGATTTGGACTTGGGCAAGTGGTTGGATGGTCGGTTATTGGGTTTGTGGATGTCTTGCCTAAGTCAACAAGGACCGAACATCTTGTGTCACACTCTCCAAGCAATTTTGTGTGCTAACCATGCGAGAGGGATATGGGACCTCTCTTGATTAAGTACTTTGGCGTGTGTTATCTCCGAGTCGCAGGAGAGGGTTGTGTGTGTTGTGTGAAAAAGGATATGTGTTCTTGTGTTGGGTGTGCGGTGGTGGAGATTACGGGTAGGCTCTCCACCTCGAGGGGCATCGTAGTTGTCCAAGGCTTTACCTGCGATGGGTAGTTGACCGAGGCTTTACGATGACTCGGACACAACGTATGGGTTTCTATCCATACGGGCGGCTCGTAGTTAATACACAATATTAGAAATGTCTCATAGGACTTAGCCGTGTCGGCATACCTAAGGAAGTGTACTTAATAGCTTGGCAAAAAGGCGGTCTGGCGTGTGGGTACATGGTACACCCCTGCAGGGATAAAACTATTCGAATAGCCTCGTCCTAGGTTATAGACACGCTTAGTTAGGTTTTGCAAGAGTTAGACTACAACCTTTTCATTAAAATTTGACATGGTTGGCATGAATGGGTAATTCATGCTATTGTTGTGGTGACTATGGGTTTAGTCACTTCTAGGATTGTTGTTGTCCTCTATCTATTGTTATTATTGTTGTCTTTTTCTGTTATTTGAACATTAAAAATAGGTTTGTCAACTTGCTTTTAAATGTACTATATTATTGCAAATAAAGATTGTTTTGTGCTGAAAATGAAACATACAGTCTCCACTTAAATAAGCTTGCATGTAGCATATGTATAGGTCTGTTACTCTACACGTAAGTCTTGCAGAGTATAATTTTTGTACTCATTTGCTTTGCTTAACTATTTGTTGCAGAGGAGGAAGGTGAGCCCCAAGGGCCTCACTTTTGTGAAATGTGCTGCGGGTTCGACGACTAGCTTGGTGGTCCGGTCGGTTGCCTTGTGGGTTAAAGGCACACAGATTGGCTCTTTTGTTTATGGCCATCTTATGGCACTTTTGCTTCCGCTGTTCAAATTTTTTTATTTATATGTATTTGGCCGGTTGGTCTCTCTTTTGTAATAACTATCCTTTATTTATTTTAACTTCTAGTTTGTTGCTGTGATTCAGTTCTATGTGAATGAATGGAATTGATGCACGAATTTTATAAAGGGGTGTGTATACTGTATTTCTGGGAAGTATACATGTCTCGAAGACATGGGTTATTTTGTTTGTGATGCTAAGGTCAATTGGTGACTAAGCATTATGTAATACCCCAGCCTGCTCGTAGTGTGGCCCATGTGGCCCATGAGGAGTTGTGTGGTGGGATTAGTCCCACATTGCTTGTTTCAAGTGAGTTGTAGTAGTATATAATGTCTGTTGGATCCAAACGTAGCACCTCCGGGTTAACCCTTTTACACGAAGCGAGGACGAAAGTGTAAGTGAGGTGCTATGTGTCTGCGGTCCGCCCACGGTGGCCGGGCATTGAGCGAATTTTGGGTCGTGGTGTTACAGATGGTATCGAGCATCAACCTTATTGCGCAGGCGCGTGCGGGACAGGGCGGGCATATGGCGCATGGCACATGTGGGCCGGTGGACACATGGTATGGCATATCTGCCAGACCGACGCACAAACGCTAAGCGAGTACCGGGTGGTTCTAGGCATTTGCCACGTATCGCGATATCTTTGCGAGGGCGCCACTTAAGGGGGTGAATGTAATACCCCAGCCTGCTCGTAGTGTGGCCCATGAGGAGTTGTGTGTGGGATTAGTCCCACATTGCTTGTTTCAAGTGAGTTGTAGTAGTATATAATGCCTGTTGGATCCAAATGTAGCACCTCCGGGTTAACCCTTTTACACGAAGCGAGGACGAAAGTGTAAATGGGGTGCTATGTGTGGGCGGGTCCGCCCCACGGTGGGCTGGGCATTGAGCCGATTTTGGGTCAGGGTGTTACACATTACAAGCCCAATAATCCGGGGTCCTCAAACTGTGTACCCGTGGTTTCTCCTCACGATATCCTAAACCAGAATGCTGCCTAAACCCACCAAAAGAGTCAACAAAGTTCGCTACGAACCTAGGCCTATGAGTAGTACGAAAAACAGGCTGCCTGGCTCTAGAGACTACAGCAGGTGAAGGGACTACTCTAATGGTTCTCAAAGTGATCATTCTCTCTTTTCTCTCAACCTTAGCTCTACGGAAGCAAAACTCAACAATATGGCCATCTTTCTTGCGGAAAGTGCAATAGTACTTGACCTTTTGAGGGGTCTGTACTGATGAAACAGAAGTACCTTTCTTGCTAGAAGTGGTTTGGGCAAAACCTGCAGTTTTAAAAACAACCTTAGATGGCTTAGGGGGTTCTACCTCAAAAAGGTCACTCTTAACAACTCTTGCAGTCTTAGGTGGATGGTTCTTGGAATCCTCTAGGGAATTAAAACCTAGGCCACTATTTTTCATACTCACTTTAGATTGGTCAAGAATCATGTTGAGGTTCTTCTTCCCACTAGAAAACCTCTCAAGAGTCACTTTGAGGTAATCATTCTCTTTGGCTAAATCCTCACAGTTAGTGCACTTTCTTGACTTGATTGCCTCATCATGCTTACTCTTAAGAAGAGCCACTTCCACTTTCAAAGCCTCACAAGACACACAATAGGAATCCCTAATCCTATTCAACTGCTCCTTAAATTTAACTCTAAAAGCCTCTTGTATCTTACCAATAATTGTTTCAACTTCAGCATTCAAGACACAAGAGGTAGAGTCAATAACTTTCTTAGAAGCAGTAAAAGACATGGATTTTTCAATTTTAACTTTTTCTTTTAGAGTCTTGTTTAGAGCTTCAATTTCAATTGTGAGCTTAGGACAATTTTCACAAGATGCAGATCTAGAGTACATAACCATTTCTGTCATCTCTTTCATTTTAATCCTATTATTCTTACAACGAGAGCAAGTATGATTAGCATCAAATTTCTGCAATTCTTTCATAGCACTATCCAATTTTAATTCAAGCAAGGCACAGTTAGAGCAAGATAAAGGGATAGCATCTAAAGCAGTCTCATCAAGAGAAATAGCATTCATGCAAACAGGACTAGACTTGAGAGATTCTATTTCATCCAAAGCATCTTTCAATTGATTCTAGCAATGAGGAATGAGCAGATTTTAAGCTTGTCAATTCATTAAGCAAGCTAGAGCAGGAATCACAAATATCATCAGGATTAATGGATTTGAGCCTAACAACTTCTAGGTTCAAATTATCAATCATAGTGTCCTATTTCTTAATCATTTTAGCTTACTTATGCAGTTTTTATTCAGCCGGAACCAAAGCACGTTTCATATCAGCAAGTGAAGGGCATACCTCATCGGGATCGCTGAAGGGATCCTCGTCATTGGAGGAGTCAGTGTCGTGGCTGTTCTTGGCCATGAAACACATGCCGGTGAAGTCATGAGCCTTCTTCTTGCCACGGGAGTCACTCTCGTTGTCCTCCGTCTCCGAGTCCACATCGCTCATGTTCACATTCTCAAGAGCGGCAAGGACCCGGCTGACAAACTTGCGATAGTTTGTCTTCTTGGGTTTCACATCCCTCGCTTGAGGATGCCTTCGTAACTCCTTCTCCTCCTTGCCCTTCAGCTTGGGGCACCTGGAGCGAATGTGGTTTGGCTCACCACATTCAAAGCATGTGATAGGTCCACCTCTCCTCCTGTTCCTCACCATGTTGTAAGCTCTCGTGAATTTGGTGGATAGGAGGGCTAAATCATCTTCAGGTAGTTTCTCAAGTTTCTCATGGCTCAAAGAATGCAAAGTTGATAAAGAAAAACCCGATGAGCTAACATCCAAAGAATCAGAAGAGCTACTCTTAGATTGGTCGACCACTAAAGCCATCGACTCTGTCTTGGGGAGACGCGAGATAAAATCAATCTCATGCGTTTTCAACCTCGAGTATAGCTTATCCATGGTAAGCTCACTCATGACAGTGTTGTCATTTATAGATGTGATTTTCATCCCCCGGACTTTCACATCAAGAGCACCCAAAAGCTGGCGTGCATTTTTCGACTCAGAAAAAACAAGGTCAACAGCGCGGAGATCATGAAGAATCTTATAAAATCTTCCTCACAGCTCATCTAAAGACTCACCAGATCTTTGCTCGATCTTGGAGTATATTTTCTTGAGTTGGTTCTGTCTCACTTCCTTAATCGCAGTGGAGTCCTCGTGATAATCACAGAGAGTCCGTCAGATCTCATGAGTAGATCGCAAATGAGCGACACGCTCAAACTCCGATCGACTAAGGCCTTGGATCAAAAAATTCCGAGCCTTGCTGTTGGCCTCCACATCTGGAGTGATCAAATCGTCATCGGCTGGCACGACATAAGGGTTTTTGACTTTAAGCCAAATTGTGTGCCCTTGAGCCTCGATGTAGGCCTGCATTCGGGCCTTCCAATAAGCAAAATCAAATGCATCAAAAATATGTGGCTTGGTTGAATACTTGTTAGTCGCCATTACTCCAAAGACCGGTTAAGATCTATGAGAAGAGTTAGCAGGGCTCTGATACCACTTGTAGGACCGGAAAGGCGACTAGAGGGGGGTGAATAGACGCTTTCTCGATTTTTCGCCTTAATCAAATTCAACACCCACTTTTCTCCTATAGCTATGAAAGCTAAGAAGATCAGTAAATACACAGAGGAAGTCTTGTGCTGAATCCGATTACCCCCTTAACCACAAGACTCAACAGAAAGAATTGATCTCGTAGGCCGGTCGACCGATCGCTAACAGCGGATCGAAAGTTGGCGGTCCGACCGAGGCTAACCGCGATCCGACCGGCGTTCACTGGCGGTCGAATGGTGGCGGTCGGCCCAAAGATAAAATCGGTCGGACCGATTTAGTCCAGTAGCACTGCACAATGCCCAAATCTAAAATGAAAATTGGTCCAACTTTTGATTCAACCTATGAAACTTGACAAAACTTGGAGCACACCTCCCTAAGGATATCTGGGACCTATTCCTAGCGACGATCGTCCAGATCCACTTAAAAGAATTGATCTCTTTAGGTTTCACCAAAGAAGTGTTCAAAACCTAAAAATATGGTAAACTTGATCCAAAACTTGCTTGTGGGGGATTGAAGATTTAGATGGTTCTAGGAGTATTCCCACACATCATAGCAAGGTAAATGAGGTCAAGAGATGTAACATCCCAAAACATGGTTTGTGTTTCAAATGTATAAAAATGAGGAGAAATTAAAACTTTTGTTGCATCATATTGTTAATTGAATTTTCTGAAAATTCTTTAAATAAGAATTGTGATTTCAAAAACTTATTTCTTTATTTGGTAAGAAGCAAAACCCTTTGAAACTTTCTAATCAAATCTTGTGACCATCCTCTGGAATTATTTTTCCTAGGTTCTAGAACATCTGTATAACTCCTCTGAAAAATTTCATAATTTTTAGATTTTAGTTGCTAATTTAAAAGGGCAAGTCAAACTAGTTGAATCTTTGGTCAAACCCTAGGACTGAACACTAGAACATTTTTGTAAAACAAAATTACATCTTGAAAAACTCTGGAAATATTTCACAAGGGTAATGATAGACTCAGGAAGCTTCCATAAAAATTTGGGAATTTTTAGAGCTAATCTTCTATGTCAGCAAAATCCCTAATAATATCAGGGACCACCGCTGTTTCGCTCCTCACCCTCACTTCACCCCAATTGTTTTTCCTCCTACACCTCTGCCGCACCTCGTCCGAGCTCCGGATGCTCCAGTGACCGCCGCTCCTCCCTGACCTCGTCACGGCGCGTCTCCCCACCCCAGGAAGAGAACCCCTCCATCAATTTGGGGCCTTCACCACCGAGGAGCCGCGCACACGTTGTCTTCTTCGTCTCTGGTCAAATCCGTCTCCACCGTCGTCGCGTCTTCTCCGACGAGTTCCAGCTCGATTGGGGCCGCCGTGAGCATCCCCTAGACCCCATATATCTCTCCCTAGCACTCACTGGTTATCTCTCCTTCTCCAGGGTCCCCTCCACGGTCACCTTACTGCGCCATCCTGGCTCACCGTCGCTAGCTCTCCTCGGCCTCTCCCTATCCCCGACGACCGCTCTGGTAAGCTCCTCACACCCCAGGGCTGCTCATGCTCTCGCTGTTTCCCTTCCATCTCCACCCCACGCTACCAGCACCATTTTTCCCCACGGTCGGCCACTGCTCGTCGTCTCCTGGTCGCCGCCGACCAGCTCCAGCCAAAACACCACCACAAATAGTTTTCCCTCACTGCCCCGATTCCATTTTAGCCCTCCCCGCCACCGCGCCGTCGCTGCAACGCCGGCAAGCCACCAGCAAAGCGAGCGGAAGCTTGTCGGAAACCGACAATACTGTGGCAACGTTATTAGGGTATTAATGAGTATTTATTGATGAGATCACTATCGAAAATCTAGTGTTAACACATTTAATGAATAGCAAATGGTCTATGACATGTGGGCCCCTTTGCCGGTTAGTGATAGTGTAGATTTGTGTTGTATGCTTTCTCTTCGGGAAAACGTACTCTCGGTAGGAATAACACTGTTAATACGCTTTCATTATCAGAAGGCGCATTTCCGAAGTACGCTTTCGACGTCATTTCTCGGCGGGGCTGGGTCAAAGTTGACCCAGTCAACCCTTGACCGGGGGTCCCGCCTGTCAGTGGCCGCGGCTAGCGTCTCGGTTCGTGAGAAAAGTAGTAAGGTATTTAGAAAATGCCGAAATGAGTTATTTGTTAACTAAAAAATACAATTAACTTCAAAAATGCATAATTATTTCATTTTAGCTCCAAAAACAGTGAAACCACTTTTTTTATTTTTTCATTTTTAATTTTCTTTATTATAAAATAGGTTTCAACCTTGTCACTATCTCAGAAAACATATATTTGTGGAGAGTGCTCCAAAATTGAATTATAAATACATTATAAATTGCTAATAACTTTGAAAATTCATAAATAATTCATAAAAACTCCAAATAAGGTGAACCAAATTATTTTGGTCATATAATAATGTTATCTATCCATTTTTTTTAATCCTCATGTCCACCACTACTCCAGAAAATTTTGCGAAAAGTTTTAGATGAGTTTAATTCTATTTTATCTGGATTTTCTAGAAAACTGACTTTCAAACTATCATAACTTTTGCATAGAGCATCCAAATTAATTTATTATTATTGCTAAATTCACCTAAAATCATTCTCTACTTTTTGTTAATTTTTCATGATTTTTGGATGATTTGAATTTTTGGGTCTTTTCGGTATTATTCGTTCTTATTGTACTTTCGACTTCTTTCGATAGGTTCCGACGCGCACATTACTAATGAGAGTGATCCTCAGCAACTTAATGAGCAACTTCAGCAAGGCAAGCAGTTTGATCATGTTAATCCCAGTATTTTCAAGTCTAATATATTGATTTCAACATGTATGTATGCATTGCTATTTTGTTGTTAAATTATGGTTTGATTAGTTGATCCTATAGTTGCATAATCTGTAGGTAAATGGTATTCCTCTACTACCTGAGCCTAGGTTATTTTCTGTGATTGGAGTTCGTTGGATGAGCTCTTGTCACTTAGTAGATTGCATGTTAATATTGCTTAGACATGCTTAGCTATCGGTAGTTTTGGGCGGTCATCGACTTAGTCGATGATTTTGATCACACAAATCTAATTATTATTCCATTATGTCCAGCACTTGTGCTTTGTTATTTTGTAAAGTCAAAAACTGAAAATGAGAACTGATTTGGACTTGGGCATATTGGAATGTTGGTGTGATCTTTTGGTGTGAATGGAATGGTGCCAAGTCAACAAGGACCGAACATCTTGTTACACTAAACCAAGCAATTTTGCGTGCTAACCACGCGAGAGGGATATGGGACCTCTCTTGACTAAGTACTTTGGGAGGTGTTAATTATGAGTTGGTTGGTGGGTGTTTTAAAAGAACTGTGTTGTGATAGGAGGGGAGCATTAGCAGATCGGCTATAAGCTGGCTAATGTATCTTTCTCTTCGTGGGTTGCGGCTCGTAATTATCATCATCCTTTGGAAATGTCTCGTGGGACTTAGCCGTGCCGGCATACCTAAGGAAGTGTGCTTCATAGCTTGGCAAAAATGCGGTCTAACGTGTGGGTACATTGGTAGACCCCTGCATGGTATAAAACTATTTGAATAGCCTCGTCTTAGGTTATGGACACGCTTGGGGAGGTCTTCCAAGAGTTAGACTACAACCTTTAATTAAAACTTGACATGGGTGGTATGAATGGGTAATTCATGCTATTGTTGTAGTGACTATTGGGTTAGTCACTTCCAAGATGTTGTTGTCATCTATTTATTGTTATTATGTTATCATTTACTGTTATTTGAACAATAAAAACAGATTGCAAATTTGCTTTTAAATGTACTACATTATTGCAAATGGAAACTTGCTTTATGCTGAAAATGAAACATACAGTCTCCACTTAAATAAGCTTGCATGTAGCTATGTATAGGTCTGTTACTCTACACGTAAGTCTTGCGGAGTACAATTTTTGTACTCATTTGCTTTGCTTAACTATTTGTTGCAGAGGAGGAAGGTGAGCCCCAAGGGTCTCACTTTTGTGAGATGTGTTGTGGGTTTGACGACTAGCTTGGCGGTCCAGTTGGTTGCCTTGTGGGTAAAGGCACACTGATTGGCTCTTTTGTTTATCGCCATCTTATGGCATTTCGCTTCCGCTGTCTAATTAGTTATTTGTATGACTTTTGGCCGGTCGGCCTCCCTTTTGTAATAACTCTACTATGTATGTCTTTTGATTTATTTAGTGTTGCTTTGCTTCTATGTCTTGAATGGAATTGATGCATGAATTTTGTAAAGGGGTGTGTATACTGTATTTCTGGGAAGTATACATATATCGAAGACACGGGTTATTTTGTTTTTGATGCTAGGGTCAATCGGTGACTAAGCATTACAAGTTTAATAAACCGAGGTCCTCACAAGAGACCAACCAAAAACAACCGGATCAAGGAAGCACCAAAATCATCAAAAGAGAGAAGAAAACATATGAGACTTCATCCTTGAACAAACATCCATAGATCGATTGATTCAAGATGTTGCTTGTCAAAGCCACTACCTCAAGGAGGACAAGAGCTCAATCAAAGAGCACACAAACAAATCTCTCTCTAAACCCAAGCCTCTCCTCTCCTCTCCAAACCCTAGAAAACTTAGGTTTTTCTCAAATGAATGCTTAGGCAGGTTTTTCCAACTCCCCCCTTCTATTTATAGGAAGACCTAGGGTTTCTAGTGGGCTCCTGACGAGGATCTAATAATCCTCATTTTATCTATTATCTATAATTCTTATTATGGGTAAATATGATGTCACATAGTCTCCAGAAGTACCCCTTATTTTTATAAGGGAGAGGCCCACCAAGTGATTGTAAGATTTTCTACAATCACCCCCCATAGTCGTAAGTCTTACTACGACTACTGCCTAGTCGTAAGTATTACTACGACTACTTCCTAGTCGTAAGTCTTTCTACGACCATTTCATGGTCGTAAGTCTTTCTACGATCACTACATAGTCGTAAGACCTTTTACGATTACTACAGTCGTAAGTTCTCCTACGACCGGTAGACCACGACCACCTTATAATCAAACCTACGGGCAAGTGGGTCCAATTGATTAAAGAATCGAGCAGTGCGCACGCACTACTATCCCGCGTAGTAATAGTGCTTAAATACCCCATTATCTTTGAATGATAATTGCGGACGGCGTGGAGAAGCCAATGCGCGGTAATTATCGCCATCATGCGCCCATTACTGGCTCAATTAAGGCGCCTCTTCCGCAGGGCAAAACGGCTACTCCTTCACGACTATATAAGGGCATCAAGGGCGAGTAGAGAGGACAAGTTCTATTCTCTGTAATAGTCTTAGCTTCTTACTCGATCATTAAGAATACCACACCACACAGGATTAGGGTTATTATTCTCTCCGGAGAAGGCCTGAACCTGTCTAAACATCCCGTGTCAACTACTCTGCGTGATTTCATCTCTAGGAGACCCCCCGAATCAAATAATCTTTACGTAAGATCGGTTCTAATACACCGACAGTTGGCGCCGACCGTGGGGATCTTCCGACGTCGACATGGATGCCGGTTTCGACTACGAGCCGAGTGATGCATCCGCTGATGGTGATGTTGCCTCCGGAGATTATTCTCCAGGAAACCATCCCATTAATGGAGTTGAGGAGGGATCCTTATCCCCCACAACAATACGTCCAACAGAGGAGCCAATTCCCTCAAAGGACAAGGGTCAATCCGACCAGAACCGCTCCCAGGAGGACTCACAACACGACGAGAGTTTTTTCTCCAAGTGTTCAAGTCCCCTTAAGGCGGTCCGACTTGGTAAGTCAAGTTAAGGAGCCACCATTCCAGACTCCACCAAATCTAGTGATCCTCTCTCTCGGGGTAACTCGGAGAGGGTGGGATCAAGCATGCTTTTCCTCAAATTCGGCCGTCTCCCGCAGATCTCATTTGCGAACGGAGACAGTTATAACCCGGAGTTCCCCTACCTGGAGGGGATTACTCCAAGTCGCCAGATGGTGTCTCTCGAGCACTCCTCAAGCGGGGAGGCCTCGAGTGCAAGTGAGAATCATCAACGGGAGGTCTTCGTCCTTCCCCCAAATCAGGGTCAGCCTCATGGAGGCCGAGATAAGAACACTCCCGAAGATCACACACCGCGCCCTTGTGGTAATGGCAAGGGCACCACCGTTGGCGAGAGAACCAACACTGATAAGCGAGGAAATCCTCGACATTCTCGCACTCCACTAAGAAGGCCTCAAAGACGATGAGGAGGATTTTGATGTCGTCGAAGAGAAAGAAAATTGCGATCCGTAAGAACTCGCTGGCGCATTCAACATCGATCGGAGGTACAAGAACTCCGGACATCAACGACTTGCTCGAGAATCGACCAAGAGCTTGCTCGAGCGCCAGTGGTACGATCTCTTTCTTTGAAGAGATTACGCAAAGACTTAACTGTGATGACAAGACCGAGGTACCTCATTGATAACATTCGGTAGTCGCGACAGAATACGACTTCCTCGCCTACTATCAATCGAATATTTCTCTCACGTAGGAATCGACACGGCCATAAGTCGAATCGATCCCTATTCGAGAAATACATTTCGATCGGTGAAGATCAAGAAGCCCCTCGGAGGTGATCATTCACCACTTCGACAAAGAAATTCTACAACGGTGGAGTACGATGAGTATTCCCCTCGTAGAACCGAGACCTACTACGAGCAATCACTGTTCACGGGTATCGTCGTATACGATCACTGGTGACATTAACCCTTCTTTCCTACAAAGAAGGCGCAAGAAGTGATTACTGGATGTCGCATTTTCGCCGACCTTGAGCGGTTATTGCCACCTCATTTTCGCCAAGATGGACATGGAGAAATTTGATGGATCTCAAAATCCCATCGAATTTCTTGAGATCTATACAACAGCTGTCCGAGCAGCAGGAGGAGGAGAGCATGTAATGGCGAATTACCTTCCGACTGTGCTCGAAGGATCCGCTCGATCGTGGTTATTAAACCAACCACTCGAGTCGATCTACTCTTGGCAACACCTCTGCGATCTTCTACAGGCGAATTTCCAAGGCACATACAACCGCTCGAAAAGAAGGCGACTTGCCGGATAAAACGAGAACAACAACGAGACTTTGCGTCAATTCATCAAACGCTTTAGTCGGGTTCAGTAACTCAATTTCGAAATTTCGATTCCTCTGTGATCAGGGCTTTTAAGCAAGGAGTCCGTAGTAGAAGGATAACGGAGGACATTGCTTTGAATCCTCCCAACACTGTTGTCGAGCTCTTCGAGATGGCCGATCGATATGCAACTGCTTCTGAGGCAGTCGAGTGGAACAACACTATCGATCGAGAAACATATACTCCTCGAGAGCCAGGTGAAGTTGGTAAGGATAAAAAAGCAAAAAAGTCCAAGAAGAAAATAAAAAGTCAAAAACCACAAACCGGTGGTTCCAAGGAGGTTACGCCGTGAAAGATGGAGAGCCCCAAACCACCAAGTCGTACCCTGATCAAGGCAAAGGTAACCCCCCCGATCGTAGGAACGACAAACCAAGGTGGTGTCCTTTTCATAAAAAGGAAGGACATGACCTCCGCAACTGCCGAGTTTTCCAAAGAAAGCTCGAGGACTACTACAACGGCAAAGCACCACTCCCTACTCTCGAGCAGGTAGGACATACGAGTGGCCAAAAGTCGTCGGATGATGAGGAGATGTCGTTCCAAGATCCGCAACATACCGTTGAGCACATCTACGGAGGATCATCGGCATACGACTCCAAACGACAACTTAAAGCTGCCGGACGAGAGGTAAATTCCATACATACTCCTCTCGTCAATAAATTACCGAAGTGGTCGGAAGTTACCATCTCTTTTGAGAAGGATGACTGCCCAATCACTACGAGTCGATCAGGTCGATATCCGATTGTGGTCGAACCCACCATCAACAACTGTCGGGTCAATCGAGTGTTGGTTGATGGTGGCAGTTCTTTGAACATATTATTTACTAATGCCCTGGACGAGATGCAAGTACCCAGGACAAAGGTAAGGCCGGTACGATACTCCTTTCATGGAATCGTACCGGGGTCTTCAGCCAAACCTATTGGCCAAGTTTCTCTTCCTTTAACATTTGGCTCACCAAGTAATTTCAGGACAGAGAAAGTCTCCTTTGATGTGGTCGATTTCGATACGGCATATAACGCCATACTCGGACGACCAACTTTGGCAAAATTCTTAATGGCTACTCATTACGGGTATAAATGTCTTAAGATGCGGGTCCCAAAGGAGTGATCACCATTCGATGTGACAAAAGATGGCGTATAGTCTGCGGCCGCCGATCCTCGAGATGGTTGGTCAAATACCAACTCGAGATGAAAGTCGACCTTCGACTAGCAAGTCGAAGCCTAAAAAACTGCACCAAAGCCGAACGACCAAGTCAAAGAGGTTCCTCCGGGCCTTGAGAAGAGCCCTCAAGACTGCTCGCATCGGGAGACTTCCGACCCCAAATAGGAAGGCGCCCTCATTACCTTCCTCCGAGCTAACGCAGATGTCTTTGCGTGGCAAACATCCGACATGCCCGAAGTCCCGGGTGAGGTGATCGAGCACGAGCTAGCTTTACGGCCGATAAAGTACCAGAAAACAAAAATTACGAGATTTGCCCCGATCGACGAGATGCTATTAAATCGAGTTGGATAAGCTACTTAAGCGGGCTTTATAAGAGAAGTCAACCACCCGCAGTGGTTGGCTAACCTGTAATGGTCAAAAAGTCAAGCGGCAAATGGCGTATGTGCGTGGACTTTATCGATCTTAATAAAGCTTGTCCAAAGGATGATTTCCCTTTACCTCGTGTCGATCACCGGTTGATTCTCTGCGCAGTTGTGAGATATTAAGTTTTTAGATGCATATTCGGATACCACCGGATCAATATGTGTTTAAGCGATGAAGAAAAGACCGCATTCATTACTCCATTTGGTACCTTTTGCTATGTCAAAATGCCATTTGGTCTAAAGAATGCGGTGCTTCTTTTCAACGCCTAATGCAATCGACTTTTTCATCTCAATTAGGCCGAATTTGGAAGCCTATGTTGATGATCTAGTCGTAAAAAGCATTAAGAGACTTAATCATATCAGCGACCTACAAGAAACATTCGACAACCTCGAAAAGCACCGCTTAAAACTCAATCCAGAAAGTGTGTGTTTGGAATTTCTTGAGAAAATTACTTGGATTCCTAGTATCCGAGCGAGGAATCAAGCAAATCTGAAAAATAAAGGCCATCCTCGGATCGTCCTCCAAACACAAAAAGGAAGTCCAGAAACTCCTTTGGGTGCATGGCGGCTTTAAGTCATTTCATCGCACGACTAGGAGAAAAGGACTACCTTTCTTTAAACTTCTCGGGAGACATGAAGGTTTTGAGTGGTCGAGCGAGGCAAACATCGCTTTGAGGATGTCAAGAGGTATCTTTCGAGTGCTCTGCTCGGTTTCTCCAAAGCCGGAAGAGGCGCTCTTAATTTACCTAGCCGCCACGCCACAGCAAAGAAGCGCGATATTAGTCGTAGAACGTGAAAACGCATAACGACCGGTTTACTACGTTAGCGAAGTTTTACACGCCTAAGGAGCGTTACCCTCGTGTCCAAAACTTCTATATGCCCTCCTCATGTCTTCGAGGAAATTGCGGCATTATTTTCAGCGCATAAAATAGTCAGTCTTGCCTGAGTTTCCTTTGGGAGCAATCCTCCATAATAAGGAAGCAATGGGGCGCATGGCAAAATGGTCGGTCGAACTTGGGAGTTCGACCTCCATTTCATGTCCCGAACGGCCATAAAATCTCGATCTTGGCGGACTTTGTCGCGAATGGACAAATCTGAACTGCTTCGGGATCCCGATCTGATTCCCACGACCATTGGATGATGTACTTTGACGGTCACTTACTTTAAGTGGCTCTGGGTCGGGTGGTCTGGTATCTCCTACCGAGAAACCTTAAAGTATGCCATACAATTAAACTTTCGGGCCACTAATAATGTGGCGAGTACGAAGGTTTGCTAGGCGGCATACGAGCTGCGAAAGCACTCTCAATTAAATCGACTACTCGTGAGAGGAGACTCTCAACTAGTCGCGAATCAAGTCGGGAAAGAGTACCAAAGCTCTAGCTCGACAATGTCTAAATACTTATCGGAAGTTCGCAAGCTAGAAAAGCATTTTTAGGTTTGAGGTACAATTCATCCCTCGAAGGATAATTTCCTCGCACCAACTTGCTCGGATGGCTTCTTCCGATCTAGAGTACCAAAGGAGTTTTCTTGGAGCAACTCCAAAGCCGTCTCGGTCGAAGAACCGAGACACCTCCAATGAGATGGCCTCATTAGACTACGAGGATACTGGATGACTCCCATCTACGAGTATCTTCGCAAGGGTTCCGTGCGAAGATGATCTTGAGGCGGTCGTTTATCCCGAAAAGCCAAAATGTATACTTTGGTCGAAGGAGTCCTCTACAAACGAGGAACCTAAGGGATACTCATGCGATGCATTCCAAAACGAAGGAATAACACTCCTTCACGATATACACAAAGGGCATCTGTGGGACACATGCTTCCTCTGTAACATTGGTTGGTAAAGCCTTTCGACAAGGTTTTTCTTGGCCTCTGACACTCGTATGATGCTAAGGAGGTGGTTAAAAGTGTGTCCAATGCCAATTCCATGGTAGACAAATACACCAACCACTCAAGCATTACAGGACAATACCTCTTTCTTGGCCTTTTGCGACACAGGGTCTCGATATCCTAGGACCATTTCCCAAAGCTCCGGGAGGTTTGAATTCCTTTTGTGGCTATTGACACGTTCACAAAATGGATTGAAGTGAACTCAGAATCGATAACATCGGAGCAAAGAAAAGGTTCATGATGAGATGCGTAATTAGCCGATTTGGAGTTCCAAGTCGGATAATTACAGACAATGGTAAACAATTCGCAAGTGCAAAATTTCAGGGAATTTTGCGACGAGTTGGGTACCAAATTATGCTATGCTCCGTTGCACATCCCCAAAGCAACGGGGCGGTCGAACGTGCAAACGGCCAAATAATGCGAGGAATTAAAACCCGAGTCTTCGACCAGCTTGTTAAGCGCTCGGGGGCTTGGGTACAAGAATTACCCTCCGTGTTATGGGCAGTTCGTACAACCACCAGTCGAGCAACAGGAGAAACACCATTTTTTCTCGTGTTCGGAGCCGAAGCCATGCTTCCTCCGGAGCTAAAATTACGGTCGACACGAGTTGAAACTTTCAACAACTCAGATCAGGAACAACTTCGAGCAGATGACATTAACCTACTCGAAGAAAGGAGAAACCTAGCCTTAATCCGTTCGGCAGTCTACCAACAAGCCCTGCGCAGATACTATGATCGTAAGGTCCAACCTCGCAGCCTTGCTGTAGGTGACTTGGTATTGAGGCTCTGCCAATCCAAGTCTAATCGGAATAAACTTTCCCCCAAATGGGAAGGTCCTTACACAGTGGTCGAAGTAACCCGGCCAGGGTCGGTACGACTAGCGATGGAAGATGGACAGGTTCTCTCAAACTCTTGGAACATCGACCAGTTACGCAAATTCTATGTGTGACCAATTTCTCAGGCAATAAAAGTCCAGGTTCTTTCTACTTCTCTTGCCTAGTGCTTTTTTAATCTTTCGACTATGATACAAAAACACCCAGTTTTCTTTACACTGGTCGAAAAACAAGTAACATCATCTAGTCGAAACTTCTCCTATCTGCATGTGGTTCTGCCCACTAGAAGAAATTTCCTAGCATCGACTCGTTACTCATTTTTCAGCCAAAACAAAGAGCTCGGGTTCTATCAAGTCGAAATGTTCTCAGAGCCAACTCTCTCAATCTTAGTTTATTTTTTCAGTGATTTCCAAAAAATATTCTAAGTAGAGTGCACTTGATACATTTATTCGACCACCTTTGATGTACTCGTTTAGTTTTAATCGGTCAAGGAAGAGACACACCTAGTCGAAGTTTTTCTCTCTGCATGTGGTCACTGCCCACTAGAAGGAACTTCCTAGCGCTGCTCAGTCTCCTACTTTTTGCTACTGGAAAAGACTTATCGAGTCCATCAGAAAAGGGCGAACGAATTATTAAAGTCCTCTAGACGTTTGCTTAACTCAAGTTGCTGTTCTTGGTTTGATTAAACTAGTCGGAGATGGTAACATCACCTAGTCGAAGCCTTTCCTCTCTGCACGTGGTCTTGCCCACTAGAAGGAACTTCCTAGTGTCGAGTCGTTTCTACTTTTTCGACCAAGTGCTTGACAACCATAACAAAAACTATAAGTTAAACAAACCTCTCTTTGTTTTCAGAAACCCCATTTCAAACACTATTTACTTAGATTGTCTAAACAATCTAAGCAAATAGTCGGGGGCTAGGATAAAGTTATTAATTTGACTTCAATTCTTAGTCTTTCATTCGTTTATTATCTTTTGAGTTACTAACTTCTCGACAAGATAATTTTCAGGAAATAAGATGGATCATATATCACTCATCAACAGATATTGTCTGCCTTACAAGGTAGTTACAAGATTACTCAAGGGGAGAGCCTAGCTGCATTTCCTCCGCCACCTTTTTGCCAACCAATTGCATTTCCTCAATCAGACGATTTGCCTCTGATTCGGAGCAATCGAACTCGGCTTCAATTGGTTGCACATTAAGGCGGGGATCTTGAGCTTTAAGTTTCGCCAAAGCGTAACTTACTCCGGCTTCGACTGCCTCCCTTATTGATTCACAGATTAGCCTTGAGTGGTCACCATTTCTTGCAATTTTCCGACTTGTTCCCCAATGGTACTTGTGTGAGCGGCTATGGTATCTTCTCGAGGAGTTTTCCCTCGAAATGCACTCACTAAGCACATTGTTCAGAGAGTGATGTTGCCTTGAAGACTAGTCTTCATCGACTCCATCTCTGTTGGGTACAAGTCGAAGCCTCGGAAGTTTCTTGTTTTCACCACTTGTTACGAAAAGAATAAAATCGGTCAAACGAAAATAAACTTACGGAGGAAGATAACACAAAGATAATTATAGGTAAAATCATTTCTTACCTACTAATTGAGAATCCAGCTTAACCTCTTCTCGATGGGAAGCAATACTTTGTGCTTTTTCTCCCATGCTCGATGTCCTCTGCATTCATCTTAGCGATGCGGATGGACTCATTGTAGATCAAGGTTTTCTCTTGGATTTCACCTCGAGGCTTCTCAATTGGACACCAATTTACGAACAAAAATTGGCATTAGAAAGGGAAAATACTCAAAAGGATAACAGTAAAGAATTACTTACATTAATTGAGTTCTAAGACCCTCAAGTTCTTGATCCTTATTCGAGGTAATACGGAAAACTCTGAATGACCAAAGCTTTTCTTGAACTTGATGCGGAGCTTCGCATCTCTTTTCTTTATCCGGAGAAGAAATGAGAGTCGGGTAAAGGTTAAAGATCAAAAGCGCCTTAAGTTCGAACTTCTTGTTTATTTTTTCCTACAATCTTTTAGATGCGAGAGACAGTCTCTCGAAGTCTATCAGAGAGGACTAATACTTCGTTCCTTAGCCTCCTCGACTCTTCTTTTCATAGTCGAGTGAGTCACTAAGGTCTTCGTATCACCGCTTAACCTACAAAGAACAGAACGAAGATAAACATCACCAATGGTTGTAAGTACTTCTACAACCACCGACAGGTCGTAAATTTTTCTCGACTACGACATGGTTGTAAGTCTTTCTCGACCACTACAGTGTCGTAAGTAGTCGTAAGCTTTTTACGACTAGTACTTTGTCATGAGTTTCTTCCATGACTATTCTCGTAAAACATTATCACGAGTATTTAAGTCGAAAACAATTATGAATGATAAGTGACTTACCATCTCTCTGCCTCTGCACAAAGTAGTTCTTTCTCCTGTCTTAGCTCTAAAAGTTGTCGATGGTACTCACCGACAACAGCAATTTGCTCGAGCTTTACGCAAAAGAAAACAAAGGAGAAGAGAAGGAAAGTCACATATGTAAGTATTTTGAAGATACTTACATTCATAGTCGCCCTAGCAAACATCGAATATACAAGGTCCGGTTCTGCGACTTATCTATCCTCGCGACTTTGTCCCACCACACCTTCTCGAGACGCTCGTTATCAAAAGTATTCTCCGTATTGGGAATATCTTTGGGATGGGGGACTCGGTCACGAGATCTGTAAGCAGAAGACCCCACGACGGAGGCAGGCCCAAAGAAGTCACCACAGAAGTTGAAATTTTCTCCTTCGTTCTAAGAATCTCTTTGGGTAGGGAAGGAACGCCTCCTACAATTTCCTTCCCAGAGCGGTGCACAAGTGGTCACCGCCTTGACCAGAGGCTTCCACAACGCCTCGTTGTTTCTACGACCTCGTGATGTGCGGCCGCCTCAACGATGTGGCCGCTACTTCAAGGATCGTAGCTACGACTTCAGCAGATGTGGAGTCACTCGAGTCTCGACTTCATCGCCACCGGGCCAAGGGTGATGCTTCGACCACCTCCATTGCTACCTCCTCGATGGTGAAGGGATGGCAATGGACTTCTCGTGGAAGCATTCCCGGTCAAGAAGTCGACCAAATAAAGAAAAGCAAATCAGGTTGTGAAAAGAAAAAGGTAAATGTCGTTCTTACACTTTAGTAAATTTCACATACCTCTGCACTCGGTCTTAACCAGAATTTTGGAGCAATCCTCCCAGCGGAGGACCTCTTCTTCTCCACGACCACGTCCGGTCGAGGTTCAACAATTGGCTCGGCCACGACCACGTGCAGTCGTAGAGTTTGGACAGAACGAGCTCGGTTTCTGATTCTCTGGATGGCCGAGATCAGTCTCGACCATTCCAAAAGCAACACTGCCCTCAGTTGCAGGTTGTGCTGATGCAGCATCGTCCTTCATAAAAGACACAAAATCTTTCCAATTCTCCTTTTCCAGTTGCCTAACAAAACTAGAAGTGGCGAAATCTGCGAAAGATTCTTTGTCATAACGTAGGGTACCTTAGCCTTGCGAGGTTTGCGCTTAAGAGATTCAAACGCCTCAACCTCCTCGGCCCGATGGTCTGCGGCCTCGGCTTGAATCACTACGGTTGTCGCGAGGCCTTGTAGAGGGCAGTCGAAAGACCGAGCTTGAGCTTGCTCCCCTTTGTCGGCAGATTTTACAAGTCGGCGTCTCTTGGAGGAGGAGCGAGCCTTTGTCTTCGACAACCCGGCGCCAATAGTCATCGATCGACTTCTTCGTCGTCGTCCGACGATTTTCCATGCCTACTTTACGTAAAGCAAAATAGAAAAGAAGAATGACTAATTAGTCGTAAGTTTTTCTACGACAAGTGCCAAGTCGTAAGTTTTTCTCGACTCTTTCCCGATCGTAAGATATTCTACGATCACCTTTAGTCGTAAGTATCTTCTCGACTATAAAGTCCTAAAGAAAGAATCA
The DNA here is from genome assembly GCA_036346395.1 of Hsuehochloa calcarea. Lineage (NCBI taxonomy): Eukaryota > Viridiplantae > Streptophyta > Magnoliopsida > Poales > Poaceae > Hsuehochloa > Hsuehochloa calcarea. The sequence continues at coordinate 102,735 of JAYEVG010000025.1, read as the reverse complement.
ACTTTTGATTACCTTTAGGTGCTCTATCCTTTCATCTGCGGACAAAGCCGCAATGACTTGAGGAACCGCCTCGGAGTGGCGGAGACTTCTCAGATGAGTCGACTCTAGAGTCAACCTCGGCTGTGAAAGATCTGTGTAAGCAGATAAGAATATTAGACAAGGTTGAGAAAGATCAAACCGAGAGCTAAGTCGACAAATTACTTACACTCCTCATAGTCTCGGTTGGGTCTCCTCTTCCGAGTATCTCCACATAGGAGATGCTCGTTTCTTGAAGGACTAATTCGGCGTGTGATGAAATCCTTCACCACATGCCATCCGGTCAGCCCTTCTTCCTTCAAGTCCTTAATGGCTTGAATATAAGGGCTAATCCGGGAGATATCTTCAGGGGTCGAATCCCATGAAGATTTCTTTCAGCTTTTCTCATGAAAGAAAGGTGTCTTGAGGTGACCTTCCGTAGAACCACCTCTTTCTCCAGCCCGGCCACGAAGACCGGTGAAACTCAATATACTCCTTCGACTTGAATCGTGGAGTTTCGACCACGACTTCCAATGATTCGGTTTGTCGAGCCATCCCATAATAATATTGGAGCAACTCGAGATCCGCCGAATCCCAGTGCCTACGCCAGCACAGATACACGAACACACTCAACATGGTAATGGAATTGGGACCTAAGTTCACCAGTTCCACCCCAAAGTGTTCGAGTACTACTGTAAGAAAGGGATGGGCAGGCAATCGAAGGCCGCACTCACAATACGCTTGGAAGACGGGGATTTGCCCATTTTCCCCCGATGGCCAGTGCTGCCCGATAGCCGGAATCCACTTTACCAGAGCCTTCTCTGGAATCTTCCCGGCATCAACCAAGATCTTGATCTTAGCCGCATCCATCTCCGATTCTTCCCATTCAGAAACTCTCTTGGCCATTTCGCTCAGAAGCAAGAAGTCTTTTGATTGGGTTGGCGGCGGAGAAGATGAAACCTAGTCGAGGACAGAGAAAGCAAGAGCTCGAAGAACAATGAGTGATTTGAGGAAAAGGTAAAACCCAAGTCTACCTCTGGTAAGTTTTATAATCAAGATGATCTCCGCCGCTTCGGAAACCGTCTCGGCTATAGGTCTATGGGAGTTGGTTGTACCGCTTCGGGAACCGCTTCATCGGACAAGTCTGTGAGAGCCGGTTGCAATTCCCCAGATGGTCCGTTCGAGAAAAATTAGGTGCGTATTGTCACCCCAAGCAAAATTACTTTCTTGACCAAAGTCTTTCTGGTCGAAGGAAGTATCAATCGGAAGGGTTTTTCTCCGATTCCCCTACTACGACCACCAGACGGTCGTAGGGGTTTTTACGACTTTCTAATAGTCGTAAGCAATCTTCACGATTGCAATCGCTTCGGGAACCGTTTTATCAACAGATCTGTGGAATTCGTTTGCAATTCCCGCACGGTCTGCTCAGAAAGTTAGGTTAGTTTTGTCACCTCCAAGCAAAATCACTTTCTTGACCAAGTCTTTCTGGTCGAAGGAAGTATCGATCGGAAGGGTTTTTTCTCCGATCGCCTTACTACGACCACTACACAATTGTAGAGGTTTTTATGACTTTCTGATACTCGTAAGCAACCTTTCTAACCAAGCAAACTCCTGGTCAAAGTAATACTCAAATGTCGAAGAGTTTTTCCTTCGACTATGGTTCTACGACATTTTTCATAGTCGCAAGTCCATTTGCGAATCCTTCCCAAGTAAGTTACTTTCACTTGAAGTCATAGATGACGAGGATCTAATAATCCTCATTTTATCTATTATCTATAATTCTTATTATGGGTAAATATGATGTCACATAGTCTCCAGAAGTACCCCTTATTTTTATAAGGGAGAGGCCCACCAAGTGATTGTAAGATTTTCTACAATCACCCCCCATAGTCGTAAGTCTTACTACGACTACTTCCTAGTCGTAAGTCTTTCTACGACCATTTCATGGTCGTAAGTCTTTCTACGATCACTACATAGTCGTAAGACCTTTTACGATTATTACATGGTCGTAAGTTCTCCTACGACCAGGTAGACCACGACCACCTTATAATCAAACCTACAGGCAAGTGGGTCCAATTGATTAAAGAATCCGAACGGTCTGCACGCACTACTATCCCGCGTAGTAATAGTGCTTAAATACCCCATTATCTTTGAATGATAATTGCCAGACGGCGTGGAGAAGCCAATGCGCTGGTAATTACTGCCATCATGTGCCCATTACTGGCTCAATTAAGGCGCCTCTTCCGCAGGGCAAAACGGCTACTCCTTCACGACTATATAAGGGCATCAAGGGCGAGTAGAGAGGACAAGTTCTATTCTCTGTAATAGTCTTAGCTTCTTACTCGATCATTAAGAATACCACACCACACAGGATTAGGGTTATTATTCTCTCGGAGAAGGCTGAACTCGCCTAAACATCCCGTGTCAACTACTCTGCGTGATTTCATCTCTAGGAGACCCCCCGAATCAAATAATCTTTACGTAAGATCGGTTCTAATACACCGACAGCTCCCATTAAGGCCCAATACAAATGGGACACACACACACAAATCTGTTGAAGCAATCGCCTGCTTCACCACGTGTAGGTTGATCAGCGGCTCTCATCATGTCGGCAAGTCTCTCCCGTCCGAATCCCATCAGAACCTTCAAGACACTTGCACCGACTCCCGCGCCGCTTGATCCAACCAGCTGCAACGAACTGCTCGTTCGAACCATCTTCTCCATTCTGCACCATGCTTGAGTCACACGACTCCACTCGGCATCTATGATCGTTCTGGACCTCAGCTCTCCAAGCTAGGTCCCGATCCTCCTTGCCGTTGACGTCGTTGACCTGCAAGCCACCTGCACAGCAATAGACAAAGAAATCGTCTACGGGAACAAGCTCTTCACAACTTGATCCGCGTTAGCTCAACCATGCAATATGCAACATTAAAGCATTGAAACTCATACAATAGACACCATCAAAATACAACAATGCCAAAGTGGCCGAAGTTCAAGTGGAAGCCGGTCTGACTGCCATACCCACTGGTCGGACCGATTTCACGCCAGTCTGACCGATTTCATAACACCGGTTCGACCGCTCCAAATGACTTAGCCAAATTTTCAACTTGAAAATTTGAAACTCTCTGGAATTTTCAAATGAATAGAACTTTTGACTGGGAGCTCCAAAAATTATTTGACCACATCCAGGAGACTTCCCTCTCATGCCTTCACAACCTATTTTTGGTCTAGCTCCAAAATCCATCATCAAGCGTGGCGGTCGAACCGCAATGCTCGCCGGCCGATCGCCACCACGGCCGGTCGGACGTGGCTTTGCTTGGTCGGACCGTTGTAACTCGACAAAGACAGAGCGTTTCCGAAAACGTGAGATTTTGCAAACCAACAATGCCATTGCCAATTGAATTATCATCCTAAGATCATGCACATATCCCCACGATATCCACAGAGGGCGAATCAGATTTTTGGGAAGCGACTCCGCGACTACTTGCCGTTCCCTGCATCGGCAACTTCTTCATCGGCAACGTTCTCTCCTTCGTCTCTACGATACTCTTCGCTTCCCATCGGTAACATCTAGTACTTCGCGCTTACTTCTAATTGTTATATGTTATGTTGTTCATATACATTATGTTGTTCATATTCGTTTTGTAGTTGATATATGTTCTATTGTTCGTGTATCGTCATAGTTCATATTCTGGACATGCTTAGTTTTCTTGTTATTTCTGCAATCATGTTTTATTTTTGGAATTATATAATCACTTGTATTGATAAAGTAGGAGAAAGCAAGATAAAAAAGACACACCCTGATCGGAGAAACACCCCAGACGGGAGAGAACCCGCAACTGGGCATGCCTCGCAGCACTCTAGCAACAACACCAGAGCTAGATGCACCAGCTAGCAAACCCTAACCACACCCTAACACCAACCAACTATACCGAACACACACATCATTGCTAAGGGAAGGGCAACACCTCCCATCCAATGCACTGAAACTTCAAACTTGTTAAATCCAGATAGTGTAGAGGATCGCCCAAACCCAAGATTGAGAGAGAAGAAGTTGCCATCAGTTATGAGTTACCCCCTCCCCTGAGCCACTTGGAAACTGATCCACTTGGTGCAATCTCGGCCTATTTTTCTCCTTGACAGTGACATGGATGTTTCATACTCAAATTTCGGTGGCTTGTTTCTTAAAAAAAAAAAGACAAAAAAGGGAGGTTTGATGTCGTGGATATTGTCGTTCTAGTCCAAGAATAAGTACATGAAGGACTTAGCAGATTGCAACGATAGTCTTGGCATCTCGTCAGCCCGATGGATCATCTCGTGTCTGGTTTTGTGCATGGATGAGTATATTATCACCGCCCTTGCCAATAGTTGCATGGTTGCATATGTTAAATCTCACCACATTCTGTCTGTTGCGATCCTTAATGGAATCAAGAACACTAGGTATTGTAAGTTAGTTCACAATTCGCAAATGGGGATTAATTAATGCCTATGATGATCTAGATAGTCTGTCGCTGGTCAATCATGGAGGTGGATATGGTAGTATATCCAGGGGCAGAGCCAGTCTCGGGTTAGGTCTGCAGTTTTTAGGTCAAACATGTATTTTGACGATTTTTTTTAAAGATTTTTTGAGTTTTTGATCCTAGATCTTGGACCATTGCTCCGGTGGCCTTAGGCCCAACTCCACCCCCTCAGTATATCAACCAAGTTGTTTTTAGGGAACAAATACCTTCCCCCTATATAAGCAACTGCATGCTCTCACTTCTTCTGCACTGCCATTCTAGCTTCATTGTAAGTCCTATTCTGATACCAGCTTAGGTTCACTTTGTTGCATGAAGCAAGTCCCATTATGTTTTTTCACTTCATAATATTTGTTCCTGCCTCTCTCATTTTTCCCTTTGTTGTGAACAACTATTTTAGTTCACAAAAAATAAACTCTTTATTAGTACATGTACGTTGTCGGGGGTAAAGCTTAAGTATGTACTCCCACAATGATATTGCAGAATCATTGAGCGTAAGGATGTAACTACTGTTTTATTTATTTTGCGGAAACAAAGGTTTTTGTTGTTCATTGCTTGTTGTAGTCTAGAAAAAGTTATTGCATATTCTTAGATATTCTAGTGCGGTACAGCATCAATATAACTCGATGTGCCAAGTGCCATTATTGTCGATTCTTGGTGCAGTTCTGATGAAGATGTGAACTCAAGTGCTTCACCATGCAAAATTATATAAATAAATATCGTTGCAGGAGCTATTTACATGTCCTTATGCTAAACTACAGTTACAAAATCAATTTTCAGGCCCCAGCCAAAAAACCAAATACCACAACTCTGTCTGTAGTTCTGTCTGTAGTTACGGGCAATTTGATCTGCTGTGTTCAAGTTGAACAATCTACGGTGGCCTTCAGAGAGCAGTTCGGAAAGTTTGATGGAGTGCTTGAGCCAGGGTGCCATTTCGTGCCCTGGTTCCTTGGACTACAGGCGCGCGGCCCTCTGTCCCTCGGGCTGCGGCAACTGGACGTGCGCTGCGAGACCAAGACCAAGGCTTGTTACAACGCTCGCTAACCTTCCTGAAGCTAAGGGGAGGTGTTTGTTTCAAGTCTGAACTCCATTGTTCTCTCTGTCTCTCTCTCTCTCTGTCTCTCTCTCTCTCTCTCTCTCTCTGTCTCTCTTGAGGACAATGTGTTTGTGAATGTTGTTGCATCTGTTCAGTACCGGTCTCTGGCCGGCAAGGCAAGCGACGCGTTCTACAAGCTGACCAACACCAGGTCCCAGATCCAGGCTTACGTCTTTGATGGTAGAGCAATTCGATGTTATTCGTGTCGTCTTACTACTGCTTTTCCACCCCTTTGGTTAATTTGTCGTTTGGCTTGTGTATGCTGGCGGTGATCAGGGCAAGCATACCGAAGCTCACCCTGGACGAGGTGTTCGAGCAGAAGGAGATCGCCAAGGCCGTTCAGGAGGAGCTCGACAAGGCCATGTCCATGTACAGCTACGAGATCGTGCAGACGCTCATCGTGGACATCGAGCCCGACGAGCACGTCAAGCGCGCCATGAACGAGATCAACGCGGCGGCGAGGCTGAGGGTGGCGGCCAACGACAAGGCGGAGCCGGACAAGATCATCCAGATCAGGCGCGCCGAGGGCGAGGCCGAGGCCAAGCACCTGTCCGGCCTCGGCGTCGCCCGCCAGCGCCAGGCCATCGTCGACGGGCTCAGGGACAGCGTGCTCGGCTTCTCCGTCAATGTGCCCTGGACCACCGCCAAGGACGTCATGGACATGGTGCTCATCACCCAGTACTTCGACACCATGAAGGAGATCGGCGCCGCGTCCAAGTCCTCCTCGGTGTTCATGCGCGACGTCGCCGCGCAGATCCGCGACGGGCTGCTCCAGGCCGGGCAGCCTGCTCCTGCTCCTGCTGCCGCCGCTCATCATCCATAGACTGTCAATGGTTGCCAAGGTCATGCAGCAGGCTAGACACATAGTGCTTAGGTTGTCTACTATATCATTGTGCTGCTTTGGAGTGTTCTGTTATGATAATGTTAATTAGGGCCCTGTTTGGTACAGCTTCCACTTCCAGCTTCTCAATCGATTCTCGTGGAGTCGTACCACACACCCTGATTCTCAAAACCACTAGATTCTGCTTCTCGCGAGGAGCTGTCTCGAAAATGAACTAGCAACGAGAAGCAGCCTCCCAGCAGATTCTTGTGAGAATCCGACCTTCAGAAACGAAAATACCCTTTAAAGTTGAAGGTTTTTACCCTCAAATATCACTGAGTTACACAAATACAATTGAAGTATTACACCCAGGGGTGATATGGTCTATTTATCTATAATCCTCCCTCAAATGGTTTTTGGAGACAACCTACCAGCCAAACGGTTTTAACAGACAGCTCCAGATTATCAGAGAAGTGGATTCTTCAAAGAATCAGAAGCAAAATCTGAAAAATAAGAATCTAGAACTGTACCAAACAGAGTCTAGTCATCTCCCGTATCTTGGTATGATGTGTATATCTCCCGTATCTTGGTACGATGTGTAGAAGCGTTTTAGCCTTTTGCATGTCTGGCATCAGCTACCAATATGTCACGCCTAAGTTTGGAAGCGAACTATAGAAATTTGTGCTACTTTATTTACAATTGAATTGCTACGTTACTGATCTCTCATATCATTGTTACAGATTAAGCATGTCTGGAACACAGCAAATTTTGCAGGCTTTGGATAAACTATGCTAATCCTTGTTCCATGTTTTACTTTTGGTTATTAAATCAGAAACTGAACCTTCCATTTCCTTTCCATCTACTCCTAAGGAAGCCTCTCAAAAACTCACAAACAACGTGAATTTCGCAAGCATACAGCAAGGAGGTATATAGCAGAGTTCAGATGATCCTGAAACATCCAAAGCGCATGAATGGAAACAAGGAGATTAACAAATAACTGAACACAGTAATCGCCATCATATTTGACAAGATTAACAACAGGTCTCCATCACCAGAAATTATTAACAACAGGCGCTGAGGATCCAAAGTATAAGGTCATTGCTAATATTTGCCTAGGAGACGGACAGGTAATGGACGCGGAAAAAGAATTCAAGATCAAAATGATGCCACAAAGATAACTTGGGGCCATGTGTTTTTCCATGTTATTCCAATCCACCAGAACTGAAAAAATAACCCCTAGGTTCCAGAATATATTGCATTTCAATGCTTGAGCACCAAGGACAAACCAACTTTCGTGCTCTTCTCAATTGCCTTGGTGTCGACCTCACCAGAGATGGTGACAAACGATTTGGGACGCCATTCATGCTGGACAAGCGCACTGGCCATGCCATAGTTGTTGAAGCGTGCCTTCACTGTGGTTTGGGGATCCAATGAGTGCTGAGACCCAAATATCAATGTGCTCTCATTCCTTGAGAAGCTGTGTGACAGCTCAGCTCCAACAGCAGTGCTCGAATGTTGCTTTACCAAGTGGTAGTAGGATGCAGTCAAGGTATCTCCGTGATTGTTCCTGAATAAGATTTGTAAGGTCATTTTCCACAGCAAAGATTGATACAAGAGTAATTGATCACTACAAGAAACGCCCTGGACGTCTTAGTCTGGAATTAGCTTGCTGATCGGCACTACCTTGCAATATTAGTATACGGTAGCTGAGCATAGAAAATGGTACTTACAGATGGAGAGAAGCAATGAGATCTGAATTGGTGAGGCTCAATGCAGCATTGTACTTGGTGAAATTGCTAGTTGCCGTATCAAATGAAACATCGACACCAACTGAGAGTTCTTTGCTTCCAAAGACACCAGAAAGGTTAACCATAGGGTTGGAATTCAGCCCGACGCTTGCATTGACGCCAGCGTATTCGTGTAGATACTGGAGTTCAAGCTGTTAAGGCAAACAAAATCGAAATAAGTGTTTTATCTCAATTGTCACCACAATAGATAAAAACAACTGAGCAAATGGAGCGATGCCAAAATTATACCTTCCCTGACCTCTGGTCTGGAACAACCAAGTTGAGAATTGATTTCAGCCCTGGAGTTCCAAACTCATCAACTGTGACTGTCGTCAAGAGCTGGAAGATATGAAATATTCATCAGCCAATAATAATTCTAAAGGAACTGTACATTCTCACATATTCAGATTATGAGGCATAAAAAAGCAGTTGAATATAAATAAAAAAAAACAAAAAGGAACAATGTCAAGCAAAAACAGATATGAGATTATCATAACCATGGTCTGTGTACGAAAAAAAGAGAAGTGGAGCAAGGCGGCTTACATCTGACTCTGAGTTTGCTTTGACATCAACTGTCAAGTTCTTGTTCTTAAGCTGGGTGTGAAGCTCACCAAAGATGGACTCAGTTTTCCTTGTTCCTGCGGCTGTGATTGCCTGTAGGTAAAACAAAAATCATCAACATAGAGAGCACAAATGTTATACGCAGACACGCTAAATTGAAGCTGTATACTGATCCTTTACTCATCTCCTTCGTGGATAGTAAGCAACTAATGAGCACGTACTTCAGCTTTGCGTCATGGAAGAAAGTAAGATGCACAATGCAATCACGGGAAAAGAACAAGGAATATGTTCGACAGTCTCATCGCGACAGTAAAGAGATCGATGCCTAAACAAAGATTTAAGATCCTACGGATAGACGATGACATGAGGGTCTATAATTTCCTCCCTGGCAAAAACTGATAATTCTACATGCAGAACAGGACATACGCCGAAAGGAAAAACAGATCGCTATGGACAGCGGCACGGTGGCACGATGAACAGAGCAGGCGACGGTGATCTGTGACGACAACGATGACTACAAAAAGCACGAAAAGAGATCGATCGGGCCGCCTGATGTTAACGCCCATTCGTACTGTAACTACTCAATTATCAATTAATGTGGCGAGTGCAAAACGAACCCTACATTCAGACACTGCTATAGTCCTATGTGAGTCGAGATGGTGAGATATTATGGGAATTGGGAAATGGTGCATGCGTGGGGGAGAGGAGAGGAGGAGGAGGAGGAGGAGGAGGAGAGGAGGAGAGGAGGGAGGAGGGTACTCACGACGCCCTCGGCGGTGCAGGTGGTGAGGGTGAACTTCTGGTGCGTGCTGTAGTCCTTGTACAGCAGATCTGCGCACAGACACCGTATCACATCGTCAAGATGGAGCGATTCTTGCCACGGGAGAAGAAAGGGGGGAAACAGGGAGAAATGCAGTGGCACCTCTGGTCTTCTTGCCGATGTCGGAGTAGAGCCCAGGGGCCATGGCGGCGTGCTGCCTCGCGTACGACGAGGAGGAGACGAGCTATTTGGAGGAGAGAGAGAGAGAGTGAGAGGGATCGCCGCGGCAGCGGAGGAGGGTGGAGGCGGCGACCAGTTAAAACGGAGTCGCTGCAGATCTTGGATTTTCTACACTCCCCACTTTTCTAGTTATTATATATATATTTTTCCTGATTTGGATGATTCGTTCGTGTCGCGTCGTGCCATCGTGCGGAGCAAACCACGGATAGTGGTGGTTTGCTCAGGCTGTCGGTGGGACCCACCCGCCTCCCCGTCGTGGGGGTTCGATCTCGCACCGGCGCACGTGGATCGGAACGGTCGTTGCGAACGACCACGGGCTTGATTGGGACTTAAAGTAATTTTCGGGCCTAGCACATGGGCATACATAGGCCGGGCTGGGCTGGTGCCCGATAAGGCCAGAGCCCAAAAATTCGTTTTTCTTATGAGTAAAATTATTTTTTAATAAAATATTGTTTTTATTGTTTCTACGGAGCTTTTCTCCGGACTTCAAGCCGAAAACGTGGTCCGAACCCAGAAAAATCGGCCGAGCTGGGCTACCCATAAACACGTCTACATGTAAAGTTTTAGCCGAATTTTTGGTAAATATGTCACATTTTCAACATATATTTGCATAAATGACCATCACGAATATGAATTTTAAATATAGCACTCCGCCAGATGCATCATCGTATGACAACGGCTCCATGCGCCACCCCATTATCTTGCATAGTCACCGTGCAGCAATGCACTGTAGCACACGTTGCCAAACAGTGATCGTGCAACAACGGACGAGGTGTTGCCACATGGCAAAGCATGGCATTATTTTTTATTAAAAAAACCATTTATACATCATTTTTGTAGAAATTTTTAAATATAGCAAATGAGCTTCAAAAATTATTAATATTTTTCATGATGCCTCCTAACACAGTGTACTTGTGTAATTGTTTCAAAATTTTATCTATTCTGAATTTTTCTCAAAAATTCATTCAAGTATACTGTTGGTAGGAATTTTGTAATATAAAAAATGAGGTATAAACATTATGAATTTTGGTTTAAATGCACCTTACACAGTGGAATTGATTGTGTAATATTTCTCAAAATTTTATAATAAGGGTTTGGGTCTAAAAAATTATGGTTTTAGGTTTCAAAAATTAGCGTTTCATGATTTCATGTGACTTGGAATGTGTGAAGTTTAGAGGTAATCAATCGTAATTAGTTTGATTAGTGGTAATTAATTAGTCGTAATTAGTTAGTTCACTAGTAATTAATTAGTTTAGTGGTAATTAATTAGTTGTAATTAGTTTAGTAATCATCATTATGGCATAATAAATAAGTGGAAATGAAGTACTGATAATTTTTTAGTGGTAATTAATCAATCGTAATTAGTTAATTTAGAGGTAATTAATTAGTCCTAATTATTTAGTTCGCTAGTAATGAATTAGTTTAGCGGTAATTAATCATTTGTAATTAGTTTAGTAGTCATCATTACGACATATTAAATAAGTGGAAATGAAGTACTGGTATTTTTTTAGTGGAAATTAATCAGTCATAATTAGTTAGTTTAGAGGTAATTAATCAATCGTAATTAGTAAGTTTAGTGCTAATTACTTACTTTGTTGGTTTATATTAGTTTTGTGCTAATGGAAGTTTAAATTCTAATCATACCGTACTAATCATACTACAAATAATAGTAGTATGATTAGTACTACTCAGAGCGAAAGAAAATAGTATGTTGTCGAAAATTTAAATAATAGTAGTATGATTAGTACTACTATAGGAGTTCAAATTATGTCACTACTACTGTAGCAATCCTAATGCACCTAGAGTGGTCCATGTGGTACTAAACTTCACACATTCCAAGGCACAAGAAATTATGAAACCCTAATTTTCGAAACCTAAAACCCTAATTTTAGAGACATAAACGCTTCATTTTTTAAACCTTTTCAGAACACATAAAATTCTGCAAAACATTACACAAGCAAGTCTACTATGTAATGAGCCTTAAAAAAATTCATAATGTTTGGACCTCATTTTCTATATTACAAAATTCCTACCAACAATATACTTAAATTAATTTTTGAGAAAATTCAGAATGGATAAAATTTTAAAAAAAATTGCACAAGCTAGTACACTATGTTAGGAGGCTTCATAAAAAAATTCATAATTTTTGGAGCCCATCTGCTATATTTACAAATTTCTACAAAATTATGCATAAATAATTTTTAAAAAGAAAAAATGCAACGTGGCAACACCTCACCCGCTGGCCTTACGATCCTTTGCGCGCAACAGTCTCTGATGTGACCGCGCGCGGCAATCGGCGAGGTGTCGCCACGTGGCGGCAATGAGTTGGAAGCGCACAGAACGTGGCGTAGCAAATTGTTATTACGGTGACTATGTGGAAATGGTGCCATATTTGCAAATACATATTCGCGGTAGTAATTTCTGCAAATACGGATTGAAAACGTGTTGTATCTGCCAAAAACTCGTTTTGGCCTTGTGCAGCATTATGGCCTTGATAGAAGGTATGCAAAGCGTGTCACATCATTCTTCTGCTAGCCCAAATTAAGCAATGATCTGACTGGCCGAAATAAAGCTGGCCTTATACAGAAATTTCAGAGTTACATAGTTGGACCAAAATCTCATGGAGATGACTAGCACGTTCCTGTTGCTGCGGACTTAGAGAGTGATAGGTGGCTTTTGCGAGCTAGAAGCGTAGGGTGCTGCGGTGCCATTTCAAATAAAAAACATTTCAATTTAGCCAAAGACTCGGTTCCCTGTGATTTGAGGGAAGAAGGCTCTAGATGGGACCGTGGGAGTCGGTTGAGTTGATTGGGTAAGGTTGCGTCTGTGGTGTGAAAAAGAGGTGCCCAATACGATGCGGTGAGACCCACGGCCTATAGCATTATCCAAATCCTATATATCTTAGCTAATAAAGATTGGGCTTTACCCTCGCGTAGCGGGGCAATCGCCCCACCCCACGTACGACTAAAATATGTCAAACCGGCACCCTGACCCATCCGCGCCGTTTGTCCCTCGGCATTATCGGCTCCACCCCACTCCTCCCGGTGTAGAGGCGCAGGCTCAGGCGGCAGCCAAGCCAGCCAACATCGCCGTGCTCGAGCAGTTCAACATCTTCGTCGACTGTGAGTTCCTTGCGTCCCTAAGCTAACCTTCCTCCCCCCTCCCCGCTTGGAATTCGCCGTCGTTGATGCGCTTCCTATGACCCTGTGATGTGGGATTGCTTTGTTTAGTTTGGCTTGGCTTGGATATAGTGAGATTTGGTGTTAGTTTTGGTGTAGTACAGGTCAATAGGTGGGTACTCGGAGAAGAAATGGAATAGATAGGAAAGTTGCATTGTTCTCTTCCAGTTTTGCTTTTGATTGGTGTGAGTACAGGTAGGATTTTTGCATGTTATTGTTATTGATGAGTTGTGCTCGCTGCCTATCTAGTCATCTGGTAAAGAAATTTGAGAGATAGGAGAGCAATCAGTCAGTGAGGTAGGAGCCTGGAAGACCAGGTCTTGTGGCACTAGAAAGGGATTGGTTTGCGACACTAGAGAAGAATTGGCCTTGGAGATGCGGCTTCAACGTGCAACACTTTGCTGGGGCCGAAGGGCTCTTTGGGATGCCCCCGCCGGCACCCGCCGAGAGCAATGGTGAGTTCGGTGGCGGCTCACGAGAGGCGTCCTCTATGTCCGACCGCCTGGTGATGAAGGATGCCAATGCCAAAAGAGCAAGGAGCCTTCCTTGAGCGCATCTTGCTAGGTGAGCTTCGCTTTGTTTGCTAATTGGGTCGATTCGCTCTTGCTGCGTGCCACTAACACTACTGGTTGTGTCAATTCTGGTTTCAGGTAGGGGAGTACAAGGAATCGAATGCCAAGATGTGCAAGACGGAGGAGGGCGAGAAGAAGGAGAGCCCAATAAAGCCAAAGGCGGGCAGTCGGGAGTGAGCTCTGGTCGAGGACAATGAGCGCGTATGACAGGAAGAATGCCAAGCCGGTGGAGCTCCCCAAGGACTACGTCCATGTGCAAGCAAGGAGAGGGAAGGCAGCTGATAGCCACAGCCTCTTAGGGAGGGTACAATTCTGTTAATGATGCTGCTATGTTTTTTCCAGTTTGTTGAATTTCTTCGCGGCATATTGAATTGCTTTCTACATTGGTAGGTGAGAAGAGAGAGGATCAGCCAAACGATGAAGCTTCTCTATAACCTGGTTCCAAGATGCAATAAGGTATCAATTAGTGATTTCTGAATGAGAAGCTAAAAAGAACAAGTAGTTGATACTCTTTATGCACGAGGTTAACAATTTGTTAGGCCAAATTTTGTTCGTAATTGTAGGGGATTGGCATGGCACTCATGCTTGATGTGATCATAAACTATGTGCAGTCGTTGCAACGACAAGTCAAGGCAAGAGCATGCCTGCTGAAATTGTTTAATGCCATAGGACGCATCACTCAAAATTATGATCAATTTCGCTGTTTTCTAGCTTCAGTTCATGTCTATGAAGCTGTCAACTATGAATCCACTTGACTTCAGTAACCTGCCTAGACTTGTAAGATCGAGGAGGTCAACTAGATGGGGTGAATAGGCCATTTTAAAAACTTCTTTGGCTAAAATCAATTCGGAAGCTAATAACAATACGGTTTTGCACAATTAAAGCCTAAATCAACTAGTCTTTACTAAGTGCACCAACAACATAATACTACTGATAATGATAGTAATCATACAAAGACATATAAGCAAACTGATACAAGGAATGTAAATTACAATATAGTAAAGCACAAGAAGAACAAACCACAAGGACACAATGATGTTTTACCGAGGTGTTCACAGACTAGCCTGTCTCCCCTAATCCACATTGAGGTAAGTCCAAACTAATTGAACCGGCTCCACGAATTAAGCCAACACCTCCGAGGTAAGTCCAACCACTTGGACCGACTCCAACACGAACCAACACATCGATCCACTCGGGGTTGCTCTTCCTCCACTTCGGAGATGGCGAACACCAAACCACTCACAACCGCTCGGGCCTTTTCACAACCTTCTTTGAAAAGTTCACCGACGCAACTCCTTCAAGCCGTCTAGGTGTTGGCAAACACCAAGAGTAACAAGTCAAAGATGCTCACTTGAACAAATCAAGTGTCTAAGCTCAAAAGAATACACAATTCACTACCTAATGCAACACATGCACTTAGGGTTTGCTCTCTAAGCTCACTAGGTGTAACACATGCACATAAGAGATGAGAGGATTTGCTCTTTGCTCAGTAGAATGTATATGGCACCAGCAACCTTCCCCACAACCGGCCAAGGTGAGTATTTATAGCCCACACACAAAAACTAGCCGTTGGAGACAAAATTCTGCAAAAAAATCAGCACGGGCGGTAGTATCGCCATTCATCGGCTGGTACTACTGCACTTCCACTGATGCACAATAACAGCTATAACAAAGCCTCTGAAATGACTGTTGGAAATGCGGTGTGGTACTACCACCATTGAACATGCGGTAGTTCCGCTCGTCGGTCATACCGAAACACAAGAGCGGTACTACCACTTCCTTTGAGGTCCGAAAATGGTCCTTACTGGAAATAACGTTGTGGATATCGTGAGGATATGTGCACGATCTCAGGATGATGAGTCATGACGAGGATCTAATAATCCTCATTTTATCTTTTATCTATAATTCTTATTATGGATAAATATGATGTCACATAGTCCCGTAGTACCTTTATATCTATAAGGAGAGGCCTAACAAGTGATTGTAAGTTCTTCTACAATCACCCCCATAGTCGTAAGCCTTGCTACGACTATATCATGGTCGTAAGTCCTTCTACGACCACTACATAGTCGTAAGTCCTTCTACGACCACTACATAGTCGTAAGTCCTTCTCGATCGCTACCGGTCGTAAGTCCCTCGACCGGAAAACTACGACCACCTTATAATCAAACCTACATGCATTTAGTAGGTCCAATTGATTAAGGAATCCGAGCGGTCTACACGCACTATTATTCCGCGTATTAATGGTGTGTAAATACCCCATTATCTCTCGGAAGATAATTGCGGATGGCGTGAAGAAGTCAAGGCGCGGTAATTCTCGCCATCATGCGCCTCACATACTACATTAATTGGGCACATCTCCGCAGGCAAAACGGCTACTTCTTCACGACTATATAAGGGCATCAAGCGAGAGACAAGGGGACAGAGAAGAACAACGGCAAACAAGGGCTAGTCAAGTAGAAACACAAGCACTATTCTCTGTAATAGTTTTAGTCCTTTGCTAGATCATCAACAATACCATATACACAGGATTAGGGTTATTATTCTCTCGGAGAAGGCTGAACTCATCTAAACATCCGTGTCAATCCACTCTGCGTGATCTCATCCTTAGGAGACCCCGAATCAAATAATCTTTACGTAAGATCGGTTCTAATACACCGGCGCTTGGCGCCGACCGTGGGGATCCTCCGGTAATCTCTTGTCAACATACTCTTTTTTTTCAATCTCATGCAAGCATGGCAGAGAATGGAGCGAGGAGAACTGGTTCGACTTGGCGGTCTGCAGACGCCGACATGGATGCGGTTTCGACTACGAGCCGAGTGATGCATCCGCCGATGGTGATGTTGCCTCGGAGATTATTCTCCAGAAACCATCCCATCAATGGAGTTGAGGAGGATCCTTATCCCCACAACGATCGTCCAACAGAGGAGTCAATTCCTCCAAGGACAAGGGTCAATCCGACCGTAACCGCACCTGGGAGGACTCACGACACAATGAGAGTTTTCCTCTAAGTGTCCAAGTTCCCTTAAGGCGGTCCGACACAGGTGAGACAAGTCCCGAAGCCACCATTCCAGACTCCACCAAATCTTGTGATCCTATCTCTCGGGGTAACTCCGAGATAGTGGGATCAAGCATGCTTTTCCTACGAATCTGACTGTCTCTCCGCAGATCTCATTTGCGGATGGAGATGATTATAACCCGAGTTCCCCTACGGAGGATTACTCCAAGTCGCCAGATGGTGTCTCTCGAGCACTCCTCAAGCGGGAGGCCTCAAGCGCAAGTGAGAATCATCAGCGGAGGTCTTCGTCCTTCCTCAAATCGAGTCAACCTCATGGAGGACGAAATGAGAACCCTCCCGAAGATCACGCCCGCGCCTCCTCGTAGTAATGGCAAGGGAACCACCGCGACAGGGAGAACCAACACTGATGAACGCGAGAGAAATCCTCGACATTCTCGCACTCCACTAAGAAGGCCTCAAAGATCTGACGGGGAGGATTTTGAGGTCATCCGAAGAAAGAAAATTGCAGCCCAGAAGAACCTACCTAGGCGCATTCAATATCGATCCACAGGAGGTACAAGAACTCCGACATCAACGACTTGCTTGAGAATCCCAATCAAGAGCTTGCTCGAACGCGAGATCGATCTCTTTCTTTGAGAGATTGCGCAAAGGCTTGAATGTGATGACAAGATGGAAGTACCTCGTCAACAACATTCGGTGTAGTCGTAGTAATGCGACTTCTTGACTACCGATCAATCGAATATTTCTGCGTAGGAATCGACACGGTCATAAGTCACATCGATCTCCTATTCGAGAAATACTTTTCGATCGGTGATGATCAAGTAGCCCTCGAGGAGGTGATCAATCACTACTCGGCAAAGAAATTCTAACGGGTGGATTACGAGGAGTATTCCCCAAGAACCGAGACCTACAATGAGCAGTCACCCCTGTTCGGGTATCGTCGTATACGATCACTGGCGACATTAACCCTTCTTTCCTACAAAGAAGGCGTCAAGAAGTAATTACGGATCTGCCGCATTTTCGCCGACCTTGAGCGATTATTGCCACCTCATTTTCGACCGGTGAACATGGAGAAATTTGATGGATCTCAAAATCCCATCGAGTTTCTTGAGATCTATACAACACCGTCCGAAAGCGGCGGAGGAGGAGGAGAGCACGTAATGGCGAATTACCTTCCAATCGTGCTCGAAGGATCCGCCGATCGTGGTTATTAAACCAACCACTCGAGTCGATCTACTCTTGGCAACACCTCTGTGATCTTCTACGAGCAAATTTCCAAGGCACATACAACCGCCGGAAAGGAAGACGACTTGCACCGGATCAAGCGAACAACAACGAGACTTTGCGTCAATTCATCAAACGCTTTAGTCGTTCGTAACTCAATTCGGAAATTTCGACTCCTCCGTGATCGGGGCTTTTAAGCAAGGAGTCCGTAGTAGAAGAATAACGAGAGGATATTGCTTTAAATCCTCCCAACACCGTTGTTAGAACTCTTTGAGATGGTGATCGATATGCAATCGCTTCGAGGCGGTCGAGTGGAATAACACTATCGATCGAGAAACACACGCTCTTCGAGAGCCAGTGAGGTTAGTAAGGACAAAAAGCAAAAAGTCCAAGAAGAAAATAAAAGTCAAAAGCCACAAACTAGTGGTTTCAAGGAGGTTTTGGTAGTAAAGATAGAGAGCCCCAAACCACCAAGTCGAACCCCGATCAAGGCAAAGGTAAGCGCCCGATCGTAGGAGCGACAAACCAAGATGGTGTCCTTTTCATAAAAGGAAGGACATGACCTCATAATCGCTAGAAGTTTTCCAAAGAAAGCTCGAGGACTACTACAACGGCAAGCACCGCTCCCTACTCTCGGCGGGTAGGACATACGAGTGGTCAAGTCGCCGGATGATGAGGAGATGCCATTCCAAGATCCGCACCATACCGTTGAGCATATCTATGGAGGATCATCGATATCGACTCCAAACGACAACTTAAAGTGCACGGACGAGAGGTAAATTCCATACATACTCCTCTTGTCAATAAATTACCAAGTGGTGGAAGTTACCATCTCTTTTGAGAAGGACGATCGCCCGATCACTATGAGTCGATCAGTCGATTCCGATTGTGGTGAACCCACCATCAACAACCGCTCGGGTAAATCGAGTGTTGGTTGATGGTGGCGATTCTTTGAACATATTATTTACCAAAGCCCCGGATGAAATGCAAGTACCGGGACAAAGGTAAGGCGATGCGATATTCCTTCCATGGAATCGTCTCGGGGTCTTCGCCAAACCCATTGGCCAAGTTTCTCTTCCTTTAACATTTGGCTCGCCAAGTAATTTCGAGACGAGAAAAGTCTCCTTTGATGTGGTCGATTTCGATCGGCATATAACGCCATACTCGGACGACCAACTTTGGCAAAATTCTTAATGGCTACTCATTATGGGTATCAATGTCTTAAGATGCGGGTCCCAAAGGAGTGATCACAATTCAATGTGACAAAAGATGGCGTATAGTCACGATCCGATCCTCGAGATGGTTGGTCAAATACCAACTCGAGATGAAAGTCGACCTTCGACTAGCAAGTCGAAGCCTAAAAGTCGCACCAAAGCCGAACGACCAAGTCAAAGAGGTTCCTCCGACGCAGAGAAACCCTCAAGATCGCTCGCATTGGGAGACTTCCGATCCCAAATAGGAAGACGCCCTCATTACCTTCCTCAGAGCTAACGCAGATGTCTTGGCGGCAAGCATCCGACATGCCCGAGTCCCGGTGGAGGTGATCGAGCACAGGCTAGCTTTACTACCGATAAAGTACCGTAAAACAAAAATTATGGAGATTTGCCTGATAGGCGAGATGCTATTAAATCGAATTGGATAAGCTACTTAAAGCGGGCTTTATAAGAGAAGTCAATCACCCGAGTGGTTGGCTAACCTGTAATGGTCAAAAAGTCAAGCGGCAAATGGCGTATGTGCGTGAACTTTCTTGATCTTAATAAAGCTTGTCCAAAAGATGATTTCCTTTACCTCGTATTGATCGGTGGTTGATTCTCTGCGGGTTGTGAAATATTAAGATTTTTAGATGCATATTCGGATATCACGGATCAATATGTGTCTAAACGATGAAGAAAAGACCGCATTCATTACTCCATTTGGTACCTTTTGTTATATCAAAATGCCATTTGGTCTAAAGAATGCGGTGCTTCTTTTCAACGCTTAATGCAATCGACTTTTTCATCTCAATTAGGCCGAATTTGGAAGCCTATGTTGATGACCTAGTCGTAAAAGCATTAAGAGACTTAATCATATCAGCGACCTACAAGAAACATTCGACAACCTCGAAAAGCACCATTTAAAACTTAATCCAGAGAAGTGTGTGTTTGGAATTTCTTGGGAAAATTGCTTGGATTCCTAGTATCCGAGCGAGGAATCAAGCAAATCTGAAAAAATAAAGGCCATCCTCGGATCGACCTCCAAACACAAAAAGGAAGTCGAGAACTCACTTTGGGTGCATGGCGGCTTTAAGTCGTTTCATCGCACGACTAGGAGAAAAAGGACTACCTTTCTTTAAACTTCTCGGGAGACATGAAGGTTTTGAGTGGTCGACGAGGCAAACATTGCCTTTGAGGATGTCAAGAGGTATCTTTCGAGTGCTCTGCTCGGTTTCTCCAAAGCCGGAAGAGACGCTCTTAATTTACCTAGCCGCCACGCCACGAGCGAAAGCGCGATCTTGGTCGTAGAGCGTGAAAACGCACAACGACCGGTTTACTACGTAGCGAAGTTTTACGGGCCTAAGGAGCGTTACCCTCGGGTCCAAAACTTCGTATGCCCTCCTCATGTCTTGAGGAAATGCGGCATTATTTTCAGCGCACAAAATAGTCGTGTTTGCCCGAGTTTCCTTTGGGAGCAATCCTCCATAATAAGGAAGCAATGGGGCGCATGGCAAAATGGTCGGTCGAACTTGGGAGTTCGACCTCCATTTCGTGTCGAACGGCCATAAAATCCCGGATCTTGGCGGACTTTGTCGCCGAATGGACAAATCTGAACTGCTCAGGATCCCGATCTGATTCCCACGACCGATGGATGATGTACTTTGACGGTCACTCACTTTAAGTGGCTCGAAATTGAGGTGGTCTGGTATCTCCTACCGGAGAAACCTTAAAGTATGCCATACAATTAAACTTTCGTGCCACTAACAATGTGGCGATCACAAGGTTTGCTAGTCGGCATACGAGTGCGAAAGCACTCTCGATTAAATCGACTACTCGTAAGAGGAGACTCTCAACTAGTCGTGAATCAAATTGGGAAAGAGTACGGTGCTCTAACTCAACAATGGCTCGGTACTTATCGAAGTCGTAAGCTAGAAAAACATTTTTAGGTTTCGAGGTACAATTTATCCCTCGAAGGATAATTTCTCATGAGACCAACTTGCTCGGATGGCTTCTTCCCGATCCATAGTACCAAAAGGAGTTTTCTTGGAGCAACTCCAAAACCGCTCTCGTCGAAGAACCGAGGCACCTCCTCTTGAGATGGCCTCATTAGATTACGAGGATACGGATGACTCCCATCTACGAGTATCTTTGCAAGGGTTCCAGACCAAGATGATCTTGAGGCGGTCGATTATCCCAAAAGCCAAAATGTATACTTTGGTTGAAGGAGTCCTCTATAAGCGAGGAACCCAAGGGATACTCATGCGATGCATTCCGCAAAATGAAGGAATAACACTCCTTCACGATATACAGTGGCATCTGTGGGACGCATGCTTCCTCTGAGAACATTAGTTGGTAAAGCCTTTCGACAAGGTTTTTTGGCCTCTGACCACATGCGATGCTAAAGAGGTGGTTAAAAAGTGTGTCGGTGCCAATTTCATGGTAGATGATACACCAACCACTCAAGCATTACAAACAATACCTCTTTCTTGGCCTTTTTGCACAGGGGCTTGATATCCTAGGACCGTTTCCCAAAGCTCCAGGAGGTTTGAATTCCTTTTGTGGCTATTGACACGTTCACAAAATGGATCGAAGTGAACTCAGAATCGATAACAACTAAGCGACAAAAGGTTCATGATGAGAAGCATAATTAGTCGATTTGGAGTACCAAGTCGGATAATTACGCATACAATGGTAAACAATTCGCAAGTGCAAAATTTCGTGAATTTTGCGGCGAGTTGGGTACCAAGTTATGCTATGCTTCATTGCACATCCCCAAAGTAATGGGGCGGTTGAGCGTGCAAACGGCCAAATAATGCGAGGAATTAAAACTCGAGTCTTGACCCGACTTGTTAAGCGCTCGGGGCTTGGGTACAAGAATTACCTTCCATATTATGGGCGATTCAGACAACCACCAATCGAGCAACAGAGAAACACCATTTTTCTAGTGTTGGGAGAAGCCATGCTTCCTCGGAGCTAAAATTGCGGTCGACACGAGTTGAAACCTTCAACAACTCGGACCGGAACAACTTCGAGCGAGATGACATTAACCTACTCGAGAGGAGAAACCTAGCCTTAATTCGTTCGGCGGTCTACCAACAAGCCTGCAGATACTATGATCGTAAGGTCCAACCTCGCGACCTTCTTTGTAGGTGACTTGGTATTGAGGCTCGCCAATCCAAGTCTAACCGAATAAACTTTCCCTAAATGGGAAGGTCCTTACGATGGTCGAAGTAACTTTCGGCGAGGTCGGCACGACTAGCAATGGAAGATGGACGAGTTCTCTCAAACTCTTGGAACATCGACCGATTCACGCAAATTCTATGTGTGACCGATTTCTCAAGCAATAAAAGTCGAGTTCTTTCTACCTCTTTTTGCCTTATTTTGAATAGTGCTTTTTAATCTTTCGACTATGATATGAGAACACCCAGTTTTCTTTACACCGGCGGCGAAAGCGTCATATCCGGCGAAACTTCTCCTCTCGCATGTGGTTACGCCCACTAGAAGGAATTTCCAAGCATTGACTCGTTACTCATTTTTGTTTGCCCGTTACAAAGAGCCCGGTTCTATCCAATCGAAATGTTCTCAAAGCCAACTCTCTCAATCTTAGTCTATTTTTTCATCAATTCAAAAATATTCTAAGTAGAGTACACTTTCTTACATTTGTTCGACCACCTTTGATGTACTCGATTTGTTTTAATCGGTCAAGGAAGAGACACACCTAGTCGAAGTCTTTCCTCTCTGCATGTGGTCCCCCCACTAGAAGGAAACTTCCTAGCGCCGCTCGATCTCCTACTTTTGCTCTTTGGAAAAGACTTATCAAGTCCACCAAAAAGGACGAGCGAATTACTAAAGTCCTCTAAGGCGTCTGTTTAACTCAAGTTCTTGTTCTTGGTTCAATTAAACTAGTCGGAAAAAAAACATCACCTAGTCGAAGCCTTTCCTTTACGCACGTGGTCACGCCCACTAGAAGGAACTTCCTAGTGACGAGTCGCTTTTAACTCTTTCGACCGATGCTTGACACACGTAACAAAAGCTATAAGTTAAATAAACCTCTCTTTGTTTTGAAACCCCATTTTAAACACTATTTATTTAGATTGTCTAAACAATCTAAACAAATAGTCGGGGCTAGGATAAAGTTATTAATTTGACTTCAATTCTTAGTCTTTCGTTCGTTTATTATCTTTTGAGTTACTAACTACTCGACAAGATGATTTTGAGAAATGAAGCGGATCATATATTACTCATTAACAAAATTATGCGCCTTACAAGGTAGTTACAAGATTACTACGAAGGGGAGAGCCTAGTGCATTTCCTCATACCTTTTTACCAATGATCATTTCCTCAATCAGACGACTTGCCTCGATTGAGACGATCGAAGTCGGCTTCAATTGGTTTAACATTAAGGCGGGGTCTTGAGCTTTAAGTTTCGCCAAAGCGTAACTTCTGCAGCCTTCGATCGCTTCCTTATCGATTCAACTTGATTAGTCTTGAGTGGTCACCATTTCTTGCAATTTTCCGACTTGTTCCCCAATGGTACTTGTGTGAGCAGCTATGGAATCTTCTCGAGGAGTTTTTCCCTCAGAATGTAACTCACTAAGCACATTGTTCGGAGAGTGATGTTGCCTTGAAGACTAGTCTTCATCGACTCCATCTCTGTTGGGTACAAGTCGAAGCCTCACGAAGCTTTTGTTCTCGACCACTTGTTACGAAAAGAATAATACGGTCAAACAAAAATACTTCTAGAGAAACATAACACAAAGATATTTGTAGGTAAAAGCATTTCTTACCTACTAATTGAGAATCAATTTCTTGACCTCTTCGCGATGGAAAGCAACAGTTTGACATGCTTTTGCTCCCACGCTCGATGTCCTCTGCATTCATCTTAGCAATGCGACGGACTCATTGCGAATCAAGGTCTTTGCTTGGATTTGACCTCAAGGATTCTCAATTGAGCGACAATTTACGAACAAGGAATTGACATTAAAAAGGAAAACACTCAAAAGGACAACGGTAAAGAGTTACTTACAGTGACTTGAGTTCTCGTAACCTCAAGTTCTTGATCCTTATTCTTGGTAATGCGGAAAACTCTGAATGACCAAAGATTTGTCTCCAACTTCAGTCCGGAGCTTCTTCATCTCATTTTCTTTATCTGAAGAAGAAATGAGAGTTAGGTAAAGGTTAAAACTCAAAAACAGTCTTAAGTTCAGCACTTACTGTTTATTTTTTCCTGCAATTTCTTAGATGCAGAGACAACCTCTCGAAGTCTTTCCGAGAGGGTTAATACTTCATTCCTTAGCCTCCTCGACTCCTCTTTTTCATAGTCGGCGAGTCGGCTAAGGTCTTTGAATCACTGTTTAACCTACAAAGGACAGAGATGGAGATAAAAATCAGCCGAATGGTTATAAATACTTCTACAACCACTGACCTAGTCGTAAGTTTTTCTGCGACTACGAATGGTTGTAAGTCTTTCTGCGACCACTATCTGGTCGTAAGTAGTCGTAAGCTTTTTACGACTAACACTTTGTCATGAGTTTCTTCCATGACTATTCTCGTAAAGCATCATACAGTATTTAAGTCGAAAACAACTATGAATGATAAGTGACTTACCACCTCTCGCCTCTGCTTGAGTAGTTCTTTCTCTGTCTTAGCTCTAAAAGTTGTCGATGATACTCACCGACAACAACGACAATTTGCTCGAGCTTTACGCAAAAAAAACAAAGAGAAGGAAGGAAAGCCACATATATAAGTATTACAAGATACTTACATTCATAGTCGTTCTAGCAAAATCGAATATACAAGGTCCGGGTCTTTGCGGCTTATCTATCCTCGCGACTTTGTCCCACCACACCTTCTCGAGGCGCTCGTTGTCAAAAGTATTATCCGTGTTGGGAATATCTTTGGGATGGGGACTCGGTCCGAGATTTGTGCGAAAGACCCTACGATGGAGGCGGGCCCAAAGAAGTCACCACGAAGTTGAAATTTTCTCCTTACATTTTCAGAACTTCTCTTTGGGTAGGGAAGGAACGCCTCCTACATTTTCCTTCCCAGTGGTGCGCAGTGTTCACCACCTTGACGAGGCTTCCACAGTGCCTCTGTTGTCTCTCGACCTCGGCGATCGTGCGCACCACCTCAACGATGTGGTAGCTACCTCAAGAGTCGTAGCTACAATTTCGGCGGTGTGGGAGTCACTCTAGGAGTCTCGACTTCATCGACCACAGGCCAAAGGTGATGCTTGACCACCTCCATTGCTACCTCCCGATGGCGAAGGGATGGCAATGGACTTCTCGATGGAAGCATTCCCTGAAATTTGAAGGAGTCGGATGAAATAAAGAAAAGCAAATCGGGTTGTGAAAAGAAAAAGGTAAATGTCCTTCTTACACTTGATACATTTCACATACCTCTGCACTGGTCTTAACCAGAATTTTGGAGCAATCCTCCCAGCGGAGGACCTCTTCTTCTCCACGACCACGTGCAGTGAGGTTCAACATTTGGCTCGGCTACGACCACGTCAGTCGTAGAGTTTGAACGAGAACGAGCTCGGTTTCTGATCTTCTGGATGGGCGAGAGGTGTCTCGACCATTCCGAAGCGACCTTGCCCTCGATTGCGAGTTGTCTTTGATGCGACATCGTCCTTCATAAAAGACATAAAATCCTTCCAGTTCTCCCTTTCGGTTGTTTAATAAAACTAGGAGTGGCACCAATCTGCGAAAGATTCCGTGTCATAATAGAAGGGTACCTTAGCCTTGCGAGATTTGCGCTGAGAGGTTCAACCGCTTCAACCTCCTCGGCCCGGCGGGCTGCGGCCTCGGCTTGGATACAACTACGGTGCCGCGGTCTGTAGAGGTTTGGTCGAAAGACCGAACTCGAACTTGCTCCCCCTTGTCGTGATTTTACAAGTCGGCGTCTCTTGAGGGAGGAGCGAGTCTTTGTCTTCGACAACCCGGCGCCAATAGTCATCGAGCGACTTCTTCGTCGTCTGGCGATTTTCCATGCCTACTTTACGTAAAGCAAAGCAGAAAAGAAGAATCACTAATTAGTCGTAAGTTTTTCTCGACTAGTACCAAGTCGTAAGTTTTTCTCGACTTTTCTTGATTGTAAGATATTCTCGATCACCATTAGTCGTAAGTATCTTCTCGACTATAAAGTCCTGAAGAGAGAATCGATTTACGATTACCTTTAGGCGCTCTATCCTTTCATCTGCGGACAAAACCGCAATGACGAGAACCACCCCTCGGGTGGCGGGGACTTCTCACGGATGAGTCGACTCTGAGTCAACCTCGGCTGTGAAAGATCCGTAATAAGCAGATAAAAATATTAGACAAAGTTGAGAAAGACCAAGCGGAGAGTTAAGTCAACAATTGCTTACCCTCCTCGTAATCTCGGTGGGGTCTCCTCTTCCAGTACCTCCACATAGGAGATGCTCGTTTCTTGAGAGGACTAATTCGGCGTGTGATGAAATCTTTCACCACATGCCATCCGGTCGACCCTTCTTCCTTCAAGTCCTTAATGGCTTGAATATAAGGGCTAATCCGGCTAATATCTTCGAGGTTGAATCCCATGAAGATTTCTTTTCAATGACTTTCCCCACGAAAGAAAGGTGTCTTGAGGTGACCTTCGGTAGAACCACCTCTTCCTCGGCCCGACCACGAAGGCGGGTAAAGCTCTGAATGTACTCCTTCGACTTGAGTCGTGGAGCTTGAGCCATGACTTAAGCAATTCCGGTTTGTCGAGCCATCCCATAATAATATTGGAACAGCTCGAGATCATAGGAATCCCTGTGTATGCCTCGCATGATACACGAACACACTCAACATGGTAATGGAATTGGGACCTAAGTTCACGGTTCCACCCCAAAGTGTTCGAGTACTCTTTATGAAGAAAGGGGTGGGCGGTGTCGAAGGCCGCACTCTGTCACGCTTGGAAGGCGAGGTTGCCCATTTTCCCCGATGGCGATCTTTGCCGATGGCGGAATCCACTTCACGAGCCTTCTCAGGATCTTCCGACATCGACCAAGATCTTGATCTTAGCGCATCCATCTCGATTCCTCCCATTCGAAACTCTCTTGGCCATTTCGCTCGAAAGCAAGAAGTTTTTTTGATTGGGTTGGCGGCGGAGAAGATGAAACCTAGTCGAAGACGAAGAAAGCAAGAGCTCGAAGAACGGCGGAGTGATTTGGGGAAAAGTAAAACCCAAGTCTACCTCTGGTAAGTTTTTATAACCAAGACGATCTCCGCCGCCGAAACCGTCTCGTCTATAGGTGCAGTAGGAGTTGGTTGTACCGCCGGGAACGCTTCATCGGACAAGTCTGTGAGAGCGGTTGCAATTCCCAGATGGTCATTCGAGAAAAATTAGGTGCGTATTGTCACCCCAAGCGAAATTACATTCTTGACCAAGTATTTACGGTGAAAGAAAATATCAATCGGAAGGCTTTTCTCCGATTCCCCTACTACGACCACGGACGGTCGTAGGGGTTTCTGACTTTTGATAGTCGTAAGCAATCTTCACGATTGCAATCGCCGAAACCGTCTCATCAACAGATCTGTAGAGATTGTTTGCAATTCCCAGATGGCTGTTCGGAAAGTTAGGTTCGTTTCATCACCTCCAAGTAAAATTACTTTCTTGACCAAATCTTTACGGTCAAAGGAAGTATCAATCGGAAGAGTTTTTCCTTCGACTATCTTTCTACGACATGTTCATGGTCGTAAGTCCATTCTGAAACCTTTACCAAGTAAGTTACTTTCACTTAAAGGTGGGGGCTAGATGGCGAGGATCTAATAATCCTCATTTTATCTTTTATCTATAATTCTTATTATGGATAAATATGATGTCACATAGTCCCGAAGTACCCTTATATCTATAAGGGAGAGGCCTAACAAGTGATTGTAAGTTCTTCTACAATCACCCCCATAGTCGTAAGCCTTGCTACGACTATATCATGGTCGTAAGTCCTTCTCGACCACTACATAGTCGTAAGTCCTTCTCGACCACTACATAGTCGTAAGTCCTTCTCACGATCGCTACACGGTCGTAAGTCCTCTACGACCGGAAAACTCGACCACCTTATAATCAAACCTACAGAGGCGAGTAGGTCCAATTGATTAAGGAATCGAGCGGTCTACACGCACTATTATTCCGCGTATTAATGGTGTGTAAATACCCCATTATCTACGGAAGATAATTGCGGATGGCGTGAAGAAGTCAAGGCGCCGGTAATTCGCCATCATGCGCCGATTACTACATTAATTGGGCACATCTCATGAGGCAAAGCGGCTACTTCTTCACGACTATATAAGGGCATCAAGCGGAGAGACAAGGGGACGAGAGAGAACAACGGCAAACAAGGGCTAGTCAAGTAGAAACACAAGCACTATTCTGTAATAGTTTTAGTCCTTTGCTAGATCATCAACAATACCATATACACAGGATTAGGGTTATTATTCTCTCCGGAGAAGGCCTGAACCTGTCTAAACATCCCGTGTCAATCCACTCTGCGTGATCTTATCCTTAGGAGACCCCCCGAATCAAATAATCTTTACGTAAGATCGGTTCTAATACACCGACAAGTCAATTGGCAATGGCTTTGTTGGTTTGCAAAATCTCGCATTTTCGGGTTTGCTCCAAGGCTGTCAGACCACAGGCGGTCTGACCGGTTGTGTCGGGCGGTCAGATCGCCCGTGGAGAGGTCCGACCGGCCATAGTGGCCGGTCCGACCGAGATTTTGAAAAGTGGTTTTTGGAGCTGAGCCAAAAATAGGTTTTGTAGGCAAGTGAGGGAGTCTCTGGATGTGGTCACATCATTTTGGAGCTCCAAATCAAAAGTTCTATTCGGTTGAAATTTCGAAGGTTTGAATTTCGAAATAAAATTTAGCTAAGTCTTTTCAGCGGTCCGACCGCCGTTGTGAATCGGTCAAGCCCGCCTGAAATCGGTCGGACCCAGTCCTTGTGGGGCGATCGGACCGCCGATGACTGGAGGTAGCCAAGTTGGCATTGAGTTGATTTGAATGTATTTATTGTATGGAGTTCAATGCTTTATTGTTGCATATTGCATTGCGGAACTAACGTGGGTCAAGTTGTGAAGAACTTGTTCCCGAAGCGATTTGTTTGTCTATTCTTTGTGCGGTGGCTTGCGTGTCTACAACGTCAGCGGTGAGGTGGACCGGGACTACGCTTGAGAGCCGAGGTCGAGCGATCATGGTTGCCAGTGAGGTCGTGTGACTTAAGCATGGTGTAGAATGGGCAAGATGGATCGAGCGGTAGTTCGATCTGTTGGTTGGATCGAGCGGTCGCGAGTCGGTGCAAGTCCCTAGGAGATTCCGATGGGATTCGGACGCGAGGGACTTGGCGACGTGTTGAGAGCCGCTGATCAACCTACACGTGGTGAAGCAGGAGATTGCTTCAATAGTTATGTGTGTGTGGGTCCCATGTGTGAGTGGGTCCCAAAAGTGAAACCCTAGGCCTCTAGTATAAATAGAAAGGGGAGATGTAAAACCCCTAAGCATTCATTTGAGCCCCTCATCCTTTTTCTAGGGTTTGGAGAGGAGAGGAGAAGAGAGCTAGGGTTTGGAGAAAGTGTGTGCTCCTTATGTGAGCTCTTGTCCTCCTTGTTGGAGTGGCTTTGTAAGCATCTTGTGAGATCAATCAATCTTGTGATGCTTGCTTGAGAGATCATTTGTCTCCCTTTGTGTTCTTCTCTCTTTTGGATGAATTTGGTGCTTCCTTGATTCAAGTGGTTAAGCTTGGTCTCTTGACCTATTTTCTCTTGCTTTGAAGTGTGGGAATACTCCTAGAATCATCTAGACCATCAACCCCCACAAGCAAGTCTTGAATCAAAGATTTTTATATTTCTAGGGTTTATGCACTTATTTGGTAAAACCTTGAGAGATCGATTCTACGCAGTGGATCTGAAGGATCGTCGCTAGAAATAGGTCTCTAATATCCTTAGGGAGGTGTGCTCGAAATTTGGTCAAGTTTCATTGGTTGAATCAAAAGTTGGATCAAATTTCGTTTTGGATTTGGGCTTGACTTTTCGATTCTGGACAAAATCGGTCTGACCGATTTTGTAACGGCGGTCCGACCGCCCGCGTTTCAGACCGCTCAGTACTGCCGGGTCGAACCGATATCCAACGGTCCGACCGCCAGTTAGTAGCCGGTCCGACCGCTCGTTGAACGTCGGTCCGACCGCCTGTCTCCAGCCGGTCTGACCGCCAGTGCCCAGAACTGACTAGTGAGTTCTTGTCTCCATTTGTGTGTCGTGTGGTTGAGGGGGTTATCGAATTCAGCACAAGGCTTCCACTGTGCACTTACTGATCTTCTTAGCTTTTATAGCTAAAGGAGTTAAGTTCGTGTTGAATTTGATTTAGGCGAGAAAGTTGAGAAAGCGCCTATTCACCCCCTCTAGTCGCCTTTACGGTCCTACAAACGTACAGCTTCATAAATATCGGTTATACCGGGTTGCTATAGTTCCGCGATAAGCACTGCGGTAGTACCTCTAAGAGAGCAAAACACGCTCAGAAGGTGTCTCTCTGGAAAACACGTATCGCCAACTAAACTTCGGTCCAACCGGGTTGCGGTAGTACCGCACCACTTTCCCAGTCATACCGCAGTGTGGTAGGACTGCCAATACAATGTCGGTACTACCGATTATACTGAGAAATGCAAAGTCCTCTTTCAAAACAAACTCAATTGTAAAACACATTTACCAATTGATGAGCGATGCAAATAAGGGTTAAATGCAAGATTCTCAACAAATTACAAAACACATTTGCCAACTTTTAGAATCAACACTACAAGGAATAAGGTACATGGACTTAAACCATTTGCAAAACACATTCGCAAACTAAAGCCACATGCTACAAGGATTATGCATAAGCCTCGATTATTTTCAAAACACATTCGCAAATATCGGAAACATACCACAAGGAGTAGTTGCATGAATTTCAACCATTTGTAAAAACACATTTACAAATTATAGTCTCATGCTACAAAGCTTATTGTGCATGAGCTTCAATTATTTGTAAAATACATTCGCAAACAATAGCACCATATATAGATGAGCTAGAGCAAGTACAATGAGCAATCAACACATGACTAACTCAGGCTACTAGTCAAGACCCCCCTTAATAGTACGAAAACATATACTAGTAATCCGGTCTCTAACCAAACACCAAAACCGGTAAAAGACTAGGAACACATCCTTAGCTCTAGCTAGCATACCTTTGCCTTGCACATACACTTGAAGCTTGATGACACACATCTTCTCTTCAAGACTGGGTCATTGACTTGATAATAATCATCAACGCATGATGATTTCCTTTGCTTCAAGTTCTTGACTTGAATATGCATCAACCTGTGATGCATTCTTCCACTTGACCTCCATCAACACATGATGGGTCTTCTCTTGACTTGATGATCAACTCATGATCATCTCCTCTTCGAGATCTTGATACGCATCAACACATGATGCATCCTTTACTCCAAGCTCTTGACTTCAATATCATCAACACATGATGATTTTCTTCATCCCAAGTCTTAACTAGATGACGATCATCTCCTGATGTCATCCAAAGTCTCCATCATCATGAAACATAACCTATTAATCCAACTCATGGAAAATGTTAGTTCCACAATATGATTATCATTAATTACCACAACATACCATTAACTCATAATGGTGGGACAAGATACTTCAACATTTCTCTCTTTGGTAATTGATGATAACTATTTCAATTGCAAATAATTAAATGTAGATAAATATGACTATATATGAACTACACAAATTTTATATACTCAAGGATATGTTTTAAAGTAAAGATGCTTAATATATGTGGAAAAAAATATATGGATCAATACTAATGAAACCACAAAATATAGATGAACTCCCCCTAAATGTGTATATACATGAATGTGTAATAAAAACATATGCACATTATTTAAGTTAACCTTTCAGTGGAGTTCAACCTATATTTTGGATTCGAGAAATACACCAAGATATAATAATATAATGTCGAGTGCATACCTCCATGATTTTTATCTTTTTATCCAAATAAGACTACACAATAAGTATATCAATAAAAATGTTAGTCTCACATATAGATTTATCATTAATCACCAAAATACTCCATTAACTCATAATAACGGGTCTAGATTCTTCAACACTCCTACACAATGATGTGAGCTTGAATTGTCTCATGTTTATCATGTCTTGTGATGTATAGAACTTGGTTCTATTCCATCTCTTCAAGCTTTGGCTGGTTACTATGCATGAGTTTTCAGATTATATGTCTTCCAGAATTGGTTGGTTACTATGCATGAGATTCCAGATTAGATTCATTAGTTCATTTAGTCATACTTCAATGTATGTATGAAGATTGATGTTCCATGGTATATCTTCCCCTAATTGATGTATCATATCCATCTCAAAATGCCAATGTTTCTCATTGTTGTTTTTTTGTTTTGCCAAAAGTTGGAATGCCAGCACTAGTGATGATGGTGGACTCTGCCAGCTATAAAAATTCCAATTAGTTCAGGTTTTCTAAAGAGCCCGCAAGGTTACAAAAAGTTCAAATTTTAAATCTCAGATACTTTTTCATATTTGTAAAACTATAGTTGAAATCGAAAGTTTAGAACATCAAAAATATAAGATAGGAGGGCCAAAATAGAAGAAATATAATCATCAATTCGAGAACTGACAGTAAAGGAATTGGAAGTTTGGACTTGACGATGAATTTTTTTAATTGTACTCAGTCATGAGTCTCGTCTTAATGTATTTTATTCCTTCTATACCTACAAACATAAATGTATAGCTACCATAAAATATTTATTACTCTAAAGTTTGGTCTTTCATTGCAACACGCGGGCACCTGACTAGTATCTCTCGTACTTACACTGCCCAGTGCCCACCGGCACAGTTCGCAACCCTTGTGAAAAACATTTAAAAAAATATGGGAAGAAAACAATGCTCCAAATACACGCATGGATACGTATACACATTACACACACGGGCTGCAAGCACACCACATTGACATGGAGAGAGTGAGACTGCAAACACGACGTACATATATCGGGCACAGACAAGAACTCCTGACAAGCATTAAGCCGGCGGGTCACTTGAGGGCGGCGGGGTTGGCCTGGAGCATGCCGTCGCGGACCTGCGAGGCCATGTCGCGGACGGCGCTGGGGCCGTGCGGGATGAAGACGGTGGAGGAGCGGGTGGTGGCGCCGATGTCCTTGATGGTGTCGAAGTACTGCGTGACGAGCACCATGTCCATGACGTCCTTCTCGTTGGGCACGAAGCGCTTGAGCCCCTCCACGATGGCCTGCCGCTGCCGCGCCACCCCGACGCCCGCCAGGTACTTGGACTCCGCCAGCCCCTCCGCGTGCTTCACCTGCTGGATCTTCTCCGCCTCCGCCTTCTCCGACGCCGCCACGCGAAGCCGAGCAGCTGCACGTGCATTGCCATTAACTTTCGTTTTCGTCGTCGTCGTCGTCAATGGCTTCCAATTAAGAAAGATACGCATGTACGAACGTGTGCTTGCCTGCGTTGATGTCGTTCATGGCGCGCTTGACGACCTCGTCGGGCACGATGTCGACGATGAGCGTCTGCACGATCTCGTAGCCGTACATGGTCATGGCCTTGGCCAGCTCCTCCTCCACGGCCTTGCCGATCTCGTTCTTCTGCACGAACACCTCGTCCAGGTTCATGTTCGGCACGCATGCCCTGATCACTGAACATGTTGAATTAATTCGGGCTATGTCTAAATTTTTAATTCTAATTAATTTTTAAGAAATCTCAAAGGTCTATATGCACGTGTTAAAACTGGTTAGTCCCACATAAAGAATTGAAGGAGAGCGTACGGTCGAACCAGGAGAGCAGGTCTCCGGAACCCTCGTCCTTTTTCTCGCTTATTGTTTGGTTAATTTTATTATATGTTGTTCTGTCATTCTAGAAATTCGTATAACTATAGTGTTTTTGGTTACCTGTTTTATGAAAAAGGCAAAAGTCTTTTTCATGATTTATCTACCATATTTCTGGATTAAAGTAATTTAAAAAATGCTCATATGTGTATCAATCCAAAAACCTTGTTATAGACATTTTTCGACATCTAGCTTTGATGCTGCGCTCAAACCCTCTGAGTTCAATAGTGCGAATTACAAGAGGTGGCTCACCAAGATGGTGCTTTGGCTAACTGCCATAAACGTTTTTCATGTGGCAAACGGCAAACCTGAAGGAACACTTACTCCTGAACAGGAGCAAGCGTTCGAGGCTGCTGATAACCTTTTTAAAGGTGTCGTGGTTAGTGTTCTTGGTGAGAAGTTAGTTGATGCATACATGGTGATTAAAACTGGGAAAAACACGTGAGATGCACTCGATGCCAAGTTTAGGGTTTCGGATGCAGGTAGTGAATTGTATCTCATGGAGCAATACCATGACTATAGAATTGTTGATGATCGTTATGTAGTTGAATGGGCTCATGAGATACAATCCATGGCCACAGAACTTGAGCACTTCAAGTGTGTGTTACCGGACAAGTTTGTCGCGGGAGGCATTATTGCAAAGCTTCCTCCTTCTTGGAGGAATTTTGTTACTTCTCTGAAACACAAGAGACAAAAGTTTTCTGTTGAAAATCTCGTTGGGTCACTTGATGTTGAAGAGAAGGCTTAGGTAAAAGATACATACACTAGAGATAATGAGAGACATTTTAGTACCAATGTGGTGCAGAAGAAGAATGACCAAGCTCAAAAGTTCAAAAGCAAGAACAAGACTGCACAAACAACTAGCTTCAAGAAGAAGAAGAACACAAAGGATGGCCTTTGCTTTGTGTGTAGTGAACCTAGTCATTGGGCCAAAGATTGCAGCCAACGTAAGGGTGGAAAGAATCAGTAAGGGCAGAATTCCAAGTCTGCTATTGTTGTTGTTGGTACCACTCAGACGGGAACTTCAGGGTATCGTAATTTACCTACTATTCTTTTTGTATGTCATTCTACCGATTGGTGGATAGACACTGGTGCTAATATACATGTGTGTGCTGATATTTCATTGTTCTCTTCTTACCAGGTCATCGGGATTCAGTCATTCTAATGGGGAACGGGTCATATGCACTGTTCATGGTGTTGGTATGGTCGATCTGAAGTTTACTTCGGGAAAGATTGTGCAACTGAAAAACGTGCATCATGTGCCGTCTATCAATAAGAATCTCGTCAGCGGATCTCTTCTGTGTAGAAATAGCTTCAGAATGGTATTTGAGTCCAATAAATTTGTACTGTCCAAGTGTGGACAATATGTTGGTAAAGGCTATGTGTGCGGAGGCTTGTTCCGCCTATCTCTTTCAGATTTATGTAATAATATTGTGAACCATGTTTGTAGCAGTAATGAGACTACTATTAGGCATTCACGACTTTGTCGCATAATTTTTGGTTACATGATGCGGTTAGCCAGTTTAGAGTTAATCCCGAAATTCACCCTTGCCAAAGGTTATACGTGTCAAGTTTGTGTGCAATCAAAGAAGCCTCGTAAGCCTCATAAGGTCGCGGAGGTAAGAAACTTGGCACCATTAGAACTTATACATTCAGATCTGTGTGAGATGAATGGTGTGTTGACAAAAGGTGGTAATAGATATTTCATGACTTTGATTGATGACTCCACTAGGTTCTGCTATGTGTATCTTTTGAAAACTAAAGATGAAGCTCTTCACTACTTTTAAATCTATAAGGTAGAAACTGAGAACCAACTTGAAGGGAAAATCAAAAGGATTGGGTCTGATCGTAGCGGCGAGTACTTTTCTAATGAGTTCAATTTATTTTGTGAGGAACATGGTATAATCCATGAGAGGACGCCTCCCTATTCACCCCAGTCAAACGGGGTTGCTGAAAGGAATAACCGCACTCTAACTGATTTGGTTAACGCCATGTTAGACACAGCGGGTCTTTCCAAAGCATGGTGGGGGAGGCTATATTGACTTCATGTTATGTCCTAAACAGGATTCCCACAAAGAATAAAGAGATAACCCCATATGAATAATGAGAGAAGAAAAGACTATCACTTTCATAGTTGCGCATTTGGGGTTGTTTGGCTAAAGTCAATGTGCCAATTCCCAAAAAGCGTAAGCTTGGACCAAAAACTGTGGATTGGTCTTTCTAAGCTATGCTCACCATAGCATTGGATATAGATTTCTAGTGGTGAAATCTGGAGTAACTGACGTGTATGTCGGTACAATTATGGAGTCCAGAGATGCTACATTCTTTGAGGATATTTTCTTGATGAAAGATATGTCTAGTTCATCGAGTCAGGAGCCTGATACAACTCCTGAATCTGCATTTCCAATGGAATATTTTGAGCAAACCCCTGAACAAATTCCTGAGGAGGAAGACAATGAAACTCTGAGGAAAAGTAAAGGACAAAGGACTGCAAAGTCTTTTGGTCCTGATTTCATTGTGTACCTTGGATGATACTCCAAGTACCATTTCTCAAGCATATGCTTCTCCAGATGCGGAATACTGGAAGGAAGCAGTTCGTAGTGAAATGGATTACATTATCTCTAATAGAACTTGGGAGATCATTGAGCGTACTTATGGTTGTAAACCTGTAGGATGTAAGTGGGTGTTCAAAAGGAAGTTTAGGCCTGATGGTACTATCGAGAAGTACAAGGCACGGCTTGTGGCCAAGGGTTATACCCAAAAGGAAGATGAAGATTTCTTTGATGCTTATTCACCTGTGGCTAGATTGACCACTATTCGAGTACTACTATCTCTGGATGCCTCACACGGTCTTCTCGTTCATCAGATGGACATTAAGACAGCTTTCCTGAATTGAGAGTTGGACAAGGAAATTTACATAGAACAGCCAGATGGATTTGTAGTAAATGGTCAAGAAGGAAAGGTGTGTAAGTTGTTGAAATATTTGTATGGTCTTAAACAAGCACCTAAGCAGTGGCATGAAAAGTTCGATAGAATGTTAACATCTACAGGGTTTATTGTGAGTGAAGCTGACAGATGTGTGTATTATCGCCATGGTGGGGGCGAGGGAGTTATTCTATGTCTGTATGTTGATGACATGCTGATCTTTGGGGCCAATCTGGATATCTGATGCTGATGAGATTAAGGCCACAAGTGGATATGTCTTCACACTTGGAGATGGCGCTGTTTCATGGAAATCTTGCAAGCAAACCATCTTAACGAGGTCAATAATGGAAGCAGAACTCACAGCATTAGATACTACCAGAGTTGAAGCCGAATGGCTTCGTGAACTCTTGATGGATTTGACGGTGGTTGAAAAACCGGTACCGGCTATTCTGATGAAATGTGACAATCAGACTGTGATTGTCAAGGTGAACAGTTCTAAGGATAATATGAAGTCATCAAGACATGTGAAGAGGAGACTAAAGTCTGTTAGGAAAATGAGAAACTCCGGAGTAATAGGTTTGGATTATATCCAAACAGCTAAGAATCTGGCAGATCCCTTCACAAAGGGTTTATCACGGAATGTGATAGACAATGCATCAAGGGAGATGGATTTGAGACCCACGTGAGCTATACTATAGTGGTAACCCATCCTATGTGATCGGAGATGCCGTGAAGTAGGATTGGCGAAACAAGCTATTAGTTAACTGGGAGGAGAGTATTTTATAAACCCACTCCAATGGAGATGCAATTATCTCATAAATCTGTATGGCAAGTTGATTTTTATCTTAATGTGTTCTGCGGCTTGTTTAAGCAAAGATGTTGTCCTACAGTGCAGTCTTGAAAGAACACACCTATATGAGCCCGACTGCTAGTCACAGTCTATGAGATAGGGTAATCTCTAGGAAGTTCATGAATAGGCCAGGAGTATGACTTATATTCTCCAACCCACGGAGATGCCTGACAGCCTAGTATCAGTTAAGGACTTAAGTGAAACTTATTCACATAAAACTGTCAATTCAAGGCTTAGTCCATTGTGCAGTTGTAGATAAGTGTAGCTTCTCTTCTAGGTGGATGTTCAACCTTAATCGGTCTCCATCGAAACACTGGTATATTAAAACAATACTATGGATCAAGGCATTTGACAAGTGCCTTTGGGATCTGGTGGGGGATTGTTGGAATTAATACAGGACAGGCCCAAATTTTTTATTCTAATTAATTCCTAAGAAATCTCAAAGGCCCATGTGCACGTGTTAAAACTGGTTAGTCCCACATAGAAAATTGAAGGGGAGTTACATCTTTTTATAAGGTGGAACGTGGTAGCCCCCTTGTGGAATTGGAGAGATCCAACACGCGCTGCTTTCGCCGCCGCTTCCGTTTCGAGCCGTCTTTGCTCGTCTTGGCGTCGGAGTGCGGCAGCGCGGCACATTTTTTTATCTATTCGAAAATCGAAACGCACCGACTCGCTTTAATGGCATTAACAAACGGCTGACAGTAACAGTTCAGTTACTAGTGAGTAATGGCTTGGCGACCATTTCCTCTCTGGTCTCTTTGTTTTTGGCTATTAGAAAGAACAGAATTGGTTCTTCTCCAATTCACTCCACGAAAGAGTAAGACTCCACGAGTTTGTTGCTGCATCTGGCGATCTCCATCCCGACGAGAGGTGTGTATGGTTGAACAGGAGAGCGGGCCTCCGGAACCCTCGTCCTTGAAGGCTTGCACGAGTAAGGACGAACAAGTTTTTTTGGGGAGCGTTCACACGACTGCTCGCTACTTCCTCTTTATTCATTTCTCTGCTACGTCTACATCAACTGCACGACTACTACGCCATGACGAACGCCGAAACTTCTGCTGCTTCTGCTTCTTCCTCTGGATCTGAGTATGCCTTTCTCTCGCTTGTTGCTTGGTTAGTTTTATTATCTGTTGTTGCCTTGAACACTGAGATAGAAATGCTAGTTTCTGTCATTCTAGATATTCGTATAACTATAGTGTTCTTGGTTACCTGTTTTATGAAAAAGGCAAAAGTCATTTCCATGATTTATCTACCATATTTCTGGATTAAAGTAATTCAAAAAATGCCCATATGTTTATCAGAACATTCAACAAATTCACAATGCACAGACCAAAAATAAAACGACTTGTCTGCAAAATTTTTAGGGGCCGGCTATACCACAATAGCCTAAAATTTTCATAAAACATATTTGTTGAAAAATCCTTAATGAGTGTTTATTTTTGTGTTTACTCTTGTAACGTTTCTGTTACCTTTATTTGAGGTAGTCAAGCTGTAGTCGTGAGTAGTCATTAGTGTTAGCAGACATGAAAATGCCACATTGAAAGGCACTTTATTGGTTAGCGTTAGCAGTCTAAGCAGTAACTCATTTGTTCTTGCTAGCATAAATAAGAGATGAAAACAACAGAAAAGGTTGTGAAGTTGGAGCAACACCAAAACATTTTGTGTGTTCATCTTCTCCTTGGAGTTTTCTAGTGTGCTCATGTGTGTGTCCAGGTGTTTCACGTGCGTAGACACCAGCGGTGCCAACAATTGGTATCAGAGCTTCGTACTCTCCTGCCTGTGAAGATGTCGCGCGACGGCTCGAAGTCTCCATCGCGTACCAGGACCCACGTCGAGGACGACGCGAGCAGCGGCGGTGCTGGCCGCGCACTGGTGGTACCGCCGATGAGGGAGGGAGCTGTGATCCTCCAATACCCCATGCTCACAGAGAACAATTACGGGGTGTGGGCGGTGAAGATGAAGATCATCATGCGTGCGCAAGGAGTATGGGTGGCAATGGAGGGAGAAGAATTGGTCGATGAAAAGAAAGACCAGATGGCTCTCGCCGTCATAGTCCAAGCTGTGCCGGAGGCCGTTGTAATGGTCATATCCGAGAAAGAGACGACAAAGGAGGCTTGGGACGCGCTCAAGGAGATGCACGTCGGCGAAGAACGTGTCAAAAAGGCGCGTTTTCAAACTCTCAAGAGGGAGTTAGAACGCATCTACATGGGGGACTCGGAGAAAATCACTGAGTTCGCCTTGAAATTCACCACCATGGTCAACGAGATGCGTGCTCTCAGTACCAAGGTGGAGGAGAGTGCTGTCTTGGAGAAGCTCCTACGCTCATTCCCCGACAAATTCCTACCGATTGTCAGCACCATTGAGCAATGGGGCGATGTATCGGCGATGTCGGTGATGGAGGTCATCGGATGCTTGAGGGCGTACGAGGAGAGCTTGAAGGGGCGGCGGCGCGACAAGGAAGAAGGGGAGCACATGTTGCTCACGCGCGCCGAGTGGGAGGCCAAAGCCGCCGAAAAGAAGAGGAGCAGCGAGGACTCCGACAGCGGCACAAGGAAGAATGGCGGGCGCGGTGATGGCCGTAGCCGTGGCCAAGACGGCGACAAGAAGAAGCATCGCGGAAAGTTCAACAAGTCGAAAATCCAGTGCTTTAATTGTCGGGAGTTCGTCCATTTCACGTCCGAGTGTGATGAGCCGAAGAAATGACGGGTGTATCTCACCAATGTCCAAGAGGACGACGAGCCGGCTCTCCTAGTGGTTGTGGCATGCGAGCATGCCGCGGACGTCATCATGCTGAAGGAGGAAGAGGAGGAGGAGTGGCTTGCATGCGCCAAGAAGAGGGAGGAAGGCGGCTACTTTTTCGGCGGTGACAAAGGTAGTGGCAGCGGTGGTGACAACCGCCGTAAGCCAAAGCGTACCGAGCAGGCCCACCTAACGCAAGTCGATGACAATGAGCTTGTGCTTCTCATGGCGCAGGTGTGTGTGCTTGCCGAGGCATCCGTGGGCGCGGGTACTGACGTGGTGCTCAACGAGGTGCACGCGCAGGTGTATCTAGGGCGCGAGGAGGATGCCCATGACGACGCTTGGTATCTGGACACTAGCGCCAGCAATCACATGTCCGGGCGCCAGGCAAGCTTCGTGGAGATGGACGAGAGTGTCACTGGCTTTGTCAAGTTCGGTGATGGCTCGGTGGTGGAAATACGTGGGTGTCGCACCGTCCTGTTCACTTGCCGGAGTAGGGAGCACCTTGACGTGACGGGTGTATACTACATCCCACGACTGCGTAGCAATATAGTGAGCCTCGGACAGCTCGACGAGAATGGCTACCAGACACTCATCTAGGATGGCGTGCTCACGATCCGCGACCGACAGTGTCGCACACTTGCTTGGGTAAACCGCACTCACAACCGGCTCTATGTGCTCACCCTCAGCATTGCACTGCAGTCGTGGCGGCGCGCAATGAGTCGCGAGCGACTAGGGGTGCATGCAACGGGCGCGAAGCGCGCGTGGCACGACGGTTAGTCGCGGTGCACGGACAAACGCATGACACGACGTCATGATGGTGGCCAGTGACGCGACGAGCTGTGTGGCG
The DNA here is from genome assembly GCA_036346395.1 of Hsuehochloa calcarea. Classification (NCBI taxonomy): domain Eukaryota; kingdom Viridiplantae; phylum Streptophyta; class Magnoliopsida; order Poales; family Poaceae; genus Hsuehochloa; species Hsuehochloa calcarea. Next base: position 61,476 of record JAYEVG010000025.1, on the reverse strand, counting down.
TGGAGGGCGCGACGAGCGACACAACGAGCAGTGCGAGAGGCCTCGCGGCAGCATGGTTGTTGGCGCAGTACCGCAGCACCGCGGGTGGTGTGGCGGCGCCCGGCGTCTAGCGCGGCGAGGCGCGCACGAGCGCATGCATGGCGTGTGGCTCGATGGTCGCGCCGCAATACGGCCGACGACGCAGTCTTTGCCTCGTCGAGTGCGACACCGAGCGTACACAGATCAAGCATATAATTTGGTACATTCTTTGGTACACGAGCTATGGTGTCTTTACATGAAGAAATTGGAGAGCCACGGTTTGTCGGCTACGACAATAGCAACATGATCGGCGACGCCGATGACCGCAAGAGCGATGGGTGTCCGAAGGAATCCGGAGATGGACAGTGAGGTGGAGTACATCAAGACTGTAGAGTAGCTATCTGACATTCTGACGAAGGCGCTGGGCCGCGTCAAGCCAGGAGCTGCGTACAAGTCTCAACTGCGTCAAGATCAAGAAAACGCATCAAGGATTAGAGGGTATTTGTTGAATAATCCTTAATGAGTGTTTATTTTTGTGTTTACTCTTGTAACGTTTCCGTTACCTTTATTTGAGGTAGTCAAGCTGCAGTCGTGAGCAGTCATTAGTGTTAGCAGTCGTGAAAATGCCACATTGAAAGGCACTTTATTGGTTAGCGTTAGCAGTCTGAGCAGTAACTCGTTTGTTCTTGCTAGCATAAATAAGAGATGAAAACAAGAGAAAAGGTTGTGAAGTTGGAGCAACACCAAAATATTTTGTGTGTTCATCTTCTCCTTGGAGTTTTCCAGTGTGCTCGTGTGTGTGTCCAGGTGTTTTCGCGTGCGTAGACACCGGCGGTGCCAACAATATTGACCTATTTTGACCATCAGATTTGGATCCAATCATCCCGTCCATATACAAACCCCACCAACCAAATCCTATCCCCCTCCCCCACCCTGCTCCTCCCGCATCCTCTTCGGGCGGCGAGGACTGCCGGCGAGCTCCTCCTCCAAATCCATGCCGTTGCCCAGCATGATTCCCCCGCGCCACCCTCTTCCTCATTTCCGTTGGCTACGATCCGACACCACCTTTTTCTTTTCACCCCCACCGCCCTCCACCACCCTCCTTCGGCCCGCGGGCCGAGGCGGTGCCACCGCATCCCCACCATAGACGTGCTTTCCACCTCCCTGGCTCTCTCTAAGCCTAGGGAACCAGTGAACCCACACCCTAATCCACCGGGGCTGCCACCACCATCGTCTGTTGTTACTAGAGAGGATGAACCACACGAATCGCTACGTAAGATCCAACGGTGAGAAAATCGACTATGATTTTTGATATTTTTAGTCGCATGTGAATTAGCAAACCCGAACCGTATATAACAGGAGTAGATAAAACACGACAAATGAGATGACAGATCACGGTTTGAGCGAAGTACAAGTTGTACAAGCATGCATGCTGTATATTTGTGGTGACAGTAATTCAATTCGATCAAATCCCCTCTGGGCGGACCCGCCATTCGGGCGAGGTCGGGTGACAGAGGTCGGGTGACAGAGGTTCCCCCTAGTATATGTCCCGGACGGCCGCCATGGAAGCACAAGAGGGAGGCCGGAGCATGAGCGCAGGGAGGAAGACGAGATGCAAAGCCATGTGAGATGGCATGGGCCTCCCTAGGCCATGTGAATGGCAAGGCCCACAGCCCACCTAAGGTCTAAAGAGTGTACTACTTTTGCGGCTTCCCAAATTTTGTGCCTACTTTGCTCGTGCGGGCGGCTGCTCGGCACGCAGGCGGCAGACCAGGCAGCGTCGAGGCCACGAGGGGCTTCCGGCCGGGCCGCCGGAGATGCGTAGGTCCGGCGCAGCTCGGCCCGCGGTGGCGCCCTTCGTCGGCTTCCTTGTCTTCTCATGTATGCTTGTCTTCTTCCCATGAAAAGCTAAGTCTTCTTTCCAGAAAAGGCTGAGATTTTGTGGAGATGTTTGGATTGCCAGGTTAGTACTAGTAGTTAGCGAGGGAGTCACGGGCTTCTCAAACAGGCAGATAAATCACCGTTGAGAATTAAAGAACTTTAGATCCCAACAAGAACGAAGATTAACGGGTTGCAGTTAATTACTAGTATGGTTTTGATTCGATCAATCAGGCATCAATGTTGGTTAACAAATTACCGTCGAAGACGTAGGACTGAATCTGCTGGCCGGCGTTGCTGAGCCTGTAGAAGGCGTCGTAGGCCTTGTCGGCGAGGGCGCGGTACTGCACCGAGGCGACGACGGTGACGAAGACGTTATCCTTGCTCTTGGTCTCGCAGCGGACGTCGAGCTGCTGCACGCGGAGGGAGAGATAGCCGGCGACCCTCCGGCCGACGCACCAGGGCATGAAGTGGCAGCCGGGGCCCAGCACCGTGTCGTACCGCCCGCACGTCTCCTCCACCGCCACCGTCGACTGCCCCACGCACGCGCAGCACAGCATCTGCGACACGTCCGCCGAGTGCACCGACAACGAAGACGACGCACCGCCCATCCTCGAGTTCTTGGATCCGCCTGTGAACAATGGATGAATGGGCTCTTGGTCAGGCGAGCAGTGCAAAAAGCAATATATATATACTGGACTAATAATCAATCAGCATGAGAGGGTTGGAAGAAGCAGCACACAATTGATGGTTGACCGGCGGTGCAAGTCTCCGGCGCCAACTACATGGAAGCCGACACACCCTAGTCGCCATCCGGATGATGACAGGAGCCGTGTGGAGTCGATCGCTTCGGCTCATAGATTACATCTAAAATTAGTGTTCGACTTGCGCATTCGCCATCCCGCGACCGCGTTTTATTCGTCGCCTGACGGTGACGACTCGCTGATATCCGCAAGTAGTACTCGTGCCATGGATCAGGATGGAGTGGACGAGTAAATTTACACACACGCGCGCACACACACACACGCACGTAATCCGCAAGTAGTACTCGTGCCATGGATCAGGATGGAGTGGACGAGTAAATTTACACACACACACGCACGCGCGCACACACACACGCACGCAATTCGCAAGTAGTACTCGTGCCATGGATCAGGATGGAGTGGACGAGTAAATTTACACACACACGCGCACACACACACACACGCACGTAATCCGCAAGTAGTACTCGTGCCATGGATCAGGATGGAGTGGACGAGTAAATTTACACACACACGCGCGCGCGCACACACACACGCACGCACTGCAAGTAGTACTCGTGCCATGGATCGGGATGGAGTGGACGAGTAAATTTACACACACACACGCGCACACACACACACACGCACGTAATCCGCAAGTAGTACTCGTGCCATGGATCAGGATGGAGTGGACGAGTAAATTTACACACACACACGCACGCGCGCACACACACACGCACGCAATTCGCAAGTAGTACTCGTGCCATGGATCAGGATGGAGTGGACGAGTAAATTTACACACACACACGCGCACACACACACACACGCACGTAATCCGCAAGTAGTACTCGTGCCATGGATCAGGATGGAGTGGACGAGTAAATTTACACACACACACGCACGCGCGCACACACACACGCACGCAATTCACAAGTAGTACTCGTGCCATGGATCAGGATGGAGTGGACGAGTAAATTTACACACACACACACACGCACGCAATCCGCAAGTAGTACTCGTGCCATGGATCAGGATGGAGTGGACGAGTAAATTTCGACACACAAGTAGTTAGATACCACCGAAGAAAGGGTGCTGCTAGACGTACGATGATGCACGTAGGATAGTATTACGACGAGGCAAATGGACGGTGGATGCCCTTCCCTCTCGCGCGAGCAGTCATGATCCATGTCGCCGTCGTAGGGTGAAACATCGTATGTGAAACAATTCCGCCGAAGAAACCATGCGTAAATAAGAAGTGTACCAAAACCCAATAAAGAAAATGAGAATTCCAGGTCGTATGACTACCACTTGCTGTGTTGGTCGGATTCAGGCCCCGTTTGTAACACTGAATTTTGTTTTACAGGGCCTCTGCCCTCAGGCTACTAGTTCTGGTCTGGGCCTTGGGAAGGTCCAATAACTTTTGCTCTTCTTCTTCTTCTTCTTCTTCTTCTTCTTCTTTTTTCATTTGCATTTTGCATGGAGATAATATGAACTTGCAACTTCCCATGCTTGTGCAACACCGCAGACCTGGTTTGTTCTCTCAAAATAAAAGATGAAAATTTGGTCACGAGCTGAAATTTCGATAATTTTTGGCCAAACGGTTTAATCAAATTTGAATTAAAAAAATTCGAAAAAATAAAAAGACTCCAGTACCGAGCCTGGGATTCGAACTCGGTGGCCCACCGAGGCTGCACAAGCCACTGGCATGGGCTATCTTCTTGTTTGTGGTTATTAACTGTTTTTACTCTCTTTACCCCTCAAAATTGAATGAAGTTTCACCGAAATTGTAAACACTGATCTCAGCTAGGACCTGTAAACTTAGCTAACTGTTTTGCACTTACACATATATGCCAAGATAACTTTGTGGGGAAAAAAAACCTAATGTCCAAATTTCCGTATTAGCAAATTCGCGGCAGAAATATTATGACAAGAAAAAAGAATTGACTTGTACCAGCCTACTGCCTACGAGACAGCGGACGAACCTTCCAGCAGTCACATCAGCTTGTCACCACCCAGAAGGAAACAAGGCAGTAGTAACATCACCAAAAAAAATCCGGATTATGAATTTTTATGATCTGGCAAAATGTACCCCTACCCGAAAGCGAGCTCTGTCACCCCATCAATGGCACATGCGCCTTAACTGAGCTGCTGCCCTCGAGCATTATGGAATGATGATGGTGACGACGAAGGCAGCGATGTTCTTTGATCAGTTTGCCCTTTTTTGCCTTTTCCACATGGCGATTAATTACAAGGCTCTTCCCTCTCCCCCTATGCATGGCTCCTCCAGGAAGGAAGAAGCATTTCTAAGCATTGTTCAAAAGGCAGACAAAACCCTGTTTAATTCCCCCCTCCCAAGTCAAGGTGGATAGAGTTGTCAATACAGAGACAGCTAAAAGCAAGGCGACAACAAGAAGAAGAAGAAGAAAATTCCGCGTTGCAGACGGTTCTGCGCAATTCTAATCATCCCTGAGGGCGGCTTTATCCGCGACACAGGGTGCTCCAGTGCCATGGTAGGTAGGCGCACCATTTATCCACCAGTTTTGGATGAAAGCCCAGTCTTGAATTGATCACGGTGAATAGGTCATCACCATGAGTCTCATTGCTGTTTGCCGTTGGGCATTGGCGATTGGCGGTACGGAGAAGCGTGCGGGCCGTAGGAGAGGCTCCTCATTGGCTGCTTCCCGTTCCGCGCAAAGGTGCTCTGTGCCTTCATGCTTTGACTACCATTTGGGTTGGCAAGGCTTGCGGCGCGCTCCTGCTGCATGGACTGGAAGAAGTAGGAGGAGCTGGCCATGTCTTTGAGGTTCAGAAGAGGCTTGAGGACTTCCACCACTAGGCTCATGAGAGGCCTAGCCTTGGGATCCCGGCTGAGGCAGGCATGGGCCAGCTGAGCGGTCTTCTGAGCGCCTTTTATGGAGAAGTTTCCCTCTAGACGGGGATCAACAAGCCTATAGAATCGCCGTCTTTCTCCAAGATAAGGACGCGCCCATTCAACCAGGTTGTGCTCCCCATTTGGCCTGTTCTTGTCCATTGACCTTCTGCCTGTCATAATCTCTAGTAGCACCACTCCAAAGCTGTACACATCGCTCTTTGATGTCAGGTGACCTGCACAAGAAATGAACTTATAAAAGATAGGAAATGCGAAGTGAATTCAATTGGCTTCTCGAACAAGGGAACGAATGGCAACTTATGTCCATTTCTATCGCCTATGGGAATATTCATTCAGCTCAGATGACTCAACAGAGTACAATTTTAAGTTCATAATCAAAATGGGCAACACTATGTTTAGCCCGTGCAATTATGATAATCTTTCAGACTACCACAGAGAGAAACAAATTTGGATGAACATCTAGTGCAACCCACAGCAGCACATGGAGTGCCTTAAATATCTGTAATCGTGTAAAATTAAGATGGGGTGCTATGATAGCATCCAGATAAATGTTAAAACACTCCACGCACATGTCCTTGTAGTCTTGTACACATATTTCACCTTTATGTCAAGTCACTTTAAGTTCATAGTCAAGGGCTATTGCTATGTTCCAAGCCTAAAAACTTAACCTACCTGTCAAATGAACGTAATACAACAAAATACGAACATAATAACCTACATAGTACATAGCAACTTCAGTCTACATAGAGCGAATTGAAGTTTAGAGAAGATTAGTGTATAGGTGCGGCAGGCATTTTTAGAGAACACCTGATAAGGATAACACCACAAAAGATTTACTGTAACTTTGAAGATAGGTTGAGCAGCATGATGCAAACTTCAAATTTACTCAAGCAGGACAGCTAATGATCAATTCACCTGTCATTACATACTCAGGAGCCGCATACCCATATGTTCCCATGACTCGAGTAGATACATGTGTCTTATCACCCTCAGGACCATCTTTAGCAAGTCCAAAATCAGAGAGTTTTGCGTTGTAATCCTGGAAATAAATGTTCAAGAAATGAGCAAGTGTAATACTCTGAACGAATATAGTCTGTGTGTTTTGAATATAGTTGCATACCGCATCTAAAAGAATATTGGAAGTTTTAAAATCCCGATAGATCACTGGTCTTTCAGCTTCTTCATGAAGAAAAGCAAGACCTTTTGCAGCACCCAGTGCAATTTTCATTCTGGTTGCCCATGGGAGAGGCAACGACCCTATTTTATACAATTATCCAAAACAGTTACTGGATGGATATAAACACTTCAGAATAGTGATACAATAAAGCACAACAAAATTCAATTTGGTCAAAACTAGCACATTCTTATCAATGGCAGCAGGTACAATGTTAAGAGGAGGGAACAATCAGTAAGTAAGGAATAAAGGCGGATGAATTGCACTCAAGCCATTCAGTTAATAATGAAGAAATGCTAAAATATATAATGGGAAAGTGGGAACATGTAAGCTAAATATCTAACACCACGTAAAGCCCTTAATGACAGTTATAAATTATAATAAACCATTAGGTGAGAAACCACACAAGACCTTAGCCATTTCTAGTGAACTCTTAAATACCAAGCTGCCAGACGTTCAAGAACACAACAAAACAAGGTTGGTAACTAAATCCCTAAGACGAAGTACGATAAAGATTATTACATATAAACCACTGGTCATTTAAAATACTAACATCCATTAAAAAACCCTAACAGTCAGCAACAGAAATTAAATAAAATTGAATAAAAAGACACTTACTCCTAAAAAGATGGTTCTCCAAACTTCCACGGGGCATAAACTCGTATACTAGCAACCTTTGGTCATCTTCAATGCAGTAACCAACCAATTTCACTAGGTGTGGATGTTGAAGGTTTCCAAGAAAATCAACTTCTGCCTGAGATCATAATGATAGTTTACTTAATGAAGCATTAAAACACAACTGAAAAACCTTTTGAATGCTGTATACCGAAAAAAGTCGAAACATACCACCCACTCTTTATGCCCCTGCAGACCATCATGGTTGAGCGTCTTGACAGCAACAGTTAATCCTGTGCCAGGTTTTACGGGGGCAGTTCCATTCTCCTCAATCCACCCTTTAAATACACAGCCAAAACCTCCCTCACCAAGAAGACTCTCAGGTCGAAAGTTCCTGGTGGCACATTTAAGTTCACTGAATGTGAATCTACGTAGTTGGAAAGCCAGTTTAAGGTCCTCTCCAACTATCGAAGAAGGCGAGATACTTCCAGTGTTACTGGTTGTTGTGGAACCAGATGCTGTTGGTGGAACTTGTTGATCCTGACAACCATCATTTGCTGGTTTTCTTTCTGCACATGTAGATATAGTATCTGTTAGGTAATAAATTCCTGACATAATTCAAACAAGAACATGACAATGCTGAAAAACTTAGTGTAGTTTGACAGAAATAAGAGCAAAAGATCGCAAGCTGGGAACCATTTGCCTAACAAGATAGCAGAAATTCTTATGACACCAAACAATCAAAATGGCGCCTTCTCTCATATAAACAGCAACAATGAACTGAAAGGCAATGAACAGGACTATCTATTATACCTTTTTCAACAAACAAGTAAATCTGGGACTCTGGGAGTTCATTCCATGTGTAAATCCAATGAATTGGAATAATTCTGCACCAAACACCAAGACATGTCTGGAGTTTATACTCAACTTGGATATGATGATTGCATAGTTTGAAAGGCAATGAACAGGACTATCTATTCTATTTTTTTAACAAACAAGTAAATCTGGGAGAAGTTTATTCCATGTCAATGTGTAAATCCGATGAATTGGAATATTTCTGCACCAAACACCAAGACATGTCTGGAGTTTATCCTCAACTTGGAGTTTAAACAAATGGGACTTAGGTGCAATTCAACTTAAATCAAATTGGAGTGCACTTGAAAAAACAAACATGAGGTACACCCTTTTCTTATCAAAACGTGCAAATTTCTTATGCCAAAAGGCATAAACACATTGCAAATTGCTTTCTAAGAAAATAGCATCTCAGGTCTCTTTCCCAACAAAGGCAACTAGTTCACGGCGTGACACGGTGAGTAAATTTCAGTGAACAAACTTTTTCAATTTTGGTTCTGGACAATGGAAAAATTGCAGTAATAGACAAGTGAGCTTCCAAAATATAAAAGTTGTGTGTGTATTCAGGTTACAAAAAGGATAATTCCATAGAAAACTTAACACGTTCATGAACAACAGGGTGGAAATAATTATTCATTTACTCTAACAGAGCTGTAAGTGCATGTCATCTTCAACCAAAGGCCCATCCTTTTCACATTGCTCATTGGAGTATTCTACTATGTAAAGTTCAGTCCAATTATTTGAATGCACATTCTACAAAAACACCATGAAATGCAATTTGAAGTGTCGGTACTAAAAGCTTATGGTCAACCCAACCAATGCAAGCGCTTTTTGCATTTTATTTTTGTCCATATATAGAGTTTCCAACTTGAGCGTTTCACTGGACACTCCACTCCAATGTATTTACTTGTCATATTTGAAGTGTACACAACTATAACCGAAACCGTTGAATCCTTCCAAAAATATATGGTGCCTTGTCTACTTATTAGAGATCTCTACTTATTAAAGCCAAATATGCATACCGCCAAGCGTCCACACGTCAATCAATTCTACGCATCTACAAACACACTGAACCAAAAACGGCCAAGTATAGAATCTAACCATATTTGGGCACCCCTCCCGCTCACACCAATCACCACCCCGCCTTGCAGCAACCAAACCACCACCCTACATTTTACCCAAGCTACTCCTACTTCAATCACAACAGAATCCCCTATCACCAGCAAGCCACAAAAATTACTCCTGCAAGTGCAAGTACACACCCAAGCACATCAATGGAAGGATTCAAGCCCTACAACTCATAGATAACAGCAAAGCACGCAGCTCACATCAACTCATCTACCACCGTACGTGAATAAAACAGAAGCATCCCATCCCATCCCATGCCAGCCCACCACACCCCACCCCACACCAACCACTTTCTAATCCAACTCACAGTATTAAGTCCTGACAAGCTAACACCCACCAGAGACCTCAGAGCAACACCAACACACATCCAATTTCATCGTTCAATGCTCCCATCACCATCAACTTAATCCTCCCAAAAAAAGGTAGCATTCTTCCGCCTTCTCAAGCGCTCAAAGCACAATTCCCTCGCACCCGTGCGGAGACACATACCCACACAAGCAAGCAAGCATACACCGAGACAAGCATGCAACCGCACGAAGGCGCAGGCGGGAGCGCGACAGCCGACAGAGTACACAGGGGAGTAAAAGCGACGGAAGAGAGACAGTGAGTGAGAGCATTTTTACCGCCGCCACGCGCGCTGGTGCCGCGGGTTGTTGAGTCGACCTTGGAGCGCGACGACATGCAGCCACCGCCCAGGCTCGGGAGGCGGATCCAGCACCCCGTCGCCGGCGCTGCGCCCTCCTCCTCCATCGCCGCCTCCTTCCCCCTCCGCCGCCTCCCCTCCTCCCCGCGCCGCTTCCCAGCCTTCCCCATCTCCTCCAAACCCACCAGCACCAGCACCCCGCGCAGCTCAACCGACGCACACCTTCAGAGACAACGCCCCCACCGAACGGGTCGCTCCTCAGCGCAGCGGCACTGGGAGCCGGCGAGCGCGGAGGCGGGCATGGGGGCCTCGGCGCGGCGAGTGGGACGGAGAAGCAAGGAAGGAAGAGTGTGAAGAGGGGTGTGGGTGTCGGGGCAGGGGAAAGGGAAGGCTTGCAGGGAGGATCCGGGCAGGGCGGGCAGGGGAGTGGGAATTTGGCAAAGACCGAGGGCGAGGGAAGAGACGAGGAAGCGGCTGCTGCCCGGTGGCGGTGGCTTTTTATGGGCGCCGTCCGCACGGAGAGAGGCCGTTTCTGGAACGGGATTTAGCGGAATGGCTCCTCCAAGATTTCGATATTTTTTGGTTATGTGCCCAAACGAAGCAAAATCAAAATACGGTGAAGAAATTGGTTGCCCAAGGTTTTACCAAGATTGAATCCAAAAATAAACTAGAAAGCCAAAGAGAAACAGAAATTTACCAATATTCACATCAAACCAAATAGTACCCAAATTTGGTCAAAATTGTGAAAGTTTGGTAAGGCAATATTTTGGATCCCGTGGGCATGAAACCAAACAACCCTTTCTTTTCCTAACGAGATAACAACAGCTCTTTGTGAATCGTGATGGGGGTGTTCATATTCATGTAACATGTGTTTCCATGATTGGAGGTGATAATGGGCATTACATGCAGTAATCAAGGTTATAATCACGATTGTAGCTGTACAATCGTACTACTCTACGACCCCACAAACAAAAAATGATCCAAAGCATACATTGAGTCAAACCGGGTAGAATCGTGCTCCTAATCGTAGAATCATGTAGAATCACACAATATCTCAAAAGATTTAGGTGGTTGGTTGTGTCCTATCCCACAATTCAAGTTGTATGATAAGTATCAAAGTATTTAGTGGTTTATACATTAATATTTGCGGGTTTGGAATAATAAAATTCATTTTATTATTTTACTTTTTATTTAAAATATTCAGGTAATGGCATTGTTGTTAAAATCAATATTCTAGTCGTAGCTCCGAATGACATGGAATCTAAACCACGATTTAAAAAAATTTCAATCAAATTAGATATCAAATGACAAAATAAACACTTGTATCACTCTTGACCTACACGAGATATTGAAAAAAAATGTATTTTTGGTGAATCGGGTAGGATCTTAAATTCTACGATTCGATCCTGAATTATGATCCTACCGTAGTGTCTCCGATCCTATTCAGAATTAAGATTCTAACAACCTTGGTAGCAATATGTGATGTTGGTTCCAATTACTGACCGTGTGACAGAACGAGGTTGTTGGGAGCCAAGAAGAATGTGGGTAGTAGAATCAGCATGTTGTAGAGTTAGAGTGCACAGAGATTCTTAGCTCCACCAATGGGCTAGGTGTTCCTTTTTTCTTTTGTTGTCGTGGTTGTCTTGGTGCGATATGGTAAAGGGATTGGATGTAGGGTGCTGACGAGGATTAAAATATCTATGTATTACTTTAATACATAATTAAAAGATCATATGTCTCCATGGTCGTAACCCTTAAGGCTAACGACCCTTGTGGTCGTAAGAATCGTAACCCCTAAGGCTAACGACCTCTGTGGTCGTAGGGATTCCAGAGATTACTTATAGGTGCCCTGGTCGGACGAGATCCTGTACCTAGTCCCAGACCAGATGGTTGATCGTACAAGCAATGAACTGGCATCTGGATTTTGCTCCAAGCATATTCCTTACCGTGTGATGAATAGAGCACATGTCATATTGGCTCCATACCACGCGATGTTTCATGGTCCTAAGACACTAACAACAAACTACCATGTGGTTTAGTGTCTCACATAAATTAACCGCCGGACGGTTGATACTTCATCAACTGTTGCCTCACTCCGACTAGTCACGACACTTCCAACAAGCGCCTCTTCCAGGATTAACTGTCGCCACTTCATCAACTACTTAAAGAAGAACGCGAACGGCAGAAGGCAAGCCAATTGGGAAGATTAAGAGACAATTGGATTTCATCTGAAACATTATCATACCAAGCACTACGCTTAGTGTAATTAGAATTAGTCTATTGCCTTGTCAAGGGCACCCCCTGTAGAAGATCCAATTCATAGCAATAAAGAGCAGTCCCATCCTCTCCTAAGAACTTTTTGTCATTTTCCTCTGTTTTATTTTGTAAGATCGACGACTCGATCGTCGACAGCTAGCACCGTCCATAGAGAAGAAGGCATTGAGTTCTTGAAGTTTACTTCTCTCAAGCATTCCTCGTCCACTTCCTTTGCCTCATCATCGCTCATGCGAACATAGTGGAGACTTGGGATGAGGAAAATTGGTTCGACCTGGCGGACTACTCCGACATCGATATGGACGCATGCATCCACGCCATAGAAGAAAATAGGATGTCATCATCCTCCTCTTCCACCGGCTCACCAGTCGCGGAGATTAGCGAAATCGACCGAATGGATGAGGATACACTGTCACCATTAATGGTGCTCTCAGAGGAACCACTCGTTCTAACCAGTTCGGAACGTCTGAACGCCTCTACAAGCCCGGTCGACCCAACTGACAAAAGCGACAACAGAATCCCAACACTGCAATCAAAGAGTGCATGTACTTTCGATATTATCATGGGCGAGAGGTATTCGCCAACGGCTCCTATGTATTCCGGGGGTCAACCGACATCTGGTAAGGGTATCGATGAAGTTATCACCGATCGTAGGCCAAGTGAGTATGGTGAAACTCAGCATACGATCGGCAATCCGCCAGATTAGGCTGAGTCCGCCACAAATTCCACCAAAGGTGGTAATCTCCGACCGCTCTCCATCATGGAGGCTCATGGCAGAAGCACTGAAAGGCTCTCCCTTACCTACGATGGGAGTTCATCGGAAGATCACTGCTGGCGCCACGAAGTTAACGCAATCAAATATACCAATCTGGATACAATGCATGATCCTCCACGAGTTAACTCGCCACCACTTGCTGGTGGAAATAGTAAGAGCGCTCAAGCACCAACTACCGGAGGCAACCGAGTTGATGGACGTGCATCAGTTAATTCATCTGTTCCTACCCCACAGCGAGTAAAGGGTCAGACAGGGCCAAATGGAAGGTCGAGGGAAAACTCACCTCATTAGACGCCCACTGCAAGCAGTAATCTTTCACGACCTTTGGTAACAATACAAAACCTACAACGAGTCCAGCATATTCTGAATAATCCAGATCCTGCTTTAGCAGGAACTCCAGGTTATGCTCCGCTTGCAGGTTAGGTGTCGGAGATCCTTCAACAAACCATGCGACGTACGAAAATGTGCCGGGAGCAAAGAAATTCGCAAAGTCACACGATGATTCATCCCAGCGTTCCTCTCTCAGTAGGGGACAACATGGTAGAGCGGAGGACCAATCAACACCAAGACCCCCTCGTAGGTTCTGACCAGGAAATCAGGAGGGAAGACGACTCTTCGTAGAAGCCACTCCTCTTCTCATCAAGAGGATCGACCACTAGATTCGGGCGATCTCAGGCGTCATCTAAATCAAGCAGGTGGTCAAAGGCGTTATCATAACGTCAACGACCAAATTGGGACACCAGATCTTAGGTATGCAAATATGAGGAACCAATCCCCAACTGATTATAATCCGACTCCTTTTCAAAGAAGGCGTCACGATTCCATTACGGGCCGCCGAGCATTTTCGGCAGGTCTCCAAGCTGTTCGTTGGCAGGACAGGTTCCGACCAGCCAACATAGAAAAGTTCAATGGTATCCAGAATCCATTAGAATTTCTTCAAATTTATACTACCGCCACCAAAGTTGCTGGTGGTAATAACGACGTGATGACAAATTACTTGCCCACGGTCCTTGAAGGGTCTGCCCGCTCGTGGTTGCTTAACCTACCAGCTGGATCTATTTATACTTGGGAGCAGCTCTCGATACTCTGATCGCCAACTTTCAAGGGACGTATGACCATCCCAGGAAGGAGGATGATCTTCATCGGATGAAGCAGAAAACTAACATATATATCAAGAGATTCAGTTAGGTTCGAAACTCTATCCCAGATATTGCAGAATCTTCTGTCATTCAGGCTTTTAAAGCAGGGCTGAGAAATCGTCAGTTTACAGAGGATATTACAATAAATCCTCCATGGACAACCATCAAACTTTTCGACATGGCAAACAGGCATGCAGCCGCTAGTGAAGCGGTTGAATGGTGCGATGCTATTGATCGAAAAGATAAAAAACCTCAGTCGGGTCTGGAGAAGCAAGAAGAGAAAAGCAAAAGGCCTCTTAAGAATGAGAAGAATCGCAAGCCCGATAACAAAGAAGTCTTTGTGATTCCCGAAAAGTTTACCAAAGGCAAGAGAGACTTCACTGGTCAGAACAAGGCTAAGGCTTTGACCAACGATTACAAGAAAAGTAAGAAGTAGTGTCCACTTCACCAGGCAGTAGAGCATGATTTGCGCACCTACCGAGCCTGGCAAAAGAAACTGGAGGATTACTACTAAGGTAAAGGTCTCTTCCCCTCCATAACAGAACTCGGAGAACTAAGCTCCAAGAAGGACAAAGATGGTGACGAAGAGATGGAGTACCAGGAGCCGTAGTACACAGTCGATGTGATTTTTGGTGGATCATCCTCGTATGAGTCAAAACGTCATCTAAAGGCCGTGGAACACGAGGTGAACCTTGCCGAATCTCCGATCACCGTCAAGTTGTCCAAGTGGTCGGAAACTATAATCTCCTTCAGCAAAGAAGACTACCCCATCCCGTCAACTCGACCAAGTAGGTTTCCTATCGTGGTTGAACCTACTATTAACAATTGTAAAGTTAATCGAGTCTTAATAGATGGAGGTAGTTCTTTAAATATTTTATTTACAGGAGCATTGGAAGAGATGCAGATTCCCAAGTCTAACGTAAAACCCGTGAAATATGCCTTCCACAGTATAGTTCCTGGTTCTACCACCAAACCGATAGGACAGCTGTCCCTATCGGTTACGTTCGGAAGACCCGACAACCTTCGAACAGAAAATGTTTATTTGATGTGGTAGATTTCGAAACCGCATACAATGGAATCCTCGGTCGTCCAACTTTAGCAAAATTTCTAATAGCCACGCACTACGGTTATCAAAGTTTAAAAATATCAAGACCGAAGAGAGTTATCACGGTTCGAGGAGATCGAAAAATGGCTTATGCATGTGATCGGAATCCTTAGAACTAGTCGATGAGCTTTTGACCAGACAGACTAATCCGCCTACCATACAGGTCAAGCACCCGAGGCTAAAGATAGCCCCAAAGCCTTCTGACTAGACCAAGGAGGTACCACTCGGTAAAGGTGCTCCTCTGAAAAGCACCAACGCACTGTCTAGCTCAAGAAATACTAATGTGTCTACCCAAAAGATACTAGTCGGGGCAGGACTCGACCCCAAATAGGAAGAGTCGCTCGTCTCCTTCCTCCGAGCAAACCAGAACTTATTCACCTGGCAGGCGTCCGACATGCCTGAAGTCCCCAGGGAGGTGATCGAGCACAGACTAGCTCTCCAGCCTGATAAAAAACCGATCAAACAGAAGCTAAGATGTTTCGCATCTGATCGGAAGGAGGCAATCCAGTCGGAGATCGACAAGCTCCTCAAGGCTAGATTCATTCATGAAGTCGACCACCCAGAGTGGCTCACCAACCCTGTAATGGTTAGAAAAAGCAATGGAAAATGACGAATGTGTATTGACTTCACAGATCTTAATAAAGCTTGTCCGAAGGATGAATTTCCCCTTCCACGCATTGATCAACTTATAAACTCTACTTCTGGATGTGAGTTGTTAAGTTTTTTATATGCGTACTCAGGGTACCACCAGATTAATATGAGTAAAGATGATGAAGAGAAAACTTCCTTCATCACTCCATGATGAACCACGGAGGTCCTGATTTGCCCCCGATCTTTTGATGAGAAGATAAATTCGGTATAAGTCGCTCAACTCTCATGATCATGGCTACGAACTCGCAAGGTTCGAAACCACGCAATCGCTGAACTGCTCGACAAGTCGTTATCAACCGTGCACGAATACCCAGATGACCTAATCACGAAGATCAACTCCTGCATACACCGAAGAAGCACGCAGAACAAGGTAAAAATGCAATATGATGTATTGCAAATATGAATGAAATTGGTATTGATAAGTGGGGTTTCGAAAACGATGTCGCTGTTGTTCTCGCCGAACAAGAGGATAAAGTATAAAGTAGAAAAATCTAAATTTCAATCAACAAAACCCGCCAAACCCTAAGGGTGGCGGCCACTATGTAAAGGAGGAAGAGAGGGGCGGATGTGGGTACTATTCATGTATAAACAGTACCACATAAACAGTGCCAAACCCTAGGTGTCCAGCTCGAATTACAAGACCCATGGCCCATTAGCATAGGTGACGCAGCACCAAGTTTCTTTACTCAAAATATTGCAAAGTGTTGCCCTAAACAACTTGATGTATAGTCTTCATGTTAGATTCTGCTAAGCCTCAATATAGAAATATCCATTCCTCGTATGATCATCTCCATGCTTGGTGCTGTCATCATCTCCATTTAGCTTGCCTCCTGATCATTGATTCCTAAGTAAAATAATATCACGTGCTTTAGGCAGCATCATAGAGTTCATAGAATATGAATGCACTTCGAGAAACGAAATCACCTGATAATTCAGTTGGTGAGCACGTGCTCTAGTAATTGGTCCTTGCACATCAGAAATAGTATTGATGGTTGTATCAGTGGAAGGGATGTCCTCATCATCCTCCCCTTCTTGAATTGGAGTCATCCTCAACTCAAGGTCATCTTCTGCTCCCAAGTATGGCTTCAAATCTGAAATATTGAATGTGGGACTAACCCCAAAATTTACCGGCAGATCAAGCTTATATGTCTTCAACGAAACTAAGGCATTACTTTCAAGACCACAAGGTGGTCGTACCAACCGGATATCCCCTTGGTCAAATTCTTGGAAATAGGGAATCATCAGGACAAATAGCAAAATAGGTGGTCGAGCTTGGGGAGTTCGACCTCCATTTTATCTCACGAACATCAATCAAATCCCA
Organism: Hsuehochloa calcarea; assembly: GCA_036346395.1. Lineage (NCBI taxonomy): Eukaryota > Viridiplantae > Streptophyta > Magnoliopsida > Poales > Poaceae > Hsuehochloa > Hsuehochloa calcarea. Next base: position 44,273 of record JAYEVG010000025.1, on the reverse strand, counting down.
GGCAATAGCAGAATTCATTGTCAAATGGACAAACACGGAACTCACCCAAGGGCCCGAATACGAACACCACGACGAGTGGACAATATACTTTGACGGTTCCTTGATGCTCAAAAGCCCAGGGTTGGAGTCATCCTAATATCCCCTACTGGAGAACATATCAAATATGTCATTCAACTAAACTTTTCTGCAACAAATAATTTGGAAAAATACGAAGATTTACTGGTAGGACTCCGAGCAGCCAGAGTGCTCGGGATTCACAAACTACTAGTGAAAGTCGATTCTCAACTAGTAGCGAATCAAGGCGGAAAAGAGTATCAATTCTCAAGTACCAAGATGTCATCTTATCTGGCAAAAGTACGAAAACTCGAAAAGCACTTCTTCTGTTTTCAGATCCAATATATTCCTAGAAAGGAAAACTTTATGGCAGACCAGTTGGCAGAGATGACCTCTGCAAGGCCACTTATCCCGCCCAGAGTTTTTCTTAAGCAACTCGATTCACCCTGGGTGGTCGAGCATTCTGAGGACATAGATGTTCTGATGGAGGTCGTACAAATCGATCCTGCGAATATGAATGCTCCACAGGAGGTCATCAAGCACGACCCCGGTAGAGATTGTATGACGTCGATCTACAATTATCTTCAACATGACCTTATCCCTGAAGATGATGTGGAGGTTGATCGTATTGCTCGAAAAGCCAAATCATACACTCTGATCAAACGTACCTTGTATAAACAAGGATCTCACGGAGTATTGATGAGATGCATATCTCAAACGGATAGCATTAAGTTGCTATCCGACATTCATGGAGGAGTCTGTAGAGCACATCATTCCTACAGAATATTGTTCGGTAAAGCCTTCGAGCAATGATACTACTGGCCAACTACCCTTCATGATGTAAAAGAGCTTGTTAAACAGTGTGTACAATGTTAATTTCATAGTCGACAAGTACATCAGCCGGCACAAGCTTTGCAAATAATACCTCTTTCTTGGCCTTTTGCAACCTGTAGACTAGATATTTTGGGACCTTTCCTAAGATCACCCGTGGGCTTTGAATTCCTTTTCATCATGATTGACACATTTACCAAATGGATAGAAGTTGAATCAGTTGTTAAGATAACAACTGAAGCCGCTAAGAGGTTTCTCACAAAAAAATATGATCACACGATTTGGTGTACCCAGTCGTATAATCACAGATAACAGTGCCAAGTTCTCTAGCGGAATTTTTTAGGAATTCTGCAAAGATCTAGGTATCAAGATACATTTCACTTCCGTCGCTCACCCGCAGAGCAACGAAGTAGTCAAAAGAGCCAATGGGATCATAATGCAAGGGGTGAAACGTCGAGTTTTCGACCAGTTAATACAACGGTTAGGAGATTGGGTTCAAGAACTTCCTTCTGTATTATGGGCCATTCTTACCACGACCGGTCGTGCGACTAGTGAAACACCATTTTTTTCTCGCTTACGGTGCTGAAGCCATGCTTCCTCCAGAACTGAAAATGGGCTTTGCTCGAACTGATTGTTACAACGAGAATGATCAAGAAGAACAACGACTCGACGATATCAATGTTCTAGAGGAACGATGAAACCAAGCCCTGGTACGATCGGCGGTTTACGAACAAACCATGCAAAGGTATCACAGTTGTAAGGTGCAACCTCGCAGCCTAGCTGTATGTGATCTAGTTCTTAGAGAAATTCAGAGTCATGCTAATCACAATAAACTTTCTACCAAATGGGAAGGTCCGTACACTGTGGTCGAAGTCATCAGACCTAATTCGGTACGACTATCTATGTCAGACAGGCGTATTTGGTCAAACTCGTAGAATAATGACCAATTACATAAGTTCTTTGTATAATGGTATTTTTACATTCTATGAAATTTCAATAAAAATTTATCATTTCTTTATTTTCTTCGATAAGTGATATTGTTTATATGTTAGTACCCATACTCTGGTTGCCTACTATTGTTGTTTACACTAGTCGGAGAAGACCAACTTCTCTCTGATATCCTTTACAAGGACCTCTGTTACTCTCTGGCTTAGACATCTAAGTCAAACACCACAAGGGTCCTAGTCGTGACCGTTACGTTAATGGTTCTCACGTGCGACCACACTCTTTTATTAAAGAAACATGCGAGTACAAGGAGCATAACACAAACAACCACATATAGTGATTTACATGCATAATATTTCGGAGACTACATTTCTTCACTTCAATATTTTGTTCTACTCTTGTTTGGCTACTGGTCGAGACACGAAAAGCCTCCTAGTCGAAGTCTCTCTCCTGCTCACTGGAAGGAGTTTCGTAGCGACCGTCCTTTTTCTATGATCTTCACTGCCAGTCAGACTTGAGCATGAACATGTTTTGCAGGGTGTTTCTCATGTCTTAAGTTATTAGCAATCATTACGACTAGTTTGGATACTACATATAAATAAAACCACTTATCGTTTATTGCATACATCTTTGTATATTTTCTTTCTCATCAAGACAAGTCTTATCTCCCGACTATATAATCTATTATTTGGTATTTCGATTATGGAAAATAGATCTACAACTAGTTGAAGTCACACATTGGTTTTGGCCACAGTTAATTTTCTAGTATTAATACGATTAGTTTTTATCATATAATTAGCACATACTATCAACAATGGTCGTGACTTTTACTCTTATTACTAGCTTACTATTTCTTTAGTAAAGATCTTCTACTATACAAGCAGTCGGAGGCTAGGAAATATGTGAGTACTTCATAAGTCAAAAGGATAAACAAAAGACTTTATTGATGAAAGAAAGATGAATTTTTATATTCATACTTCCTATATTACAATAACCTACTCCTTAGGATCACCAGATTGATCACTGCGTGTCGGAGATCCGACCTCCATTTCTTCTGCAACCTTATTTTCGAGAGGAGTTATTTCCTCAAAAATTTTGGTTGCATCATCTCCCGAGCAATTGAAGTCTTCCTCAATAGCTTAGAGATTTATGGTGGGATCAGAGGCCTTCAGCTTTGCCAAAGCAAAGCGACTCCATTTTCTGACTTCAAATAAAGTCTATGCATGGTTCTCTCGAGTAGTTTTGAGCAAGCTTTTGATATCTTTGAGTTGTTAGCCAAGTAAGTTGATCTTCTCCATGGGATCTCCTAAGCTGGACAATTGTGTTCCCGATCCCATATCGAAGAGCACCTTGTTGAAGGCCTTGACCTTCTTTTCAAGATTATGCCCAAATGCTGCCTCCTTACTGCGTTCAAACTCAAGAGTTTTTTATGTTCTATTCAATGCTTGAGTTTGCTCTGCACGAGTAGACAAAATAATAAATATATACAATTAAAGATAGTGCACTAGTCAAGTCTACGGCCGGTTACCTTCAACCTTCTTTTTGATAGTTTCAAGGACTTCCTTGTGTCTGGTCGTCAGATATTTAATCCATCGGTCCTTGTTTTGGTGTTCCTCTTTAAACTTGGCTATTATGGTTTCTTTTGCAATAACCTCTTTTTTAAGCTTCTCTGAATCTATCAAGTATGATAAAGAGATAAATTAATCAATAGAAAAGGAGCCAGATGGTAAAGAAGGAGAGGAGGAGATATGAAAAAGTACTTACTTTCTAATTCAGAGTTCTTTTGCTCTAAGATTTTTATCCGATGGGTCAGTCCTCCGACCACAACGAAGTTTTCCACCAAATATTACAAAAATAGCAGACTCCTTTAAGTTTTTGATAAATTTTAAAGGGAAAGGCAATTAAAAGTGGTCGTGGAAACTTACATGTACTGCCATGTTATTATATTATGCAAAAATAGAGTCGAGACTCATTTTTGATTGACGATCCGATATTCTTCCCCAAGCCTCATCGAGTTCCTTATTGTCGAAGACTCGAATGTGACAAGGGAAACTGACAGGAAGAGGAGACTTCCCAACAGAGGTTGGAACCTGCTAGAATTCCTCAAACATCACCACCTCCATAGGTAGGGTTGGAGCCACCACTGATTCCTGAACATACATTGGCTTTGTCACCTGCTCGAGGGGCTGGCTCGACCTTTTTCTTCTCAGGAGCCTTCTCTTAAGGTATGCTCTGGTTGGAAGCGATTGGAACACCAGAGGATTTATAAAGAAAGAATAAAAGAAGCTCATGACTCTAGAAATACTAGAGGTAAGTATTTACATAGGTTTTCTTTTTATGTATACATACCTGGTTGTTTTCTTGGTCTTTAACTTGAAGCACGCAGAAGCAAAGTCTGACGATTTGCCTTCCTTTTCTTTTCAATTGACTTCACTGATCCCAAATTGGTAGGATTGGTTAGACCCCTCACATCCACCAACTGGAGGTCGGAAGAAATATTCTCGACCAACTAGTTGAGAATAAGATCCCTGACCATAGGGTCGGATGGATTGGTCCCGTTGACCTGCAGAATGGTTGCTTCAGTAGCAACTGACAGGTTGTAAGCGACACTTTGGAGTCCACAACAACTGCCTAATTAACAATCAAAGTTAGTTAGGTGACAAAAAAATTTTATCTAGAATATACATTTCTGTTTGGTTATCTACCTTTGTAAGATCACCATCTCAGATGGTCGTAGGAGCAGTTGGAGTATCAATCGGCTCACAACTCTCGGTGGCCTCATTGATCCTCAATCCGACCGACTAAACATCAAAGAGGATTTACAGTAAACTGATCAAAAAACACATAAATGATGAAAGATGGTTGATATCTTTACCTTAAACCTCTCGTCTCTCTCTTTTGCAGAAACAACCGCTAAAATCCAGGGGAAATCAGCCTTGTCATCAGGCTCCCCGACGCAGATCATTTTGATCTGGTTTCTAATCTCATCAGGAGAAAGGGCTGTAATAATGAACGAGAGACTTTAGGGTTACAAAAATGATCAACCAAGATAAACAAACCAGTCGGAATCTTTTAGGACTTACCCTCCCTGGAATCTTTGGTCGCGTCGTCACGACCAATATACCATAGCATCGAATATGCTCGGGACTTTATGGGGCTAATCCATCGTATGGAGAAATTCCTTACTATGTGCCAAGAGATTAAACCCCTGTTACCAAGGTGTTAGATGGCTTCAACCCATCTCCCCACCTTTCCTCTTTCTTCATGGAGGAGCGACATTCTAGATTCTCAACCACCTTCTTACCAGTATAGTAAAGGCTGTTTTTTTAGCGATCGTCATGTAGAACCAGATGTTCTTCCATGATGACCACGAAGGTTTTGAGTACATACGAATGTACTCATCAGCTTTTCCTTCGTGGAGGCACAAGGTGCACTCCCCAAGTGTCTCCATCGTCTTTCCTGACTTCGTCATCCTGTAGAAGTACTTGAAGAGCTCCAGATCTGCGAAAATCCCTAAGTACACTTCACAGAGGCAGACGAAGACGCTGAGATTTGCAATAGCATTGGGGGCAAGGTTCACCAATTAGATTCCATAGTGCTCCAAGATCTTAGGGAGGAATAAATGAACCGGGAAGCTGAATCCACATTCGATATATGCGAGGAAAATAGGAATTTCCCTATCTTCGTTGCTTGGAGAGTGCTCTCCGGCCGCTGATCTCCAAGAAATCAGATTCTTGTCCGAAAGCATCCCAATCTTCTCCAAGGCTTCAAGGTTCTTCTCGCTCAGAACAGAAACCGACCAGTTGGTGGTCGAGTCTGACATGGTTGGGTATTGGATGAAGAAAGAAAGGAGGTTGTAGAAGGTTGTAGGCAAAAGGAGGTCGGATGCGATCCTTCTCTCAAAAGATGAAAAGGGAAAGCATGAGGCGTAAAAACCGTAAAGCCCCGCGTCGAAAGGATTTTATAGCCGCAGTTCCTTAACTAAACTAGGGAATTACCTAAAAGTCCAACGGACATAAAAACTCTTTAGTTCCTAAGGCAGTTTCTCAACTTTACAGTGAATACAGACCACCTCGTATATCATGGCATTAAATGAGGGTCTCCCCGATACGACTTCATCGTAAAAAAGTATTCACACACCCAATTCATTTAAAGTTCGAGAGCTAGCTGATGAGGATTAAAATCTCTATGTATTACTTTAATACATAATTAAAAGATCATTTGTCTTCGTGGTCGTAACCACTAAGGCTAACGACCCCCGTGGTCGTAAGAGTCGTAACCCCTAAGACTAACGACCTCTGTGGTCGTAAGGATTCCAGATGTTACTTATAGGTGCCCTGGTCGGACGAGGTCTTGTACCTAGTCCCCGATCAAATGACTGTTTGTACAATCAATGAATTGGTATCTAGATTTTGCTCCAGGCATATTTCTTACCGTGTTATGAATGGAGCACATATCACATTGGCTCCATATCACGCGATGTTTCATGGTCCTAAGACACTAACAACAAACTACCATACAGTTTAGTGTCTCACAGACATCAACCATCAGACGGTTGATACTTCATCAACTATTGCTTCGCTCCGACCAGTTGAGATACTTCCAACAGACTCCTCTTCCAGTATTAATTGCCACCACTTCATCAACTACTTAAGGAAGAACGCGAACGGCAAAAGGCAAGCCAATTGGGAAGATCAAGAGACGATTGGATTTCATCTGAAGTATTAGCATAGCAAGTACTACGCTTTGTATAATTAGGATTAGTCTATTGCTTTGTCAATGACACCCCCTGTAAAGAATCCAGTTCATAGTAATAAAGAGCAATCTCATCCCCTCGAAAGAACTCTTTATCATTTTTCTCTGTTTTATTTCGTAAAATCGACAACTCGATCATCCACACGTGCAATGTTAAAGCTCGGCAAATTCAAGTAGTGTGCTAGTATGTTCTTAATACAGTGGAGAGTTGATGTTATCTATGAGCGGCATTTACCTTCGGAAAAAATGAAGTACCATAATGAGTATCCATGCAAATCACCTTAACATGCATTAACGAGGCATCTGGTACAAATAAAAAAAAGTTTGAAACTTGAACTTTGTAGGCTGTAAAACTCACCACCTCAGCACGCATTAAATTCTTGAGTTACTCATTCTTAGATTAAGGAGAATTATCAATATAGTACCATAATGAGTATTTATGCAAATCGCCTTGCAGTAAGTCAAATGTTTTCCAAAGTAAAAGATCTTATTTCAGTGAATTAACTCCACAATTCAAACTCACCATATGCATTAAAGATATCTTAAGTTTTTTTTTATGGAAGATATGATATTATACAATGGATTCGAATTTTAATCTTGTATATCTTCTATGTTATCTTTAGTGAACCTCTCTTTCCTTTTGAAATCATATTATGCACTTATCATTAATGCACACTTTTATTTCTTTTATAGTGTACACAAACACCAAATAAATTCACACACACACACACACACACACACACACACATATATATATATATATATATAGGAAGCCTTTTTCCTACTCCCGGGAGTAGTTACTCCCTATTCTGTATCTCACAATGTAGGGAGTATCTTGCGTAATCGAGAGCATGTATGTGTAGTATACGAGTATATAAGACCACCTAGGTGGTATTCACACCTTTTCAGGGGTGGTATGTATAATTTTTTGGACATACTCCTTTTTAGCGCGAATATAAAGGTATTTAAAAAATATGCTAAAAACTATGGACTCTCTTACAAATTTTTCGTGTAGTTCGCATTGGAGTATCTTATAATTAGTATATGAGTATACCCAAAGTGATAAAGGAGTATGTCAAGTTGTTTTAGGTGGTATATCAAAGGTGGGAGTAACTACACCCGGGAGTAGAAAGTATTAATCATATATATATATATATATATATATATATATATATATATATATATATATATATATATATATATATATATATCGTGACTAACGACGTATTCTCATATGATTATTTACTATCTTTTATAATGCATCTTGCAGATAACATTTCATTTGTTTTGGTAAATACATTAAGATGGGATTTTGATATGATTGACTATAAGTGTATTTTCTAACAAATTTGTTGAGATTATTTGAGAATATATGAAGAGCAACGTCAATGAAAATTACATTTGTAGAGTTAAAATGGTAAAAAAAAAAATCAGATCCATCAATGGTCTTATTTTATTTTATTTCCTTTTCATGGGTGGAGATATAAAGATGATGTCTAGGATTGAACATACCGTGTTTTGTTAAAGCTTGGCCAGTTCATACATTGGCATGCTTCAATTTTAAATATGGTTCAGACGTAGTGGTACTCAAAAGTAGTATAACTTATTATTTTGTGCATTCTTAGGATAAGAAAGATTCATGTAGGGTATAATGAGTGTCCATACTGAGCGTGTCATGGTTAATTTTATCAAATAACACTCGAATGCTTCCAAGAATATCACTACTGGATTCCAGCTATTTGCCGAGTGCCTCAGGCACTCGGCAAAAGCTTTGCCGAGTGCGACACTCGGCAAAGGGCACTCGGAAAAAAATTTATCGGCGAAGCAACCTTTGCCGAGTGCCTTTTGTCGGGCACTTTCGGTAAAGGCTTTTACGAGTGCCGAGTCGGCACTCGGCAAAGAAAAGACACTGATCCGGCGCCGCCCTGTTGGCGGCTCTTTGCGAAAGTGCCAACCCGGCCGGCACTCGGCAAAGATTTTTTAATTTTTTTGAAAATTTCTTTGCCGAGAGTCGGATCGCTGGCACTCGGTAAAGCTGACAAACTGGGGTTTCAGGCGCCCATATTCCCAGCTTTGCCGAGTGACATGACCATGGCACTCGGCAAAGGGGTCCTTTGCCGAGTGTTGCACTCGGCAAAGTGACCCAAAACTGTATTTTTTATTTATTTTTTACATTCCATCGCGACAAACAAATCCATCCAAACATATATCACATCCATCACATATATATCTCATCCATCACATATATATCTCATCCATCACATATATAACAATAAGTGTTCAAGTCCATCCAAACAAATCCACAAGTTCATCACAGTCGACAAGTGCATCACAAGTATATCAAAAGTCCATCACCAAGTGAACAACAAATGAAAATACAACTACCATTCATCTCGAAGGTGGCCACTGCGACTGTGGTGAAGGAAAAGCTCCATCATTCGGAGGCGCATGAGGTGGATTATTCGAACCCGCCGATTGAGGCTGCACAAAGGAGAAGAGATTGCATGTGAGACAAGATTACATTAGATACCTAATCTAGGAAGGTAGAGGTCATACAAGCAAAGCACAAGCGAAAGGCAAAAACTTTCATACTCACAGAGTAGTCTGCAGCGGGCAGCCGCGGAGGCGGAGGTGGAGCCAACGGCCACCGGCACAAAGAAAGCCCGTATGTTGCCCAAGACCTTGTAGGAACTCCGTAATGTCCGCCAGCCTCTGCGTCGGGCTCGCTCGGCTGCTCGGCCTCGGTGGCCGACATCCTCTGCTGCTCGGCCTCCAGCTCCTGACGTTGCCTCATTTCTTGTTCCAGCCGGGCCTGCAATATTTCACTCCAATGTTTCAGTAATGCAAAGCTAATTAAGGTGTGTAAAGATCAATGTACGACGAGTAAAACAGGAATAACCTCGAGTGCGTCGACCCGGTCTTGTCAATGGCTGCCGCCGGGCGTATGGTCGAGCTCGCTCGTGCTCGTGCTCGGATCTGGGAGAGAGATGGAGTAGAGGCGCGGTCGATGAGGCCGCCGCCAAGCCGTAACCGCCCATGCTTCTTGCCTTGTCCCACCCTCATGACGATCTCTCCATCAAAGTCCTGGGTGCTCGGATCATGGTCTGGCCTATGGACCGACCTTGCCGCCGACGTGTACTCACTGATGCGGGTGTGGACGCTCGGGTTCGTGTACGCCTGGGGCGGGTCCTCCAGGTTGAAGGAGACGTCGGACGTCGCCTTGCCCTTGTGGGCCATACACCATGCCTGGAAGTCCGAGCAAGGCTGGCCACTATGTGACGCCGACTGCGAGAAAGACAAAGAAGATAATTAGAAATCGAGCGAATTGAGCGTCACAATAGATAAATGAATTAGTGTACCCATGCTTGTTTGTATGCGGAGAGGTCGCGTTTGCCTTGATGGTGTGCCGGACCTTGCATCATCAAACGACGGGCCCGCATCACTGTGCATCCGAGATACTCCTCCGTGAACCACTTGTCCACGATCATCGCCAAAGACTCGGATACGATTGGCACCACTGTGGAATCATCTACACGCCATCAAGTATTTGACATATAAGAAGATCAAATTAAACGTGCTTAATCTCAAAACGAATCAATATTAATGTTCTTCATCTACCTCAAGGTATCGGTCCCGGTCACGTCATGTTTCTTGCGTCTTTCTTGGTGACCTTCTCTCAAGCTTCACCCGTGGTAGGTTACGATGGCTCGGATGCGCACCTCGTGATGCATGTCGGTGATGAGTTTTTACAGCTTTGTAGCCACCGATCCGCTACCGCCTCAAATCCTCATCGCATCTCAAATAAGTGCGCATACAAGCGTGATGTATCCATTCATTATTTCAAGAAAAGTCCAATGAATGCGATGTATTGAGCAATGTTGTGCGAGGGAGACTTACCCAAACTCTCGCCTTCACCGCGCGCCTTGTTGGGGTACTCGCGATCGGGGCGACGGCGTAGTGGTCAAACGAGTAGGCGGCTCCGTCTTCCCGCAGACGTGATAATGCCGGGTAGTGTTGCTCGCATTGAAGACCCAGATGCCATTGGCGGAGCGTCGCTACCACCGACACAACCACCCGCCTCTGCACAAGTGATTAAGAAAAATTATTAGTTTCTTTTTTTCAACATATCATATGAAGTAGTGGTGACAACATCTAAAGTTACTTACTTTTGCCCTTCGGGGCGAATCACTGGGCGTCGGTGAGGATGCAGACCCTGAGGGAGGCTCGCGGGACCTCGCAAGTAGACACTCGAAGAGGAAGAGGAGGAAGCGGAACCCGTGCCTACCGCCTCGTCCTCGTCCTCGTGGCGCCTCCTCCTCGCCGTCTGTACAACCAGCTCTCGTCCTAACTCGTCCACGGGCGCCACCTCCTCCTCGCTCGTCTGCAACCAGCTCTCGTCCAACTCGTCCCACGGGCGCCACCTCCTCCTCCAAAGCACCTCCTCGCGTGGCGTGCGAGAGGCGACCCCCTCCGCGGCGGTCCTCTTCCTCCTCCTCCTGTCCGACCCCTCTGCCTCCTCCTCCGCAGTGCGTGGTCTCTGGTAAAGCGAGGACACGTCCCTACGACGGTCGCCCGCCATCTTTGTTCACTCACCTGCAATTAAAAAGAATAAGCAAGACGTAATTAGAAATAGATGCAAAATGAACAAAACATAATTACAAAAAACATAGTAATACATGTATTAGAAATAGATGCAAAATGAACAAAACATAATTACAAAAAACATAGTATTACATGTATTAGAAATAATCTTCATGATTGGGATTAGCTGGATCATAGGTCTCGTCATCACTATCAACATTGTCCAAATCATCAACACTATCCGAAGGAGGAATGTTGTCTTCATTGTCATTGCCTAAACGTAATCGCTCAAGCATTCGTAAGTCCTTCACATTTCGCACCTCGTCTCCAGCGTCCTCGTCATCAACCCTTTCATTGTCTACTTCCATTCCTATCGCTTCGGTTAAGTCTATCTCAAACCTCCCTTGTAGCCCCTCTTCTTGAAAGAACTCTCCATCATATGTGTTTGGGTTGAAGTTGTAATCTTCATCGTTTGGGACAGGTAGTTTACCGTGTGGCGATACCTTGTGCACAATAGCCCAACCCTTAAGATGCTCTTTGTCTTGGCACGCGTATGGCGTATAATAAACCTGGACGGCCTGTTGAGCCACAATGTAGACATCTTTTCCTGGATAGACGGAATCCTGTCGAATCTCGACTAGCCCAAGCTTAGGGTTCGCCTCGTTACTCGTGATGAAACCATGGGCATTTGAATATGACAGATTAAGAGGTTTGGAACCATAAAATGGAAGTTCGTAGATTTCTTCAATTCTTCCATAATTGTCGAGGCCATCGCTGCGGCGTAAAAACTCCGCCGCTTGTGGTTTTTCGATTGGGCCGACTACGCTCAGAGCTTGTCGTGTGAAAACGATATCCATTCACGCCATAGCCGGTAAATGACTTGACCCTAACGACACGTACCGCTTGCAACTGTCTCAACTCGTCACTTATAGACGATCGGTTTGGGCCTCGCAAGCTCAAGCGGGATAGATCGTTATATTATTCGAACGTCACGATCAACTTGGAATGTCGAACTAAGTACGAGCTAAATTGGACTGTACTTTCGCTTGAACCAAGAAATGAAATCGGGCTCCTCGGTCCCGCACTCGTGAAAGAAGGGTATCGCTTCTGCGGGTAGGATCCCTTGATTCATGCGGATTGACGAAGAAATTCCTGCACCAACGAGAAACAAGGGGTTGGACGAAGAAACAAGGAGTGACGGCGATTGAAACAAGTTCGTTGAAAACTTACCCAATGAACACCGCACCTCGACAAGGTTGGTCAACACATATAGCATGATATCGCGCCACTCTTCATTTTTCAATTGCTTAGTGGTCGATGCACTTGCGCTCCGAAGTTGCCCTTGGAAAAGGCCGAGGTTCGATTCATTTTCGCCACATTGTAACGAGGGTGGATTATAAACGCTAGGAAGGTTCTCGGTGTAGTATTTCTCTGAAGTTTGACACCTCCTCGAATGTATGCCTCGCAATGGAAGCCTCAATTTTGGCTTTATTTCTATATTTTTGCGAAGAGTCTTGGACATCTCTCGATTGATAGCACCAACTGACCTCGCACGGCCCCCATACATGCCTCATACGGAGGTGCACAATCAAATCTTTGATCGCCAAGAAAAAGCCGGGTGGAAAGATCTTCTCCAACTTACAGAGCAACACGGTGCCACTTTTTCCAAGTCATCAATGACGGTCCGAGATAGCTCCTTGGCACAAAGTCAAGGAAGAAATAGCTCAACTCTGCGGCACTTGCCGGACATGCTCGAGGACATAGCCTCGAACCATCGCGGAAGAAGCCGCCAATCCATATGTGGTAGTCATGACTCTTCATCCCGCTGATTCGCAGAGTGCCTAAGTTCACTCCCCTCTTGATTCGCAGCATACCCATCGAGGAACATTAGCGTCTGGATCCATTCAAGTACTTCCTCCTTTGGTCCTTTTTCAAGACGAAATCGGCCTTAGGCCTTCTCCATGTCTTGCCGCGACTAGGAGGTCGCATCTCTTGATTTGGTCTATCGCATAACGCTGCGTGTCCACTCTAGCCTTAGGGTTGTCCTTAGACTTTTCAAAGTCCATGAGTGTTGCCCAAAGTGCCTCTACGACATTCTTTTCAATGTGCATTACATCAATGTTATGTGGCGTAAGAAGGTCATCGAAATAGGGAGCCTCGTCAAGCCCGACTTATGAGTCCACATATGTTGCTCACCATATCCCACAAAACCACCTTCTTGATTGGGCACGAGAGCATCTATGTGAGCATGAACCTCGGCACCGATCATCATCCGCAGGTGGTCCGCTACTCGACACCTTCGTAAAGTTCTTGATGTCTTGTCCGAATGGATGGTCAAGAGGGAGGAATTGATGATGTCCGTCGAACGACGAGTACTTGCCACCCTTGTGCAACCAAATGAACCTCACACCTTCCTTGCATATTGGGCATGGGAACTTCCGTGAACACACCAGCGCAGAATAACCCATACGCCAGAAGTCATGCAGGAGTAGTGGTACCAAACGTGCATTTTGAAGCTTGTCTTTGTAGCTCTGGTCGTATGTCCATACCCCTTCGTCCCAAGCACGGACCAATTCATCAAACACGGCTCCATGAACACACCCATATTACTCCCGGGTGTCAGGAATTATCAACGACAAGTATACGTTATGTCGTTGAAAGGAGACGCCGGGAGATTGAGGGGATAACGAACACGGGCCAACATGTGTATGGGGCGACCATCACCCATAAGGATTGAACCCATCTTGCCGGTAGCGACACGCATATTGCGAGCCTCATCCGCTTTCACGATGTTTGTCATCAAAGCGGTCCATGCTTCACCATCGGATGGATGTACCATCTTGTCGATTGTACCGCTTGCCATTTTGTGCCATGTCATCTGCTTCGCGATTCCTCGGTCATGTATAGCCGTTGGATCCTCGGTAGGAACGGAAGGAACCGTAGGATTTTCACGGGATCGTAAGTCGCCTCTTCCGCCATCACGAGTCTACCTCGGTACCGAGGATTTACACTTTGGACAAGATTTTGCATCCTTGTGTTCTTTTCTAAATAGGACGCACCTTCGAACAAGCATGTATCCGCCATACGGCATCTTAAGTGCACGAAGGAGTTTCGTGACTCGTACATGCTCTTTGGCGTAATGTGGCCCTCCGAAGGTGGTGCCAATCACGGCCAACATATTATCGAAGCCTTCTCGACTCAGTTTAACTCGGACTTCAACCCCATTAAGCGCCCAATGGCATCCAGCTTGAGACACCGTTGACCGATCGTGAAGGGGTTTCGTGTCGAGTCCATCATGTCGTAGAACGCCTGCGGCCGCCTCCATCTCCTCCTTCTCACGCCCCTCATCGAATCGTCCTTGGTGAAAGTCATCTAACATGTCCGCTACCCCAATCGAGATCATAAGCCTCGACGCGTGGTCTCACCACCTCCTCTCTCATACGATGGGCTTCACCATGGTGGACCCACCGGTGTAGTCCGCCAGAATCCATTCTTCAAAAGATGTTTGCCCATGTCCACCTTGTTTACCCTTCTCCTGTTTCCACATTTGTTTGCAGTGGACACAAAACTAGACAATGTCCTTTAGCACCTTGCCAAATGCACGTTCAAGAAAGCATCGGTCTTGTTCATCCATTCCGTGGTGTAATCACTCGACTTCTCCTACTGTACATCCAATGACACCATCCATCCTCTAACATATGTATCCTCTAAAATGATCGCCAACTTCTCCGGCAAAGAATATTTTCACAAAGATGCTCTTCTGTGGTACCACCTAACATGACATGGCAAGTAAAAAAAATGTAACATACCACTAGCACGAGGTAATTTTTGCTTAATTAACAAAGATTTGGTTTATTTGATCCTATCATATCTTCATCAACAATAGTACGAGAATCTAGGGATACTTCAAAATGGGAATACATGTTCCTTTGCATAATATTCTTGAATTCCATATGAGCGTATACCAAATATTAAGTAAATAATCAATATGCTTATTACATCAACTACAAGTCTAAGCCAATATGAAAGACTGCACATCTCCAGGTCTGCAGATCTGATAATATTATTGGAAGGTCAATATAACAATTAGCTTCCATGACAAATAAATCATTGACTACTAAGTATTGACAGATAACTCAATACTTCTTAATTATAGACACTCATAAGTTGCATGGTCGACAGCATTTGCTTGCAAAACATAAATATCTAAGGGATGAAAAAGTTTGAATCCATAGGATACACACAGAGGTCAGCTATCTTTTCATACTACATGTTTAGCATGAAAAAAACATAGGTTGAATTCAAGGGTGGCATTGCCATGCGAGCCTGTGAATAGAACAACATACAAAGAGATAAAGAGTTGGAAGCGAACCAAGAAAGATTGTATTAATAAAATTGATGTAATCATTAGTTGTTATCCGACCTTGATCAATATCCAGGCTACAATCATGCGCTCAACCTTTGTGGCTCAAACTGCAAAGAGAAATAAATTGTGATGACAATGTGTGTGTATATATATATATATTCACGTTTTAAAAGGCAATGTAAAACTTGCGATGATTAACAAGTCGTTGTCTCGTCATGTGTACTAGTGCTAGCTAGATAGCTACACCTGCTCACACTTCACTTTCTAGACATGATGGAAAATCGATAGAAGATAAGAATTGGCGCTTGTGTTTTTGGTATCGTTATTTCACAACAGATTCATGACAAATGAACATATATAGACATGGTAGATCACAAATTAAGAATAATCCATCTATGCATAAATGAATGCGTGTATGCGTATATACTACACAAGACTCACTCGACGAGGTTTCGGTGACCTCCGATCCGAGGAATGGAATGTTTGGGAACAATGATCGACTTGACACTACAAAGTCTAATGATCCATAGCATTTAGTTCATTTTCAGTTTGACAAGACAAGAATGGTAGTAGGTAATATGACAGCTCCACATAAAACAAGGAGTAACCTTATGAAACATAAATTAGGTAATCATTTAGGAGACATTTTATGGGACTAGCTACCAAATTAAGTCTAAAATGTATAATTCTCCTTTTACAAAATAATTAAACAAAGCAATCAAATCCTCCTGATCGCAGAAATCATCACTCAAAGAAAGGCCTAATCTAGGCTCAAAACTAAACAAATTTCTATAATAATCAGTGGCAATTTTAAGCATCCTAGGAATGTCTTCTGTAGGACCTTGAGGTCCCTCAAGCATAGAAACAATATATAACAAATCGTATTCCAGAATTAAGTTCCTTCTCCACATTAGCAACTTTTTACCTTTTTTCCTAAAAAGCCCCACTTTAAATTGCCACACATATATAGCTTTTGTACAATTGCAAGGAGTGTTCCAATTTTTTTTCATAAAAGCATAAAAGTTCTTATCTTCTAACCACCTTTGTCAAAAGCCAAAAGCTTTGTAATCATAACTGCATTCAACTTTGTAGTCTCATTTGATGCAGCTAGAGGCCCACATCATATATGAATTGTTTCATCTTTTTCTTCACGAACAATTAAATGTACTGATAAGCCTACAAAATGTGTGAGGGGATCAGGGACTTTTCTATTTTTGCTTGCCCTAAACTACAAATGCAGAATTGCATTCTCTACTACAAATGCATAATCAAATCACCGGAAGGATAGGATGATCCAAAGCGAGCTCGGGCGGCGGCGGCTAGGGTTCCAGCGGCGCAAGGTGCTCGGGTCGGCGGCGAGGCGCCCAGTGAGAGGCGCCCAGCGGCGAGGGGCGCGTGCGCGAGGTGGGGCTCTGGGTCGACGGCGAGGACCTTTGGAGAGGGAGGGGCTCTGGGCCAGCGTCGAGGAGCTCTGGAGGAGGAGGGGCTTTGGGTGAGGCTCCAGGCCAACGGCGAGGAGAGAGGACGGCGGCTAGGGGACATGCTTGCTGGCCTTGAGCGGCCATGTGAGGGCCTTGATGGCCGGGCGAGGCGCGGCCGCATGGCGGCGAAGGCGGGCGGCGCGGCGCGGCGGGCGGGCGCCAGTGGCGGCAGCGAGAGGGAGAGAGAGGTGAGAGGAGAGAAATGAGAGAAAGAAAGAGAGGCCACGGCCGTGGCGCGGGTGAGAAGAGAGACTTTGCCGAGTGCGGATCGGCGACACTCGGCAAAGTCAATTTTCTTCACGAGTGTCGTGATCCGCACTCGGCGAAGTTTTAAAAATTGCTGAGACTCTTTGCCGAGTGCCAGCTGGGAGGCACTCGGCAAAGTTATTACTTTGCTGAGTGCCAACCCTAGGCACTCGGCAAACTAATTTTTTTTTTGGGTTTTTTGCCACCAATTTTTTTTTTGAAGCTTTAGTACACTACCACAAACAACATGTTTAAATTTGGGATATTTTCATTGCCTTTTGGCATATTTCTATAGTTTATTTTGTTTTGTTGAATTTTTCCAGAAAATGTAAGTTTGAACTGCAGGTGCATCGAATAATGGATTACATTCGTTCAAAAAATGTTATCCTTGTTTCTTAGTGTAAATTTAGGCTAAATCCAGGAACTGTCTCGAAATTTCGATCAACGTGCTCACGGGGCAACGCCGCCAACTTGCGTGGGAGTGGGTTTTTAATTGTATAAAATGCGAACGAATTCCGAAAATCATGAAACTTGTCGAGTTGTTGCCGTATCGTATGCGTATGCCGTGGAAAAAATT
The DNA here is from genome assembly GCA_036346395.1 of Hsuehochloa calcarea. Taxonomy (NCBI): domain Eukaryota; kingdom Viridiplantae; phylum Streptophyta; class Magnoliopsida; order Poales; family Poaceae; genus Hsuehochloa; species Hsuehochloa calcarea. Next base: position 26,437 of record JAYEVG010000025.1, on the reverse strand, counting down.
TGAAAAAATTTCGAGCACGCTGTCACGTACGATGCTCACAAACCAGGAGATCTCCACTCCCACGCATACGCAAACCGTGGAGATCTCCACATGTGCAATGTTAAAGCTCGGCAAATTCAAGTAGTGTGCTAGTATGTTCTTAATACAGTTGAGAGTTGATGTTATCTATGAGCGGCATTTACCTTCGGAAAAAATGAAGTACCATAATGAGTATCCATGCAAATCACCTCAACATGCATTAACGAGGCATCTGGTACAAATAAAAAAAAGTTTGAAACTTGAACTTTGTAGGGTGTAAAACTCACCACCTCAGCACGCATTAAATTCTTGAGTTACTCATTCTTAGATTAAGGAGAATTATCAATATAGTACCATAATGAGTATTTATGCAAATCGCCTTGCAGTAAGTCAAATGTTTTCCAAAGTAAAATATCTTATTTCAGTGAATTAACTCCACAATTCAAACTCACCATATGCATTAAAGATATCTTAAGTTTTTTTTTAATGGAAGATATGATATTATACAATGGATTCGAATTTTAATCTTGTATATCTTCTATGTTATCTTTAGTGAACCTCTCTTTCCTTTTGAAATCATATTATGCACTTATCATTAATGCACACTTTTATTTCTTTTATAGTGTATACAAACACCAAATAAATTCACACACACACACATATATATATATATATCAGCGGCTAACGACGTATTCTGTATGATTATTTACTATCTTTTATAATGCATCTTGCAGATAACATTTCATTTGTTTTGGTAAATACATTAAGATGGGATTTTGATATGGTTGACTATAAGTGTATTTTCTAACAAATTTGTTGAGATTATTTGAGAATATATGAAGAGCAACGATTACATTTGTAGAGTTAAAATGGTAAAAAAAAATTCAGATCCATCAATGGTCTTATTTTATTTTATTTCCTTTTCATGGGTGGAGATATAAAGATGATGTCTAGGATTGAACATACCGTGTTTTGTTAAAGCTTGGCCAGTTCATACATTGGCATGCTTCAATTTTAAATATGGTTCAGACGTAGTGGTACTCAAAAGTAGTATAACTTATTATTTTGTGCATTCTTATGATAAGAAAGATTCATGTAGGGTATAATGAGTGTCCATATTGAGCGTGTCATGGTTAATTTTATCAAATAACACTCGAATGCTTCCAAGAATAAAATGTTTTCTTACTCACAGTAGAACAAGTCTACAATGCAAACTAACTATTTGTGTAAGCTAGGTGTCTACAATTTTTTAGACTTTGGATTGGTACTTCGAGCCTATATTTGGATCTTGTATTCGTGTTATGATAATTTTTCCACCAAATTATATAATATCATCTCTCTCCTTTCACATGTATTTCTGAATAGCTCTTTAGCGGTTGGCCATCCAATACAGAACTATCTAGTTTGTCGAGATAGTGATATTTTTAAATCTTTTTTGAAACATGCTATACTTAGTATAGAAAAATTCGAGACAATAGTTTTAAATCTTATTGTAACATGCTATATCTAGTCCAGAAAAAATAACAAGTTCTACACTCGTACTGTGGATATTGTTTCTAAAACTAGAAGAAAAAGAACATAAAATTTATCACTGGACAGAGAAGGAGCCACCCTAAAAAGATAACAAAGGGCGAAAGTCCAATCGGGGGGCGTACACCTGACGGTCTAGCGCGGAAAAACAAGATACAACAAACTCTTAAGGTTCCTGCTGCAAAACTACCACCAACTATTTAGACTTGAAGATACACCCTCGCATCCACCGTCCAATTTAAATCCAGCGGATACAGCCGACTACGCATAGAACCTTCTACGCGGCCGTCTGAAAACGAAGCGCTGTCCGTTAGTGCTTTGTACCCGCCGTGCGGCCTTGCCTCCCGCGGTACAAGAAAAACATTTCTCACAGGACACATCGACAGCTCACCACCGGGCTCCCCCATCCATGACATGTGGGACCGTACACGTGGGCCCCTCGAGCCAGCTGCAGCGCTCGCGTGCCTCCCGAGGGGACCCAGCGGCTGGGCGTGTGCGCGCATTCGTAACAAAAAGGAAATGGATAGAGAAAATACTGCGCGGCTATTGGTCCTCTTACAAAAAAGAAGCACTTTGGACTTTGAAGCAGAGATGGCGCTTTGCTTTTGCGTGCTTGGGGAGTTCGAGCATGCAAACCCCGCAAGCGAGGGGGTTGGTCTCTGGATGCGCTCTCGGTTTGGGTTAGGCATGGGTAGCTAGTTAGCTACCTAATTAGTGACTCGATAGATGCGTCTCTTATTTCGAATATCTAGTATTTAAATACTAGAGTTGGTGGTCGTGTGTTTGTACTATACTCTTTGACGTCCGTTGAATCAGTGAGCGGGGCACGACAGTTCGGATTGGATCGTGTTGCTGAGTACAATGATGGCTGATGATCCGACATACTGGGACTGTGGTTTTTTTTAATATGTAGCAAAGTATGAGCATTGAGCTGGTATAAGTCATTTTGGACATTGTCGTGCTCTATAAAATGGTACTTTGACCATCATTTTTTTTATGAAAATGTGTTGCTTCGAATATAAATAATTATACATTATAAAGGTATATTTTATATTGCCAATCTTGGTTATTCATGATCAAAAGTTAAAAAAAAAATGACTGTCAGAGATTCTAAAATGACTTATATTTGGGATCGGATGTAGTACTAATACTAATGGATTTGCATATATCCACACAAAAGAAATGAGGGAAATGGTTTGAATTGGATAGATTGTAATGAACCATTTCGGTGCTTGAAAGTTCAAACAGACGGGCAATATATCCCAAGTTCTCAATTTCGTGTCACGGAAAAAGCTTTCGAGAGATCATTTGCTGGTGAATTTCGGAAGGCCGTAGCAGTTAGTATGTACAGAAATACTATAACCAGGGAGATTCCACCTGAGGATTTCGATGTACCATGAAATCTGTATTGATTCCTATAATTTCCATGTAAAATCGCTGCATTGTAAACTACTCCATCCGATCACAAAAGAGTGACGTTCTTTGACCACTAAATTCTCTTACCATATATATTCGAATATAATTATGAAAATGCAAAAATATGAAATTATCTTTCATAACAAAACCACTCATATCAATTTCATGTATCCAAACCTAATGTTTTAAACAACATATTTGGTCAAAATTTATATGGTACAACTAAACACATTCTAATGCGTCACTCTTGTGTGACCGGAGGAATACTCTGAAATCTCGGGTTAGAATAGTTGTGCGTGGAGGGCGACCAGCTTCGGAATACTACTAATCGGTCTGAACGCGGTTAAGAATGTCTAACCGGTCGGTTAACCTCGGAAAATAATACGAGGGAGTACGTGGAAGCGTTGTCCCCGTGCTTTATTGTCACTAAACAATCGCTAGTTGCAGTGTGCTGGAATGGTCAGCGAATAGGTTTCTTCTCACCATGTTTTCTTATCTGTTCTTCAGGCCATTGTCAACGAAGACAATGATGGGTATCCAAGTTAGGTAACCGAATAATGGAGTGGACTTTTTATCACAGGGAATCTCTGGCTCTAGAAAATTATATGCAGCGCTATGAAACCCCAATTGACAAATCATAAAATACATGCATTGGGCAAGACATCTATGAGTAGAGAAATGCAGTATGTGTCCACATGTGCCGAATTCCATAGTTAGGTTCGTTTGGAAAGCATGAATCGAAAAACGCAGGAACACAAGGAGAGAGAGAAAAAAAACACGAGAAATATGGTGACGTGTGTACTTAGATTATTTCTTTGGAATTCTGGAACGCGAGAATTGTTCGATTGAGTTTTTTGGATGCTCCGCGGGGAAATGATTGGACTTTGGAAAGAGTGACGTAGACATAAGAGAAAGTTCACGATATGTCATTGAATAACTACATTATTTACAATATATCACTCATTAATTATAGAGTTGATCAATGTGTCAGTGAGACATCAATAACATAGTAACGTTTGTGTTAGAACTCCTTAAAAAAAAAAGGGTTGAGCCATTTCATAGGAACGTTAGAAGCTCATTCCATTGTGCCAAAGGAACCACGTAGTAATTTTTTTCTATAAAATTTCGCTTCCACAACATTGCTTCAAAATATTCTTAAACACCCCCGCATAGTGGATTTTTGACTCTGACCATGTTATTGTGTCTAACGCAACATACGCTTTGTCTAACGCTAAGTGCTTTGTCACTAAACAAATGCTACTTGTAATGCGATAGAATGGTCAACGAATAGCTTTATCCTATAACCTCCTTGTGTCCAGCACTATGTAACTGTGCTCTTTGTTTAGAAAATATATATCATATCCGACGTACACACATATAGGATGCAACTTTTTAAAAACATTATAGTCCATCCGTACTTTTTTATTTGAGGTCTTATAATCCGTGCCGTCGGACATTCTAAAGTTTAACTACTAATATGTTTAAAACTAACTAGATTGGTTGTATGAAACTATATCGTTAGATTTGTCGTTATAAATACTTTCATAATATTATAATTTTATTAGTATATCTTAATATAAATGTATAAAAAATAACAATGAAAATCGCATATCGGAGACCGTAAAAAAGTAAGAAAAAAACACTTTAACCGATGATCTCTATTCTATCCCAGTATATTAATTGGTTGAACTTTATGAGAATACAGTATCATGAGAGTTATTTCTTGTGACAGATTTAGTAATATTCCTTTCATTTGGCTCATCTAGACATATTAGTAGTGAAAATTTGAAAATTCTAACTACATGTTATTGTAAGCCGAGAAGGCTGGGGCAGGTGAGCCTTGCCTAGCTTTCGGGCCTCCAAATTGGCGAGTAATCCACTCCTCGGTGTCCTCGGTGGTGTACTATGGCGCATGTAAACGCATCCCAATCCGAGCTACACACATACGCGTACGTCATGGATGATCGATCGAGTCAGAGTAGGAGTTCGGAACGAACGACGACACGAACCCGTGCGCACCACCGACTCGATCACCGAGGCACCAACCCCAAACCTAGGGCATCGATATATCCTACCGCCTCTCTGTCGGACTAACGCGCCCACCGACGCCATGTAACATCCCAAATGTGGATTTGTGTTTCAAATGTATAAAAATGAGGAGAAATTAAAACTTTTCTCACATCTGGATGTTTTTTATCAGTTCCATGATTCTTGTAAAGGGATTGTGGAAAAATCAAAATCAAAATCCTCAATCGACTCCAATCAAAAACCTCCTTGGCAAAAAGCTTATGCCAAACCTCTGTGAATATTTTTTTCTGAGTTCTAGGGAGGCTTGGTAACACTTCTGAATTATTTCATGATTTTTAGAAATTATTTGATAATTTTGGAGGCAAGTCAAACCAAGTCAAAGCTTGGTCAAACCCTAACTCCAACCTTCTGGAATTTCTGGAGAAGAATGCAGTGCATGAAAATCTCTAGAAATTTTATGTAATGTTAATCCTTAAGTCAGCAACCTCCAGTTAAAATTTTATAATTTTTAGAGCTAGTTTGCTACCTAAACGAATCCTCCAAAAATCAGCTGGTTTTCACTGTTCCTTGGGTTCGAGTCAGACTCGGGCTCGAGCCACTTGACTTGGTTCAATCAACTAACTGCACCACCGCGGCGCTCGGCGCGCGAGCGATCGTGGGCCGTTGGATCGCCATCGCACGGTCCACGATTGGCGCGAGCGCTGCGGTTCAATCACAGGGGAACCGTCCGATTTGGAGATAACGGCCTGGATTGAAGTGAACGTTCGGACCGTCCGAACGTCTCGCGCAGTGTGAGCCGTAGGATCTAGATCAACGGCCTGGATTGAAATAAAAGTTCGGACTGGCCGATCGTCCCGTTCATTTGAACCGTTCGATTTTGATCCAACGGTGGCCGCATCGTCTCCTTCCTCGCGTTCGAGCGAACGTTGAGGCTGAGCCATGGCGTAAGCAGAGGAGAGAGGCGCAGCGTAGGGTCACCTCGGTGACCACCTTTAAACGCCTCCTTATACTCGCATTAAATGCCCGTCGTGCACCGCCCTCAAATGTCCATAGCTCAACTGCTCCCATCGCTCTCAAGTGCTCCCATGGCAGGTTTGAGCCGAGGAGAAAATGTTGTCGTTGCTCTCTGCCTTCTCAGGTATTTAAGCTACATTGCTTCTCCTTTGGATTCCTTTAGCATTTCTGCAACTCTAGTTAGCACCTCAGGGCTGGTTTGAGCTTGTTTCACCCGAAATCATTTTGGCCGCCATTGCCGAGTTTCAAGCTCACGGTGAAGGCGATACCACAGTGGCTCTCCATCTTCATTTCTTGCTCCCTCTGCTCCCTCTTTAATCACTTGAGTTTAACCCTCGCTCAATTTCACTTATCTTCCTCAGGACTTGGTTGAATTAGAGATTCCCCATTTTCGGCCAAAAGCACCATTTTTCGTCGCCGGAGCAGCTCCAACCTTCTCTGTGCCTCTCCAGTGCTAAGGTAGCTTCACTTTAGTCCCTAGTTGCTTGACACTCACTTACTTGGACCGCAGCGAAGCTTCTTTGTATTTTTCGCTTTCGACCGTTTTTGGTCACCTCTGTCAACTCCGGCTTGCTGGCGTTCTAGACCGCCGCAGCCGCAGTTTATGATCCCAGTGTGTGCGTAAAGCTATTGCGGACCCATTTTGGACCTTAGCTCGCGCTGCCGTGACCAGAGTCGCCGGCGGTGAGCCTCCCTTCGCCGTCGAGTTTGTCGGACAAACTGTGCGCGAGCGTTTAGAACGTAGTTCTCTATGGACCGTCGATCTATAGATCAACGGCCCAGGATCGCGTGAACGGTCGGACCATCCGAACGCGGCGATCCATATGTACCGTAGGATTTTAGATCAACGGCTCAGATTCGAGTGAACGTTCGGACCGTTCGAACGTTTCGATCAACGTGGATCGTTGGATCCAAGATCAACGGCTCATGTGCGTGTGAACGTTCGGACCATCCGAACGCCTCGATCCACATGAATCGTTGGATCCAAATCCAACGGTGGAGTGGTGAGCCGTGCGCGCGCTGTGCTCTGTGCGCGTGGGCCATCGGATTTCAGATCTCCGGTCCATGTTCGTCCGTCGATTTAATTTCAGTTTTTCCCGAAAGGATTATTTTTTAACTGAAAAATGAAATTAACTTGTAAAATGCATAACCTTTTCATTTTAATTCCTTTTCGGTTGATTCAAATTTTGCTAGTTATGTTTTTAACTAAACTTTAATCTAAAAATGGTTCTAACCTCATTTTAGCTCCAGAAATTATTGCGAAGGTTTTAGTTGTAATGAATAGTAGTATTTGTGATTTATAAGGCTGAGCAGAATTGTTTCGCTCATATCTTTTGCATTAAGAATCCAAATCAATTGGTTCTTATTGCTAAATTCCTTATAAATCATGCTCTTGCTGCTGTAAAATTTTCAAGGCATTTGGAAAAAGTTTACTGTTAAGTCTTTATATTTTCTTCGTTCTTATCGGTTCTTTTTCGCTTTCTCGTTAGGTTCCGAAGAGCACATTGATCACCTAAGTGATCCTCTGCAACATCTTGAACAGCAGCAACCAGGCAAGCAGTTTGATCATAAATTTCCCATTACTTGCGAGTCTAATATCTTGTTTACAAATCATATGTATGCATGCTTTTGTGTCAAATTAATTTTCCCGATTAGAGGTAGTTACTCCTATTGCATTGTTGCCCTCAAATTGTTATCCCATGCCACAAACATAAGTTACTAATATCGCTGGTGAATTAGAGCCCGGTGATTTAATTATGTTTTTTTATTGTCTTTTCGATGTCATGCTTAGCAATGCTTAGCTACAGGTAGAATTGGGCGGTTATTGACTTAGTCGATAACCTTGATCACACAAATCATATTATTACTCTTTGTTCAGCACCTTGTGCTAATTTGTTTTGAAAACAAAAAGTGCAAATGAAATGATTTAGACTTGGGCAAGTGGTTGGATGGTGGGTTATTGGGTTTGTGGATGTCTTGCTCGGGTCAACAAGGACCGAACATCTTGTTACACTAAACCAAGCATTTTTGCATGCTAACCACGCGAGAGGGATATGAGACCTCTCATGACTGAGTACTTTGGCGTGTGTTAAGTCCGAGTCGCAGGAGGGGGTTGTGTGAAAAAGGATCTGTATTTTTGTGTTGGGTGCGCGGTGGTGGAGATTCCGGGTAGGTTCTCCACCTCGAGGGGCATCGTAGTTGTCCAAAACTTTGCCCGTGAGGGGCAGTTGACTAAGGCTTTACGATGACTCCGACACAACGTATGAGTTTCTATCCATACGGGCGGCTCGCAGTTAATGCATAATATTGGAAATGTCTCGTAGGACTTAGCCGTGCCGGCATACCCAAGGAAGTGTGCTTAATAGCTTGGCAAAAAGGCGGTCTGGCGTGTGGGTACATTGGTACAACCCTGCAGGGTTCAAACTATTCGAATAACCTCGTCCTAGGTTATAGACACGCTTGGGGAGGTCTTCCAAGAGTTAGACTACAACCTTTTAATTAAAATTTGACATGGTTGGCATGAATGGGTAATTCATGCTATTGTTGTGGTGACTATGGGTTTAGTCACTTCCAGGATTGTTGTTGTCATCTATCTATCGTTATTATTGTTATCAAGCTGTTATTTGAACATTAAAAACAGATTTGCCAACTTGCTTTCAAATGTACTATCTTATTGCAAATGAAAACTTGCTTTATGCCGAAAATGAAACATACAGCCTCCACTTAAATAAGCTTGCATGTAGCATATGTATTGGTCTGTTATTCTGCACGTAAGTCTTACGGAGTACAATTTTGTACTCATTTGCTTTGCTTAACTATTTTTGCGAGGAGGAAGGTGAGCCCCAACGGCCTCACTTTTGTGAAATGCTTGTTGCTGGGTTCGACGACTAGCTTGGCGGTCCGGTCGGTTACCTTGTGGGTATAGGCACACTGATTGGCTCTTTTGTTTATCGCCATCTTATGGCATTTCACTTCCGCTGTTTAAATTATTTGTATGATTTTGGCCGGTCAGCCTCTCTTTTGTAATAACTATCCGTTATTTATGTTAACCGGTTTATTCTTTGTGCTTGGTTCTATGTGAATGAATGGAATTGATGCATGACTTTTTGTAAAGATGTGTGTATACTGCATTTCTGGGAAGTATACACGTCTCGAGTCTCGGGTTATTTGATTTGTGATGCTAGAACCGAGTGGATGGTTAAGCATTACAAGCCTGATAAACCAGGGTCCCACACGCCATCGATCCGAGCGTGCGCTAGCTACACCTCAGCGGCCACCGACTGCCAGCCGCCAAGGCTCTCTATCTGTCTATTTTAGGGATTCGGTCGTCGAGGGGAGATGGGCGAGCGCAAGCACAAGGTTCTCAATATGTACTCCCCTGATGACTTCGACTTTTCCAAGATCCATGTGGCAAGCAACCCAAGAACCGGCAGATGGTGGTGCGGATGATGCTCCCCATGACCGTCTGTTGTGCCTCCTGCGACGAGTACCTGAACAGCAGTGGCGGAGCTAGAAATTAGATGATGGAGATACATACTTCACACTCATAATTCTATAGTTTGTATAATGGTTTTATAACATCATAAATCCAACACATAGCTTCTAATTTTGTCAAAAGCACAATGTAAATAGTTCAAATAAGGTCATACATAAATAGAAAAATAAGAAAATTACAAAATATGCAACAATGCAAAGAAAATTATAATACTACTTTACGCGTTTTCATAAAAAGTTTCATTACATCACCTTCACTAACATTCAAGAAAATTTCTCTCAAAAAATTTGACTAAACAATCATTCAAGAATTGATCGTCCATACTATTTCTCAACTTGTTCTTCACAAGACTCATAGAGGAAAATACCTTTTAAACCCTCGCCGTAGCCACCGATAGGAGCAAAACAAATTTGAGAAGCAAATATACCAACTTGTAAATTTCATATTTTTTTGGTTTCAACAAGCTTAATAGAAAAATCACCAAGTTTATTGAGGTCCTTAAACCTATCATCACCTCGCATGTCATCAATGAAGTTATCAAGTTGGAAATGGAGTCTCATCAAATCTGTACTTGACAACTCATTGGGATAAAAAAATTGTAAGATTAAATACTTTCTCCTTACCAAAGGCTTCAAATGAGTTACGATGATTCAAGGCAACACATACACACAACAAACTCCATATTAACTTTGTCGAATTGATTGTTAAGCTCTTGAAGAACACTACCAATGATGCCAAGATATACTTCCCTTCTGAAATGATCATCATTTGTTTGTTTGGGGTAAAAGCGCTTTGATTTTCCAAAAGACACATATTTCTTATTTGGCTCGAGAACTTTAATGCGATTTTTCATACAAAATGATGTAACTTTTTCCCGAATAAAATCTTTCCAGCCATGACTTCTCATATGTTGTAATCCGTCCTTAGCCAAATTAACAAGTGTCATACTGTCATAGCATTAATAATATCTTGGTCCCTCTTTTACAAAGATTGACATAAATCATCTGTGTACCCAAGTATGACTAGCATCATGTTTACTATGAAAACAAAATCAAATGACTCACCTAGTCGACTACTCAGTACTCAGTACTCCACTACTCGACTACTCAGAACATTAACATATCGTAACAAAGCATTCAAATTTCCATTCACAATTAACATACGAAAAGAAGTAACAGAAGGCAACCACTAGTCGATTACTCAGTACTCTACTACTCCCGGACCGGACTCCAAGTCCAAGTGTCCAACTCTATCTCTCCAGTCTCCAAGTCTCCAAAGTCCAACCAACATACTTACATATAGAAGTAACAGAAAGCAACTCACAACTCAAATCAGTGAATCGCAGCTCAAAACATTAAGAAACTCACCTGCTTGACCGCTTCACGCAATCACGCCTTCACCAAATCACCAGGCACCACAACAAGGCCATAAGCACTGGGCACCGGCCCTGTCTCGACGTCCCCAGCGACCAGCGTCCCAGCTCCGGAGTCCCACGTGGTGCCGCGGCGCCGTGCTGGCGCACTGGCGCCCTCCCGCCGCACCATCCCGCGTCGAGTCGCTCTACCGACCACTTGCTCTCCCCTCGTGCTGCTGTGCTCCTGCATCGCACCGCCGGTCACCTGCTCCCGCGTCGCGCTGCCTGCTTCCCTGGTCCTCACGTTGGCCGTTGGGGAATTGGGGACTGGTGTGGACTGAGGAGATCAGGGGAGAGATTAGGGTTGGGGAGCCGAGCCGGGAGGAGACAGGAGAGGATTGGATTTGCCGATCTGGAGTGGTAAGTGCCTCAGTGGTGCATTCGGGAGGAGACATGGACCTTTGGTGGTGGCCTACTGGCTGCTGGGCTGGGCTAGTGGGCTTTCAGGCAGAAACATAGCCTACTGATGACTGATTCACTGAAGTTTGAAAAATCATTCAAGAGTGAAGAGCTGATGATTGATGAACTGATTTCCTCCTGTTCTTCCGATTTTTGGGGGGTGCCGGTGCATACCCGGTGATGCGTACTCGCTAGGGGTGGCCCGATCTTCACGGCGTAGGTTGAAGAACAAAGCGAATTTTGCTGTGGACAACGGGAATAACTAGTTGTGAGCAACGGAAAAGGGTAACTAGCTTTAACCTGTCAAGGTTGGATGCGACCAAGCGTTGGGGAGAGACGATCCGAAGCCTTCTGGACTCCGGCCCGCTATCCGAACAATCACAGAACCACAATCCGAAACTAATCAACACAAAACGCCCAGAAGCGTAGAGCATGAATTAGGGGATCCCAGAGGAATCTTCTTGTAAATCCAAGAGAACTCACAAGAGCAAAGGAGCAAGACACTCATCAGTCTTGCTGCAATTTTTATATATCGGTTTGTCAAAAACTCCAAGGTACCTCCACGGATGGGGGTAGAGGAGTCTATATATTAGGAACAACCCTCCTAGATGGGTATGAACATAAGTCACCACGTTGGAAGGTGGAAGGCCAACTGGTTGAAGCATTTAAGGAGTCTTCTCGAATTCTCATTCGTCTGCCCAACTTCTGCGCAGTCTTCAGTAAAACAACAATAACTTTCTCCTCGGAAGTCCAAATGATGAGCCGTTAATTGGAGGTGAAATAGACTTGATTATCTTTCCATCCATATAGGTTATGCATAGTGAAACGTGACAGGTTGGTGCGCCTTGCCCTTGGGAAGTGATGCATCTGTCACAAGGTAGTGAACTCATTTATTTTTACGTAAGCCATACTGGTAGCACATTGTCATTCTTCTCGTTCCACACCGAGGCACCTAAGTCCAATCAAAGAAGAAAATATGGAGGGCACGACCAAGTCACAAGAATCTAAAATGTAGCTTAGGTTAGCATTACAAGAATCTAAAATGTAGCTTAGGTTAGCATTCACCTGATCATGTATTTGCTTAGCACATCTTCTCGTGATTGGTCCTTGATATTTTTGGTCATTGAGAATATCTTGCTTGCGGAGATGATCATCTTCAGCGTGGTCATTGAAGGTTGGGATGTCCTCATCACCCGGTACCCCTTCTAGTTTCGCCCTAGAATTTTTCCCGAATTTTAGGGTTTCAAGGATCTTTTATAAGGGAGATTGTGTCGCCATTTGGAATGACGAGAGGGACTTGCAGGACCCCTATCGCCATTTGAAATAGTGGTTTTCTAAATTTTAATAGTGTCGATGTTTTACTATCGATCTTACGAGTAAATATTTGGGGTATCCTAGAATTAGAACCACACAAAGAATGATACGGGGATTTTATACATGTTCAGTCATTCTCCGGAGAGAATAACAACCCTATTCATGTGTCGTTGTATTGAATGTGCTGATTACAAAGCCTAATATCTTTTGCTCTAGGTCGTCTCTCCCCTGTCTACTGACTTCACCCTTTATATAGTGTATGAAGAGGTGACAGTTTCTCCAAACAAAGAGACGTATTGACGTTCCAAATGATGAACCGGTCGATGGAGATTACTGTCAGAGAGATTATACCTCCACGTCGCTAGGCAGTTATTGTCAGAGACATAGATGTAATATATGCAGTTATTCTAGATAATAAAAGCATATATTAACTACCTTGTGTGTTTGAACACGGTGCACAAGACTTCTTAATCAACTAGACCCACATGTCTGTAGACTCTATCGATTATAGGACGTTTGTGGAAAAACCTACGACCACAAGGTGTTCATAAAAAAGCTCACAACCAGAGATGGGTCGTAGAAAAGCTTACGACTAGAGACTGATCGTAAAAAGACTTACAATCAGGGGACGGTCGTAGTAAGACTTACCACCACTAGGTTAAAGCTTCTTCCCTATGGGCTGTTGTTATTAATTTCTTAGTTTGATTTTTTTGTGCTGAAATTCTTAGGCGTAGACGATCCATCTGCAACTCTTGTAGGCCAGGCCTAGGCCCATTGGCCCTCCAGCAAAACCCACACATCTTTCTCCCCATCCTCCGGCTCAACAGCCACCCTTCGCCTTGCTCTCTCGACTCGCCACTCCGCCGACGAGATGCTTCGGAGCCCCGCCGCCGCTCTGCTCCGCCGCCTCGCCCCTCGCATCTCAGGCGGCGGTGGCGGAGGCGCCGCTCCAACTTACCGGCGCCACCCCCCTCCCGTCTCCTCCATCCTCGCCCGCTTCTCGTCCACGCCTACCACCTCCTCCTCCCCGCCACCGTCCTCCGCCGCCGCCCGCGATGAAGAGGCGGAGGTTGGCGAGATCCGGGGAGCATCCGTCGATGCCAGCGCCAGGCTCAGCATCTCCGTAGACCGCTCTGGCCTCTACAATCCCTCAGGTCCCACCCTTCTCTCTCTCACACGCACATACACTCACGCGGTGTCTGGATTTAGGGTTTCTTATGGCGCGTGTTGGGTTTATGCGGCAGAGCACTCGCACGAGCCGTCGTCGGACTCCGAGCTCGTCAAGCACCTCAAGAGCATCATAAAGGTGCTTGCTGTTTTCCCCCTCTATTAGTTTATCTCAATTGCTTGCAATGTGGAAATGTGATTCGGTTTGTGGATTGTGATTGGGAGGTTAGTTCCGGAGTGGGCCGATCAGCGTAGCCGAGTACATGGAGGAGGTGCTTACGAACCCGCACTATGGGTTCTACATCAACCGCGATGTGTTCGGGGCGTCTGGGGATTTCATCACCTCACCGGAGGTCAGCCAGATGTTTGGAGAGGTAACTGGTGCTCATTAGTTGATTGTTCTATCAACATTATTAGGAGAATGTCATATAGTGTGCTGTACATAGGAAATTTAGTGAGGTCGCAGTGATGTACCATGCGTTTCAAGTAATAATAATGGAATGATACGCCGTGTCATATTTATGAACGGTGCTGGTAGATTGTATTTTTGAACTAATTGCACCGCTGTTGCGTATCATTTTTGTTGCACACTGTAGTATTACTTGAATTTATGACATTCAGTCTTATGAGGTGTTTTATACTTCTATGGTGAATCTTATATGACCATTAATTCATGCACTTGGTTGGTTGGTCTTGTGCTATGGAGTATTAGATAAGAGTTATCAATGGTGTTCTGCTTTGCCTCAGATGATTGGTGTGTGGGCGATGTGCCTGTGGGAGCAAATGGGGCAGCCGGAGAAGGTGAATCTGATCGAGCTTGGCCCAGGACGAGGAACTCTCTTGGCGGATTTACTTCGTAGGCTCTCTTGCTTGCGTCTATCCTCTGCGAACTTTCATTGTCGTGTTTCTTAACAGATGTGTCCATTTCAACAGGGCTCAGCAAAGTTTGTTAATTTCACTAAGGCACTCAACATATACTTGGTCGAATGTAGCCCTACCTTGCAAAAGGTGCAGTACAATACTCTGAAATGTGAAGATGAACCTGTTGGTGATGGAAAAAGGACAGTTAGCAAGCTTTGTGGAGCCCCTGTTTTTTGGCATGCCTCCCTCGAACATGTTCCATCAGGATGTATGGGGCTCTTTCATTTATAAGTTTCATGTTTCTAAGTAGACCTTTGTAATACAACAGTGACTATTATCGTAGGCAACTGTATAATCAACTTTTACATTGCCATTCATCGTACAATATACTAGGGAAAAGCTCTGTGGCCATTAATCTAATGAGATTAGGGGAAATGGTACAATCTGATTATTTTTTTTTTGGTATAAAATGTGTCATTGTATATAACATGGACGAAGAGTTTGGGTTTAGTGGATATGTGGTTTACTTCTTTTGGAACCAGGAGCCACAACAGTTACTGGCATCAACTTACTATGATTTTGGCAATTAGCTGGATGATCTCCAAGTACCTATGTTGTTATTGCTTATTTGTAAGTGTAGTTACTTCTATGTGTCAAAATGCATAATATTTAACCTGCTGATAATCTAATCTCTTTGTTTTAAGTATTGCACTATTTTAATGTTCCTCCATAAGTTTTATTGTTTATTATGAAACTGTTTGCCTTCATTTATTTGGCTTTCTTCGAGTTCTTTTCATTTCAACTTCTTGATCAGGATTTCTTATGTTTGCCTTATTTGTAATCGTCTTCTCTGCAGCACCAACCATAATTATTGCTCATGAATTCTATGATGCCTTACCAATCCATCAATTTCAGGTTGGTTACATTAGTAATTCTACCTAAGATTTATGGCACTTACTGATTGAGTAATGTGCAGTCATTCCATTGAATGATCAATTTTTTTCCTGCAGAAAGCATCACGTGGCTGGTGCGAAAAGATGGTGGATCTCACAGAAGACTCATCGTAGGTTTTACAAATTGTAGTCGAGTGTTGTTAGCCTTAAGGAAATGCGTAATGCTTACTTTGTAGCAGGTTTCGCTTTGTTCTATCTCCACAGCCTACAGCCTCTTTAATTTACCTGTCCAAGCGTTGTCAATGGGCTAGTTCTGAGGAACTTGAGAAGGTTGAGCATATTGAAGTTTGCCCAAAGCAATGGAGATCACCGAGCAGATTGCAGAGAGAATTAGTGCGGATGGCAGAGGTGCTCTTATCATTGACTATGGCAAAAATTGAATAGTCTCCGATAGTCTTCAGGTTTGGACTTTAAAATTTGTTTCACTACACCTGAGATGAACTCAAGATGTTGACTGTCTAGTGTGTACAAAGCTCCGCCAATCCTGGTCTAGTGGCTCTCTAACATAAAATTCTGAAAGTACACCAGCTAGTCTTTGATGCTCACATAATACCTAAATTCAATTCCTGAATTTGTACATTATTTGGTTTTTGTATGATGTGCTTACAAAGAGAAATATATCATCAACCGTTTCTTTTACTATATCTTTTGTGTAAGATATTTTGAATGAATGGCCTGGGCACTGAGAAACAATAATATATGCAGGCAATCCGCAAACACAAGTTTGTCCAAATATTAGATGACCCTGGTTCTGCTGATCTGAGCGCCTATGTTGATTTTGCTTCAATAAGGCACTCTGCCGAGGAAGTTTCAGGTTTGCACATATATTATTAGCTCTTAGTCTCTTACTGCTGCTACTTTTCATGGTAAGACAAGCATTTCTTACTAGGGTTATGTTGCGATTTCTGCAGATGATATTTCTGTCTATGGGCCAATGACTCAGTCCCAATTCTTGGGTTCTCTTGGTATCAACTTCCGGGTGGAAGCCCTTCTGCAAGATTGCATTGAGGAGCAGGCTGAGTCTCTGAGAACAGGCTACTGGCGTCTAGTCGGGGATGGGGAAGCCCCTTTCTGGGAAGGTCCTGATGACCAGACGCCTATAGGCATGGGTACTAGGTACTTGGCCATGGCCATTGTCAACAAGAAGCAGGCACACCTGTTCCATTTGAGTGAAAAAAACAGGAGTAGCTTTCCTCGTCTAAAATAACAGGACTGCCATGTAACTCCTATCGTGTTGCTGCGGAATTTTGATGACAAGTTGAGACAAGGGCGATACGGGTCAACCTTTTGTAGTACACACCATATATTGACTCAATTCAGACGTGTACTACTTTTAAAAAAAGGAAAGATGTGTACTACTCAGTACTCACTGAATGGAAAGAATTTCTTGGGTTGACATTATTGTTACATTGATTTGTTCTCGCAAAATGGGCTGGTTGTTTCTCGGTTGCTTTTTATCATTAAGCGTGGAAAAAAAGTCCGAAAGTCCTTAACGAGCCGAGCTTGTTTTCTTAACGAGCTGAGTTCGAGTTGACGAGTTAATAAGTTTGAACGAATCGAGTCGGGCTTGTTATTCTACTTGTTATCTTAACGAGCCGAATCGAGACGAGTTTGTTTCCTTCACGAGCCGAGCTACCTCGTTATCCACCTCTATTTGTCATTCCTAGTGTGCAGGTATAGTAGCCTTTGTTGAGTTGTTTTGTTCAGCTGGTCCTAAAGGGGCTATAGACGAATTTTTGGCTAATCTAGCGCGTTTTTATATCGTATTTGTAGATATAATCACACTCAAACTGTATTACCAAAAATGGCAACATTGGCGCGCGGTGGTCATGCGCCAACGCGGGAGAGGCCGCCACTGTGTCGGCAAGACGCCATGCCCGTGCCCCGCAGCGCCTCACCGCCATCGCCACGCTACGGCGCGCACGATGGCCATGCGCTAACCAATTAGTTGGGTAATTAGTAGTTAGGTTAGTTAGGGTCTGAAATTTGGAGGGATTTTAAAATATAGCAAATAAGTTCAAAAAGTTATGGAAAAAAATTTGGAGACTACTAACATCGTGTACTTGTTTGTGTAAATTTTTGAAAATTTTATTCGCTCGAATTTTTATCGCTATTTCAGATAAGTTTCTCCTTCATCGAACAAATAAATATAGAAAATAAGCTCCAAAAATTATGAATTTTATTTTGAAGGCTCCTCACGCAGTGGACTTAATTGTGTAATGTTTTGGCAATTTTATATGTGTTCTGGCATTGTCTCGAAAATTTAGGATTTAGGTCACGGAAATTTCGATTTTAGCTTTCGAAAATTAGGGTTTCATGATTTCATGTGACTTGGAATGTATAAAAAAGCTGCATTACAACTTCATTGGAGATATCGATATACAATATGGCGCTGGAGTACACACGTAACAACTAAAATACGTGTCAAATATAGTCAAACAAAATCGCATAACACACGATACTATATGGCTCAATCATCTGAGCCACTACTCTCTGCCTGCTACGGCTGTGTCCACGTGCGCAGCCTTGTTTTGCGCCGAGCATGACCCGTGGAATGCGTCCACCGGTCCGGAGAACGCGTGTCGGTTCGGAGGGGGTACGGAGACCATTGAGGTGAAGGTGGACCAGTAGACTGACTCTTGAGCAGAGTTTGGTAGGCGTACATGTCGTCGTGATGAGCCATGCCGATCTGGGGGACACCTCCAAAGAATTCATCCACGATGGAGGCTATAAAACCACTCTAGAGGTACGACGCCTGCAACTCTGTTTGCGCGGATGAGCTCTGGCCTTGGACGTGCGGGGTCCCTGCGTACCTGGAGGAGCTCGCCCTTGATCGACGCGGTGGGGCGAAGAAACCCGAGAAGCTTTGCCCTGCGTACGCTAGAAACCCTAGCTGCCATTGTATGTGTTGGAAATATGCCCTAGAGGCAATCATAGAGATGATGATATTTCGTTATGTTCATGATTTTGATAATATGTTATCGTGTTCCTTGAATGAATCATAAGTTATAGATCAATAAGTATGTGACTTGTTGGTGGAACTCTTTAACTTATATTATGTCATTCTAAATGTATCCCTGGTCGGAGGTCACCGGGTCTAACACCGGGACTCTATGACTAGCACATGTATTGATTGATGATCTTGTTTCACTGGTCATGGATACATATATATCAAATCAATAATGTGAGCACCTGTTAGAGAACATGGGGTTGGATAGACCCATCATTGAGACACTATTGAGATTGTTATGAATCTTTGTGTCATTAGTTGGTCTTAAGTAATGATGATGTATAATCCTTAGACCTGAGATCGGCATGGTTCCCTACATGTGTAATAGCACTCTTAGGGGTTGCCAAACGCTACTCGTAACTGGGTAGTTATAAAGGTAGCTTTCGGGTATGCTATGAAATATGCGGAGGGATGTGACTGGTCGAGATGGGATTTGCCCCTCCTAACATAACAGGAGAGATGTCTCTAGGCCCCTCGTGGTGATCGGATAAAGAAAGTGCATGGACATGCCACTAGTGGTCGAAGTGTCGACCACATGAAGTTATCCGACACTCGATCGAGAAAGTATTGAACAGTCCATGGATAACACCATATCTCACCTGGAGTTCATCCAGACATCGTGAGGCAAAGGGAGAATGCATGAGTAGGTCGCTTAGTTCGATCAGTTACGGACCAGTCGTATGGAGATACATGCTGGTCGTAGACTGGTCGAACGTAATCACAGAATGGTAAGAACCTGGTCGTAAGGAGTTATGAACTGGTCGGGACCAAATACGATATGGTCGTATAGAGATACAAACTAATCGTTAGTGATGAGGACCTGATCATAGATCATATTACATCAAGGTTCGTACGATATATTCTGTGTGTCTTTGGGAATCGTTATGTGCTGCTAGGTACCGCTAACGACTAGTGGTCGGAAAAAAGTTTCTGAGTCATAACCGATTACACATGAACCTGTAGGGTCGCACACTTAAAGGGCTAGGATCTGTTTTTGAATGGTGATCCGAATTTGTATAGGCATCGAGTTCCTAATAAGCCTCAAGGTCGAGACCCACCATGGATGCCTATATAAAGAGGGGCGGTGGCATGGGGTGGGATACAGGAAGATCTTTGAAGGAACTCCCGAAACCCTAATAGCCACGCCTTCTCAACCACACTGCCGGTGATAGCACTCCAACGCGTGGTGATCCTGCCCCGTACGTGTGGATACCTCGGAGGTGTTGTTGCGAAGCATCATCACTAGGACGATCCGCAACTCATGACGTTTACCGGAGTCGGAGGAGAAGTAACGCGGTGAGTACGACCACTCGGAGGAGCAGACGCGTGATGATTACGACCACTCGAAGGAGGAGACGCGAGTACGACTACGACTGCATCAACTCGCTACGGCGACTCTACTTCCGCTACGAGTTGGCGCGTCTAGCGGTAATCTCGTGATCTATTGCTAGCGGTGGTTCATTGGTTGCGTGGTAAATTTTTGTTTGTGCTATCGTAGCATTGCTGCCTTCCCCAACAGTGGTATCAGAGCCATGCCGTCTAGTTTTAGATTTGGATTGGACACATATTGTGATATGTGGCAGTTATAGATGTGATCTATCTCTGTTTCTGCCGGTCGATTTGATCGTCCTTGTGCATTGGTGGTAAGATGGGTTTTCTTATTCGTTATTCCGTGATCGTGCTTGCATGGTCGTATCACGACTTGCCTCTACCGGTCGGTTTCCGCCATCGGGGTAGACAGTGATCGTAAATCCATTGGAGCACGTGAAGATCAATGTGGTTGATCGAATCGGAGTTACGATCCAATAGTACCGGATGTTTTTATTACGCTTGTTTATGACCACTTTGCATGATACTCCTACCGGTCGAAATTCCGCCATCGGAGTATGCCGCAGTGTGTGATCGTATTAAGGTAATGATCAGATCGGTTCGGAATAGGGTTAATATGATTAATCTGATGATTTCCAAGGCTCGGTTACGTGAATAAGATTCATGTTTCGAAAAAAAATTGAGCGCGCTGCCCTTGTCCTGCGGGACCGCCGTGCAGGGTAATCGGCCCGCGCTTTTGAAGTGTGTGTTCTTGTTGCCCGATAGAATGCGATTCTGTGCCTAACTTGTTTTTGCAGGTTGATGTGAATAGTATGACCCATGATGTACGAGATGCATGCATGTGTGTAATGTTCATGACCTGTGTGTCATGTTTATTGCAGCCCAAGGCTATCTATATTTATATAACGGCCTGTGTGTCAACTTGTGGTGCTAATTTACTCCTTGTAATTTTATCCCTAGTGCTGTTAGGAGTAATGGCTTAGTGGGAGTACTTGGAGGTTTTGGTAACTTGGAGACATGGCGAACAGGATGCTTGGCGATGGAGATCACCATAAGGAATGGTCATACTATATCACAATGCAATTTGATTGTCTGTGAATGCCTTTATATTCCTGTTCTTTTATTTCTATGCATGTTATTTAATTGCTTTTAACATGGTAGAAGTAAAATTCCCTCAGATAATATTAAGTTAAATTGATGCCCTCCCAATTAGCTACACCATCCATAGTCTTGTATTTTAATGGTAGGTCTTGCTAAAGCAGAGTGCTATTAATATTCCTTGACTAGATGGGTTTGTGCTGGACACTTACACGCAAGCGTTGGTTTAACTTGACAAGGTCATCATAACAGTTATAGACTTTGGGGCATAGGGTTGGGTGCCGGAGCGTAGAGATGCTGCCCAACAACAAGAGTCATATAGAGATATGATTAGCAAGGGGTTTCTTACCAAATTCACTAATCTTCTAGCAGTGATGCCAAAGCTCACTAGCAGATTAACTGATTGTGGGTCTTGAATCGCTAAAATATTATAAGAGGGATATGGTATTTAGTGGGAGTATCTTCATTAAATTGTTTAATAGAAGTTACTTTTCTTGAACATATGTCTTAGTTTTGCATATTTCATGTTGTAGATCATGGCACCAACTGTTGTACCTACATCCTGTTTTGCTTTACGTTCGATACTTGATAAGGAAAAACTGAATGGAACAAATTTCGCGGATTGGTCCCACAACCTGAGAATTGTTCTTAGGCAAGATAAAAAGGAACATGTTCTAGAGGAACCAATTCCTGATGTGCCTGTTGAGAATGCTGCTGCTGCTCTTCAAACAGCCTATAAAAATGCTTGTGATGAGTCCCTTGATGTTAGCTGTCTCATGCTTGCTGCCATGAACTCAGACCTTCGTAAGCAGTTTGAGAACATTGAGGCCTACGATATGATCGTGGCGCCAAAGGCATGTTTGAGACACAAGCAAGGACCGAGAGATATGAGATCTCAAAGAAATTGTTTGGGTGTAAGCTAGCCGAGGGTAGTCCGTGAGCCCTCATGCGATCAAAATAGTTAGTTACACAAAGAGCTTAGAAAAACTTGGTTTTCCACTTAGTCAAGAGTTGGGTACAGATTTGATTCTTTCTTCGCTTCCTGCAAGCTATGGGCAGTTCATTATGACTTTCCATATGAATGGCTTAGACAAGAACCTCATCGAACTGCATATGATGCTTAAGACTGCAGAGGACAGCATTAAGAAAAGCAACAATCATGTGATGATTGTGCAAAAGAGTACGAGCTTCAAGAAGAAGGCTAAGACTTGGGTCAAAGGTAAGGGCAAGGCCTCGGATGGGATCCAAGCTAACAAGCATAAACCCAAGACCAAGTTCGGTCCGACTCAAGAGAATAAATGCTTTTACTGCAAGGAGACAAGCCACTGGAAGAGGAACTGCAAGAAATACCTGGCTGATCTGAATAAGAATGGTGGGACTAAAACTTCCACTTCAGGTATGAATGTTATGGATGTTTTTTTTTGCTGATTCTTATGTTAACTCGTGGGTATTTGATAACGGATCGGCTTGCTCATATTTGCAATTCGATTCGAGTCTAACAAGTAGTAGGAGATTAACAAGGGGCGAGATGGATCTTGGCGTCGGGAATAAAGCAAGAGTTGCCGATTAGCCGCTGGAACTTTTTCATTACTTTTGCCTTCAGGATTTATTATGGAACTAAATAATTGTTATTACGTTCTAGCCATAAGTAGAAATATCATCTCCATATCATGTTTGATGGCAGAGGGTTATAAGTTCATTATAGAGAACAATGGTTGTTCTATATTTTTGAATGAATTGTTTTATGGCTATGCTCCCGTTTTGAATGGGTTGTTTATTTTAAATCTTGATGATGCACCTGTCTATAACATTAATGCAAAGTGGCTTCGGCCTAATGATGTGAATTCCACTTTTATTTGGCTTTGTCGTTTGGGTCACATAAGTGAGAAACGCATGGAGAAGCTCCATGATGATTGAATTCTAAACTCATTTGATTTGGAATCATTTGAAACGTCATGAATCTTGCCTCGACGGAAGATGACCAAGACCCTTTCACCGGTCTGAATGAAAGGGCATCCGACTTATTGGCACTCATACATACTGATGTGTGTGGACCAATGAGCACGACAGCTAGAGGTGGTTTTCAGTACTTCATTACTTTCATCGATGACTTTAGTAGATATGGATATATCTATTTAATGAGGCACAAGTCGGAATCCTTTGAAAAGTTCAAGGAGTTTCAGAATGAGGTACAAAATCAACTTGGTAAGACAATCAAGTCCTTACGATCTGATCGTGGAGGAGAATTTTTGAGATATAAATTTGGTGATAATTTGAAACAATGTGGAATTGTTCCACAGCTTACACCACCGGGTACTCCACAGTGGAATGGTGTGTCCGAGCGGCGAATCGGACCTTGTTGGATATGGTTCGGTCAATGATGAGCCAATCGATCCGCCATTATATTTTTGGGGTTACGCCTAGAAACCGCCGCTTTCACTTTGAATAGGGTACCATCTAAATCGATAGATAAGACACTATATGAGATATGGACCGGAAGAGTCCTAGTTTGTCTTTTCTAAAGATTTGTGGTTGTGATGTCTATGTTAAACGTTGACGTCTAACAAACTCACACCTAAGTCAGATAAATGCTTCTTTATAGGATATCCTAGGGAAACCAAAGGATATTATTTCTACAATCAAGAGGGCAAAGTTTTTGTTGCCCGAAATGGTCTCTTTTTGGAGAAAGAGTTTCTTTCAAAAGGAGTCAGTAGGAGAAAGATGCAACTCGAAGAAGTTCAGGAAACATCTGAAAGTGTTTCAACTCCTACCGAACCTATACAGGACGAACAAAGTGTTGTTGAACCTATAGATGAGACATCAGCCCCACGTAGATCTAAAAGACCATGTCAATTGCCTATAAGGTATGGGCATGACGAATTATTGTTGAATAATGATGAGCCTAAAACTTTTAAGGAAGCGATGATGGACCTAGACTCTGAGAAATTGCTTAGAGCCATGAAGTCTGAGATAGAATCCATGAGGGTCAATCAGGTTTGGAACCTGGTTGATCCACTTGATGGTGTTAAAGCCATTGAGTGCAAATGGATCTATAAGAAAAAGATTGATATGGATGGAAATGTTCACATTGATAAAGCTCGAGTTGTCGCAAAAGAGTTTCCACAAGTTCAAGGAGTTGACTACGATGAGACTTTCTCACCAGTAGCGATGCTTAAATCTATTCGGATCATTCTAGCTGTTGCTGCATATTTCGACATTGAGATATGGCAGATGGATGTCAAAACGGCTTTCCTTAATGGAAACCTAAGTGAGGATGTGTACATGATACAACCTGAAGGTTTTGTTGATCCAAAGAATGCTAGTAAAGTGCGCAAACTTCAAAAATCCATTTATGGGTTGAAGCAAGCATCTCGGAGTTGGAATTTGCGTTTTGATGAGGAAATCAAAAGGTTTGGTTTCGTCAAGAACAAAGAAGAGCCTTGTGTTTACATGAAGGTTAGTGGGAGCACACTTGTAATCTTAATCTTATATGTGGATGACATATTATTGATTGGGAATGACAAATCCTATGTTGGAATCCATTAAGGTAACATTGAAAATAGTTTTTCTATGAAAGACCTAGGAGAGGCAGCATATATCTTGGGAATAAAGATCTATAGAGATAGATCAAGAAGGCTAATTAGATTAAGCCAAAGTACTTACATTGACAAGGTGTTGAATCGGTTCTGTTGGACCGAAAAGGTGACTAGAGGGGGGGGGGTGAATAGGAGCACGCTCACTTTTTCACAAATTATGAATTCAACACAATTTCACTCCAATAGCTATGAGGAAACTATGAAGATCAATATACCAGTACAGCGGAAGACTAGTATTGAATCCAATTTACCCCCTAAATAATACGATAAAAATCAACATAAGCTAAAGCACAAATCAAGATCGCGTCCGACCGCACTTGTGTTAGTGGCGGTCGGATCACACCAAATCGGTCGGACCGGTGCCCTCGGGCGGCCTGACCGCCAGGCTCCAGAACAGCAAGAACAGCCCCGATGACGAGGTTGCAAATAAATCTAACTTTTGATTCTCAACTCCAAACTTCACGAAACTTGGTATAGACCTTCTCTATGATATTAAGGACCTATTCCAATCAACAATTATGATAATTCTTGGACAAATAAAGATCCTTTACGATCTGATTGGAGAAAGGTCTAAAACCGAGCAAAAGTGAAAACTAGATCCAATCGCTTGCTCGTGGGTGATTGATGATCATTATACCTGGAGCGAGTGACTCGCTCATGGAGATTACCTATTATCTGATCCAGAGGGGAAAGCATATCTTCGACCTCGCAGTATCACTGATGATGAAGATGCAGCAGGAGCCTCATCCGAAGGCGAAGTAGTCACAGTAGGTTCTTGTGCTGGAATAGGAGCGTCAACAGCAGCAGACGGAAGAACATCAAATTTTTCATCATCTTCATCTATGAATATGCTCTCTGTCACCTGTGTATCACCTGAAATATATGATCTAGCTCCAGGGCTAGTCTCATCAAAAGTGACATTGCATGTCTCCCAACAAGGTTAGTCTCAATATTAAAACCCAAAACCCTCGAATGTGCAGGATAACCTAGAAATAAACATCAAAAGTTATTGATTCAAATTTATCTAGATTTTTATCTTAAGAATAAAATATTTAGATCCAAAGACTCGAAAGTGCGAGATGTAATGTTTTCTACCAAATCGAAGCTCATAAGGAGTCTTGCCCACAGAGGGTCTTAGGAAGACACGATTTGCAATGTGGCAGCAAGAGCAACAACTTCAGCCTGTAATCTCCTCGGTGTGCTATACTCATCTAGCATCATCCTAGCCATCTCGACTAAAGTCTTGTTCTTCCTTTCCACCACGCCATTTTGTTGAGGGACGTATGGAGAAGAGAACTGATCCTCAATACCGCGCTCAGCACAAAAAGAGGTAAACGAGGCATTCTTGAACTCCGTGTCATTGTCACTGTGGATCGCTCTCAAGGCACCAGGAAGTTCAGAAGCCAAACGAAGAACAAGATCATGATAATGATCAAAAGCTTCATCCTTCGAAGTAAGAAAGAACACCCAAGTGCATCTCGAAAAATCATCGACTATGACCAGAATATACCATTTGCTCCCGACTGACCGAACCCTAGCAGGACCAACAATATCCATATGAAGTAACTGTCTCGGTCCGTCAGTCATGACCATAGTCATCGATGGGTGTGAGGCGGCAACTTGCTTGCCATGCCTACAAGGCGCACATACAAACATCCTTGACATCTTTGAGTTTGGACAGACTCTCTCATGAGCTCAAGGTTGCTAACTCGCGTCGATGATCAAAACCAATGTGCCCCAAACGCTCTGTGCCAAAGCTAGAAATCGAAGAAGATGTAAGCAAACATTTGAGAG
>JAYEVG010000115.1:0-140027 GCA_036346395.1 Hsuehochloa calcarea | reverse complement strand
TCGGACCAATTTGGGATCGGTCTGACCGCCATGCTACGACCGGTCATACCGGCTTGCTACTTGACAGCTTCAAACTTTATCGAAGACACATGAAACGACAAACCGTAAACGCTTTGCCAATTGTCACATCATCCTATGATCCGAACATATCCCCATGATATCCACAATCTCCCCCTTGATGAACACATTGACAATAATCCAGCAAATGTAATTTGGAGGTTTGAAAAGTAAAATACTTTTGTTTTCGCACAAAGGCATAGCTTGGTCCATAAGCAAGAGAAATCAATGGAGATAACCAAGCTGGCATCAGAATAGCATAGGCAAGTGAGATAAGGTAAAAGAAAGCATAAAAACTTTGATTTCCAGAAAAGAGTCAAAAATCTCACTTAAGGTCCATATGAAAGAACAATTGTTCAATTGACCTATGATCATTGTGAGGATTAAAAATGCAATTCAAGTTCAGAAGAATCAATAAGGCAATAAGAATGCAATTCAAAAACTCCCCCTCACTATGATCCTCAAATTTCAGAAACTTTCAAAATTTCAATTTCGCTCCCTTTTTATCATTTTTATATATCTTCTCCCATCATTGAAATATCCATCTTCTCCAAAAAAACTTCTCTCCCCCTATGTACATCATTAACACATTTTAACACATCTTCTCCCCCTTTGACAATGGAGTCATCAAGGAATCACGCCTTCCTCTCATCCAGAGATAACAAATGCAGAATGAAGAAAGAAACATAAGAAGCATAAGAAGGTATATGCATGAAGTGCAATGGAGTGGCTTCATTTTTGTATTTTTCAATTTTTGATTACAAGAAGCTTTGGAGATTACCCAAAAGAGCAAGCCAGCATTTCTAATATTGCACAAACAACATAACAAGCCTGACAGAGCTAGCAAGATCATGATAAGACATATATATCAAAGCTAAGCACGAAGGCTCAAAAGTAAAGCAATAGATTTAATCAATTTAAGCAAAGCTTCAAATTCAGCAAGTTCATCAACAGGGATCCTAAAATGAAACTGGCCATGTCAAAATGTCAAAGTGAGATCAAAAAAACTAACAAAGACCACATTAAGAGTCAATCAGGTCCTGTATTGTATCATTTTGCTCAAATTTCTCAAAAGCTCATTTGTCAACAGTTTTCTCATTTGCACTGAATATTGAAATTGACTAATGATCTAACTTAGTGACAAGATCCTGGACTAGGAGCCATCCACAAACTCATTCTAAGCTTCGACCAGAAGTTGATTAAATGTATATCTTAGTGAAGAAGATTCTGGACTAGGAGCCATCCACAAACTCTTCCTAAGCTTCTACCAGGGCGACAAATTTTGAGGTTCATGATATTTCGACAAGCGGTCCCCATGAGATCGTCGGATCATCAAACTATCTCCAAGTTCATGTCTTTGACAAGCAGTCTCGTAAGAATAGTTTGGCACAATTTTAGCATAAGATAATCTTTTGATTTTTCATGTTTTACAAGAGCAGTTTTAGATTCTCAAGAACACAAAAAAAACTCAAGTAATGGTCAATTTTAGATTCAAGAGCTAACAAAGCAATTCTGACAGGGCCAATGTCACAAAAGGAGCACTAATTGCGCAACTCGCTAAAACATCCACAAATTGTAATTTTTAGTTCGAGATGTTTTAGAGTTCTAGCTCATACAGCAAAGACTTATCTGTATATGTGAAAACATGATAATTCTAGCAAGTCAAAGAACTAGACATGGCATTGAGCAAGAATTAAAATACAAAAGCTCCAAAGGGTAATAGACAAAGCTTCATCAATTTTAAAAGATAAGCAGAAAAACTTATATTACAATGCATCTTTTTGAATTTTTCATACCACTTGTTGTATTTTTCATATGAATGCAATATGATACAATGAGATACAATAAAAAGCCTAAAAACCTAAAAAGTTCAAAAAGATCAATAAGTTCAGAAAAAGAACAAGAAAAGAACAAGGTAAGATCAGAAAAGATCGAACTCCCCCTTAAACCAACCCATAGGGATAAATTACCCCTAACTCGCTTCTCAAGGTGGCAAACCTAGTTGGGTCTAAAGGCTTGGTGAGAATATAAGTCAGTTGAGCCTCAGACTCTACAAAGTGTAGCACAATATCACCTTTCTCGACATGGTCTCTAAGGAAGTGATAGCGAATATCTATGTGATTGGTCCTAGAGTGTTGCACAGGGTTCTTAGCAATATTAATGGCGTATGTTATCACAGAAAAGAGGAACACTAGCAAAATTTAACCCATAATCTTTAAGAGTGGTTACCATCCACAAAATCTGACTACAGCAACTAGCAGTAGCTACATAATCAGTTTCAGTAGTGGATTGTGCAATAGAAAACTGCTTCCTAGAAGATCAAGATACAAGAGAAGTGCCTAGGAAGTGACAAGTGCCTGAGGTACTCTTCCTATCAAGCCGACAGCCAGCAAAATCAGAATCAGAAAACCCCCGAATGGACAAAGATGAAGAACATGAATACCAAATGCCATACAGAAGGGTAGAGTGTAAATATCTGAATATGCGCTTAACGGCTTGGCGATGGGAAGTCCTCGGAGACGCCTGAAACCTTGCACAAAAGGTAGACTGTGAAGTGGATGTCCAGTCTCGATGCCGTCAAGTACAGAAGGGAACCGATCATGCTGCGGTACTCGCGTTGATCCACGGCTTCTCCTTCCTCATCTAGATCTAAAACAGTCGAAGTAGCCATGGGAGTGGAGATTGGCTTGCAGTCACCCATGTCGAAACATTTGAGCAAGTTCTTAGTGTACTTCGTTTGATGGATAAAGATCCCTTCCTTACATTGCTCGATTTGATGCCCCAAAAAGTAATTGAGCTCTCCCATCATACTTATCTCAAATTCCCTGGACATAGTCTCAGAAAAGTTGGAAACAAGAGCATTAGAAGAACCACCAAAGATAATATCATCAACGTAAATTTGAGCAAGCAGGAAGTCATTACCACACCTAAGAATGAACAAAGTCTTGTCTACCTTACCCATCTCAAAATCATTCTTAAGCAAAGAGAAATCCTAAGTCTACAAAACCAGGCTCTAGGGGCTTGCTTAAGACCATTATTTCCAAAAGTGATGAAATCATCACCTGTCGACCGCGTGAAGGAGATGAACTATCTTGAGTCTCTGATCATGTGACGTGAACAGCCGGAGTCGATGAACTACGTGTCCTTCCTCTTTCCGCGGTGATCCTGAAAAATCAAGGTACAGAAGAACGATGTGTCTTGATACTGGGGTTAGCTAAACAAGACTTAGGTACCCAGTACTGAGACACACGTCTGCGAGTAGTATGCAAAGTAGAAGTGCTATCCTTGATTTTATTTGAAGTTCTGTTATGAGCAATGGTTAAACTAACATGAGAATTATCCTGTCTAGGAGCATGATGACGAGCATGTGAAACAAATCCTAAACCTGGTTTATTCTTTGCTATGCTGCCATGTCTCATAGAAGCTCTAGATTGATTAGTTGAAATTCTAGTAAATTTTTTCTTATCATTTTTCAACCTACGCCAACAGAACTCAACCAAATGCCCACTCTTTTTGCAATAGGTGCAATAATACTTAATACCACTGGGAGAAGTACCCTTAGACTTAACAGATGGTTGGGCAATACCTGCAGATTTAAAGATAGTTTTTGCAGGTTGTGTTTTGAATTCAATTAACCCATTTTCCAAGACTTGAACAACTTTTGGTTTAGAATTATCTTGAACATAATTGTATCATAATCCTTGCTTCTTATAAGGAGTCTAAGAATTGTCCAGAATCATGTTTAATTGTTTCTTACCTTTATAAATTTTTTTCTAATGTATCATTAAGATAAGTATTTTCTTTTTCAAAATTAACACATGATTCAAAAGTTTTGCCTTTAATGGCTCTATCATATTTGTCCTTATATAAAGTAGATTCAAGTTTAAGAGCTGGACATGAAGCACATATAGAAGATTCAATATTGTCCTTAAGCTTAACATATTTAGCTCTAGCTGCTTCTAAGATATCTTTGACTTCATGTTCGCGTTCTAAGCAGAAAGTGCAAAGGCTAGAATCAACAGCTCCAGAAACAACTAACTTGCTAGACTCTAAACATTTCTCACATGGAGCAGATTTAACCTCAACAAGTTCAGTCCTAGCATTTTCAAGTTGTTGCAAAGCAATATCATGAGCAGATTGCAGTTTAGCAAATTCAGAGTGCAAAGCATGGCAGAATGAACATTCATCAGATTCAAAACTCTTAGCATTTTCAAGTTCTAAAGTCAAATTACCTATTTGTAACTCTAAGTCCTTGTTCCTAGCCATGACATATTCTAAAGCCTTATCCTGACTCATGAGTTACTCAAATATTATTTCACATCTATCAGCAAGAACATCATAGGAAGGAGGTACCTCATCGTTGTCGTTGTTAACGGAGTCGGCCATAAAGCACAAACCGGTGAAATCCTTGGCCTTACCCTTCTTCTTGTTTTGAGGGATCTCCTCCTCCTTGTCCTCCTCACTCCCGGAGCAACATCGCTTAAGGATTGATCCTCAAAAGCGGCAAGCACCCGGTGAGCGGCCTTTGTCAGTTGGGCAACATCATACCTTGAGTTGTTCCATTGAGGCTTCTTCCAAGCTGATTTTCCCTCCTTATGGTTGCTCTTACCTTTCAGCTTGGGGCAATTTACCCGAATATGATTTAGCTCACCACACTCATAGCAAGTCACGGGACCTCCTCGATTTCTGTTTCTCATATTGTTGTAGGCCCGTGTGAACCTTTTGACTATGAGAGCCAACTCAGCCTCAGGAAGACTCTCAAACCCCTCTTCATGGATGGTAGATAAACCTGCAAGCAAAAAATCCAAAAGAAAACTCAAAAGACCCATCAGAAGCTCTCTTGAGCGGGTCTGCTACCAAAGCCATATTTGTCTTCTTGGGAGGATCAATCCTCTTGATCTCATGAGTCTTAAACTTGCTATAGAGCAGCTCCAATGTCATATCAGAAATATTGACATTCTCCTTAATGGCTGTAGCCTTTATCTCCCACTCCTTGGTGTTGATTGCAGCCAAGAGATGGGTGGTATTTTCAGATTGAGAATATTCAATACCAACAGCTTTCATCTGATTTATCACTTTATTAAAGCGACTGAAAATGTCATCGATGCTCTCTCCAGGACGCATCTCGAATTTGCTGTATTCACGCTTATAGACTGTTTGGCGTACTTTCTTGACTTGAGACGAACCCTCACGGTAAGTTTCGAGAGTGTTTCAAATCTCATACGCAGTCTCAAGATTGCAAATCCGATCATACTACTGTTTCCCTAAGCCCGCCATACAAGAGGTTTTTAGCCTTATTGTTGTTAGCCAAAAGGGCTTCTGAAGCCGGCGTCGCCACTTCGGGCAAAACGAGAAGGACTCGAACAACCTCCCATATAGCATGTCCTTCGCTCTCAAGGAAGACTCGCATGTGATTCTTCCAATAGGCATAGTCGTGCCCATCGAAGATATGCGGCTTTGTGGAGTATCTATCCATCGCCAAGTTCAGTGACTGGTTAAGATCAAGATTGAACTAACCGGGCTCTGATACCACTTGTCGGACCGAAAAGGTGACTAAAGGGGGGTGAATAGGAGCACGCTAACTTTTTCACAAATAATGGATCCAATAATATTTTACTCCAGTAGCTATGGAAGCTATAAAGATCAGTATATCAGTACAGCGGAAGACTCATATTGAATCCAATAAACACCCCTAAGCAAGACTACAAACGATCAAAACACAATATAGCAACTATCGATGCCACGGCCGTCGATCACTGGTCTTGGGCGGTCGGACCGATTCGGGCCGGTCGGCCGATGGCTACGGCGGTCTAACCGCCACCTCGAATGTAAGAACAAATTGACGCGGCGAAGAGGAAAATAGATGCAACTTTTGATCTACTAATCCAAACTTGATGAAACTTGGAACACACCTTCTCTATGATATCAGGGACCTATTCCAATCGAAGATTATGATAATACTTAGAAGAATAAAGATCCTTTTCCGTTTGATAAAAAAAGGTTCAAAACTGGGTCAAAACAAAAACTTGATCCAAAATCTTGCTCGTGGTTAATTGATGATCAAGATGATCCTAGATAGGTTTCCACACGTCACAGCAAGCTAGATCACGTGAAGAATTCAATCAAAAACTCTCATATCAAAAAAGACCCAAAATCATCAAATAGAGAGAAAGAACGCAATGAGACAAAACATTGATCAAACTTTCGTTTGATTGATTGATATTATTTGGGCTTACAGCCACTCCATCAATGAAGGACAATGCTCGATCCAAGAGCACGAAAATCACATCAAACTCTCTAAACCCTAGCCTCTACCAAAGCTCTCCCTAAGAAAATTAGGGTTTCCAAAATAGCAAAAAGGCGAAGAAGAGTTGCAGCCACCACCCTCTCCTATTTATAGTGGAAGCTTAGACCTTCTAAAAGTTTGATCCTATTCGGCTCCCGTTATACGCACGCCTTTTAAAGCGCTGTCTTTATCGCTTTTGACCTAACTAGCTACACCTTGCGCCATCTAGCCCCTCGGATTAGCTAATAGGTCACCCTTGTCCATCTTGCCCCACGCTTGAGTACATTGACCTCACCCGGTATCGTCGATCGTTCTGGACCTCAGCTCTCCAAGCCTAGTCCCGATCATCCTCGCCGTTGACCGTCGTTGACCACCAAGCAACCTGCACAACAATAGACATGTAAACTGAATTTGGGAACAAGTTCTTCACAACCTGACCCATGTTAGTCAAAACATGCATCATGCAATACATATGCCCTGAAACTCATTACTTTGACCTAACAAACGAATATCGCCGCAACACCGGGCAACGAATAAAGTGAAAACCGTCAGTCGATCGCCCACCTGGCCGGTCGGACGCCGCTTGGGACTTAGCCATTTTTCCTCTCTGAAAAACCGAAACCTACTGGAAATTTCAAACCAATAGAACTTTTGACTGGAGACTCCAAAAATTTTGGGACCAAGTGCAATAGAATCCCCTCTCTTGCCTACACCCTCTATTTTTGGCCCAGCTCAAAATAACACTTTTTAAGTTCACCGGTCTGACCGCCGCCTATGACCGGTCGGACCAATTTGGGATCGGTCTGACCGCCATGCTACGACCGGTCATACCAGTTGCTACTTGACAGTTCTGAAACTTTATCGAAGACACATGAAACGACAAACCGTAAACGCCTTTGCCAATTGTCACATCATCCTATGATCTGGAACATATCCCCATGATATCCACAATCTCCCCCTTGATGAACACATTGACAATAATCCAGCAAATGTAATTTGGAGGTTTGAAAAGTAAAATACTACGATAGCATATCCCAACGTGGATTAGGGGAGACCGGCAAGTCTCTGACCACCAAGGTAAAACATAATTGTGTTCATCTTGTTCTTGCTTGTAACATCCCAAAATCAATTAATGATGGTTAGTGTGCATCTCATTTACCTTTATCTGGTTTTTGAATCTTTTGCATAATTTATTTCACTTGGGAAATCGCAAAACACATTGAACCTACAACTCAAATATGAACTCCCAAAAGAAATTAGTAATCAAAACTTATGAAAGCCTTCTAGAAATAATTTATTCAAATACTAGATGGATTATCATGAATTAATATAATTTTTACCAAATTTTTGGGCTTGAATTCAAACCACAGAAAATTCAAACACCATAAATAACCTATTTTAAGTTTGAATTTGAATTATGCAAATAACTCATGAACAGTGGGTTTTGAAATTTTATAGGGGTACTTGGTCATCCCAGGAACGTCCTTGAATTATTTAAGAATTTTAGAAATTTTATTTCTATTTAAAATCCCTGGTCATAGTAGAGGAGCAAAACCTAAACCCCAGTCAAACTTCGGACTCAGCATTGTTCATTCGACCGAGCCCTTCACTGTTCCCGCGTGAGTTCGGCTCGCCACTTGTCTGCACCCAACCAGCTCAGCCGCACCGCCCCTTAGCCCTTCACCTGGATCCGTCCGATTTGGAGACAACGGCCTGGATTGAAGTGGCCGATCGCCCCACTCATGTGAACCGTCCGATTTGGAGAGAACGGCCTGGATTGAAGTGGCCGATCGCCCCATTCTCTTGAGCCGTCCGATCCCAATCAAACGCTCCCAAGCAGCCGCCAACATACCGTTCGTCGTGTCGCTGACAGCTCGGGCCCGCGCTATAGTTGCTTCTTCCACCTCGCGTCAGCTCGCTCAGGGATTCCGCTCCACGCGGCGTCCACGCGCTACCATCCCCGTGACGCCTCTGCCACCACCGCCCACCGCGACCACTGCCTTGGTGCCACGAGAGTCGCCCGAGCCGTCTTTATCTCCAGTGACCACCGCTGTTTCGCTCATCGCCCTTATTTCACCCCATTTTCTCCCTCTTCACCTCTGCCTCGCTCACCATCACGGCCACCCCGGTGATCCCCATTATCAGCTGTCCGAGTTGCAGTGTTTCACACCCTTCCAGGAGCCGAAGCCCTCAACCAATTTCGGCTTTGGTCCACCTAAGCACCGTGCCGGCGCCTTCTTGCCCGCGACCGGCCAACATCGTCTCCAGCGCCGCCACAGCTTCTCCAGTGAGCCAGGCTCGATTCTCTCCACGATAAGCACCCTCGTACATACCCTTACCTTCCCCAACCACTCACTGGCTCTCGCGTTCACTCCAAGTCGCCGCCACCGTTGAACCTCCTTGTACCGCCACTGTTCGTCGCCGTCAGCCCAACTCCGGCCACCTCGGCTTCCTCTGAGCACTCCGGTAAGACCAGTCACCTCCCTTATGCTCGTGCTTCCACTGGTTTTTCCCATGGTGAAGTTTCTGCATTGATTCTCTTCAGCACCATGCGCGTCTCCTCCGCTCAACTCCGCCGCCGGCGAGCCACCGTGCCCCTCCGCCGGTAGCGACACCTCCTAAAGGTAGCAGCAATCCCCGGCCACCCATTTTAGCTTACTCCGGGCCTCGTGATCCGCTGTCTCGCACCGGCGAGCTCAGCGATCGCCGGCTCTACCGCCGCTCTGTTTGTCGGAAAAACCGACACATTGTAGCACGTAATGATGATCTCGGTGATTAAGCATTTAAGCTCATATCTTTGTCGGATTATCCCGTGTTTAGCTGTTTTAATGTTGTGTGGTAGTCTATGACATGTGGGCCCATGGACGGTTAAGTTGTAGCGTAAACTTAGTCGATACGTTTTCTGTTTAGCAAAGCGTATTTCTTTTTCACTGAATCCGAAAGTGTGTGTTAGTCATCCGAAGGCGCATTTCCAAAAATACGTATTCGACGTCGTCATCGACTGAGATGGGTCATTGTTGACTGAGTCAACTGTTGACTAGGGGTCCCACCCGTCATTCCCTGCGGCTAGAGTCAAGGTAGGTGAGAAAAGTAATAATGCATTTAGAAAATACCGAAATCATTTATTTGTTAACTGAAAAATACAATTAACTTTAAAAATGTATAGCTAATTCATCTTAACTCCAAAAACAGTGAAACCACTTTTTTTTTCATTTTTAATTTGCTTTGTTATAACATAGGTTTCAACCTTGTCACTATCTCAGAAAACATATTTTGTGGAGAGTGCTCCAAAATTGAATTATTAATACATTATAAATTGCTAATAACTTTGAAAATTCATAACTAATTCATAAAAACACCAAATAAGTTGAACCAAATTATTTTGGTCTTGTAATAATACTCTCTATCCATTTTTGTAATCCTCATGACCACCACTACTGCAGAAAATTTCGTGAAAGTTTTAGATACAACGAAGAGTGGCAGATTCTTATTTATTTGGAATTTCTAGAAAACTGACGTTCAAACTGTCATAACTTTTGCATAGAGCATCCAAATTAATTTATTATTATTTCTAAATTCATATAAAATCATGATCTTCATTCTGTGAGTTTTTCATAATTTTTGGATGACTTTGAATTTTTGGGTCTTTTCGGTATTATTCCTTCTTATTGTGTTTTCGACTTCTTTCAGTAGGTTCCGACGATCCTATTGTATTAGAGAGTGATCCTATATAGCAAGATATTAATCCTCAGCAAGGAAAGCAGTTTGATCACGTTAATCCCTGTATTTTTCAAGTCTAATATATTGATTTCAACTTGTGTGTATGCATCGCTATTTTGTTGTTAAATTATGGTTTGATTAGTTGATCCTATAGTCGCATACTCTATAGGTAAATGATTATTCCTCTACTACCTGAGCCTAGGTTATTTGTTGTGATTAGAGTTCGTTGGATGGGCTCTTGTCACTTAGTAGATTACGAGTTAATATGCTTAGACATGCTTAGCTATCAGTAGTATGGCCGATCGTCGACTTAGTCGATGATCTTGATCACACAAATTTTATTATTACTCATTATGTCCAGCACTTTGTGCTTTGTTAATTTTGTAAAGTCAAAAACTGAAAATAAAACTGTTTCGACTTGGGCACAATGGATGTTGGTGTGATCTGTTGGGTGTGAATGGAATGGTGCCTAAGTCCCCCAAGGACCGAGTTACTTGTGTCACTAAGCCAAGCTCTTTTGCGTGCTAACCACACGAGAGGGATGTGGGACATCTCTTGACTTAGTACTTTGGCGTGTGTTAGCTCCGAGTCGCAGTAGGTGGGTTGTGTGTTGTGTGAAAAAGGAATTGTGTTGTTGTTGTTGGGTGTGCGGTGGTGGAGTTCTGGATAGGTTCTCCACCTTGAGGGGCATCGTAGTTGTCCAAGGCTTTACCCGTGAGGGGTAGCTGACCAAGGCTTTACGATGACTCCGACACAACGTATGGGTTTCTATCCATACGGGTAACTCGTAGTTAATGCATAATATTGAAAATGTCTCGTAGGACTTAGCCGTGCGGCATACATAAGGAAGTGTGTTTCATAGCTTGCCAAAAAGGCGGTCTGGCGTGTGGGTATATTGGTACACCCCTGCAGGGTTCAAACTATTCTAATAGCCTCGTCCTAGGTTGTAGACATACTTGGTAAGGTCGTGCAAGAACTAGACTACAACTTTCAATTAAAACTTGGCATGGGTGGTATGAATGGGTAATTCATGTTATTGTTGTGGTGACTATTGGGTTAGTCACTTCCAGGATGTTGTTGTCTTCTATTTATTGTTATATTGTTGTTATTTACTGTTATTTGAGCAATAAAAATAGATTGCAAACTTGCTTTTAAATGTACTACATTATTGCAAATAAAGATTGCTTTGTGCTGAAAATGAAACATACAGCCTCCACTTAAATAAGCTTGCATATAGCTATGTATAGGTCTGTTAATCTACACGTAAGTCTTGCGGAGTACAATTTTTGTACTCATTTGCTTTGCTTAACTATTTGTTGTAGAGGAGGAAGGTGAGCCCCAAGGGCCTCACTTTTGTGAGATGTGATGTGGGTTTGACGACTAGCTTGGCGGTCCGATTGGTTGCCTTGTGGGTAAAAAGCACACTGATTGGCTCTTTTGTTATCGCCATCTTATGGCTGTTCGCTTCCGCTACTTATTTAACTCTTTAGTTGTATTTGGCCGGTCGGCCCCTTTTGTAATAACTCTACTATGTATGTCTTTTGAATTGTTAAGTGTTGCTTTGGTTCTATGTCTTGAATGGAATTGATGCATGAATTTTATAAAAAGGTGTGTATACTGCATTTCTGGAAAGTATACATATCTTGAAGGCACGGGTTATTTTGTTTGTGATGCTAGGGTCAATTGGCGACTAAGCATTACAAGCTTAATAAACTGGAGTTCTCACATTGCTTGTGCTTTACTTTGAGCAATTTACATTACATGTTTTAATTGTTTATATATCTTGTATGATTGCTCTCTTGTATTGTTGGTGCACTTAGTTGAGCCTAGTTGATTTATGTTTTAATTGTGCAAAACCAATTTGTTATTAGCTTTCGCATTATATATTGGTTTTAGTGCGAATTTTTTTTAAAACCACCTATTTACCCCCTCTTGTCGGCCACCTCGATCTTACAAAGGGGCTTCGACTACACGACATAGTCGGAAGGAGTTCGACTACAGGATGTAGTCGAAAAGGTACAAGACATAGTCGGAAGGGGTTTCGACCACACGACGTAGTTAGAAGGGGGTTTCGACTACATAGGGTCGGAAGAGGTTTCGACTACACGTGGTCGAGGGAAGTGCGACTACACGTGGTCGTAAGTTGTATCGACTACATGTGGTCGAAAAGGGTATCGACTACAGTTGGTCGGAAGGTGTTTCAAGAATGTGGCGTGATCGGAAGGAGTTCGACAACGTGGTGTGGTCTGAAGGACAAGAGGGAGAATAGGGCACGAAGAAGGGAGCTTACCAAGACAAAGAGGGAGGTCGGTGGACGGCGAATGGTTGTGGAGGAGCTCGCGGTCGGAGGCGAAGGAGGAGGACTATAAAGGGGTCAGCCGTGACTGAAGGAGAAGAGCCAATTCGGCGGATCATGTGATACAAAACTGAACACGGGTGAGGGATTGCTTCAAGGAGCTCTGAGGCATGAATTGATGCGGGTAGAAGAGGGGCTGCACTAGTGCGACAAGAACCGAAAGGAGGCGCGTGGTGCCTTCAACTTGGAGCTCGGGGCTTCGGCAAGCCACAGCAACATAAGCGTGAGTGGGGGAGTTGGGTGGTAAGGAGGTGAAAGGGGGCTGCTCAGGACTTTTTATAGCCGAAGGGGAGGGAAGAAAGAGTCGCTAGAGACTCGGGGGCGCGTGGGTTCCCGAGGTAGTCGTGGGAGCTCTGGTCGGAGGACGAGGTAGGTGCGCTCTGGCATGGTGAAGACTTGCGCGGGTGGGCAGGTGAGGCGGCGACGGGGTGACGCTGGCGAGCGACAAGACCGGGCTGGATCGCCGATCGCGGCGCATGTCGCAACGCACGTCTTGCGCTGGCAGCGGCGACGGCGAGGCGAGACACGGTGGCGCCGGAGTCCACAGGTAGGTGGGAGCATGCGCTTGCGTTGGGACGGGGCGAAGGAGGGCGCTAGGCGTAGGCGAGCAGGTGGGCGCACGGGCGCTACACGGTGGTGATGGGACGAGGTGAGCTGGGCGACGTGACCAGGCAGTGATGGGCGCCGGAGTCAAGGGTGAGGGGGGAAGCAGGTGGCGCCAGAGGCGGGAGAGAAGAAGGGCAAGGAGAGATGTTGGCCTGGCTGGGCCGAAAAGGAGGGGGGATGGGCCTGGGAAAGGGAGATGGGGAGGTGGGCTGAGCCCAGGAAGAATGACAAGCCGGCCCAAGGGGGAAGAAAGTGGCCGAGTCCAAAGAGAAGGGTTTTGAATTGGAGGTAGAAATTATAGATTTGAAAATACAACATAAGTTGAAATAGGTTTTTGAAACCAACTGACAAAAATAAATGCTAATTACAATCCGAATATAGATTGATACAAAAGCTCATACATCAATTACGTTCCTCAAATTGTGTTTTTCTTCAAGTTTCTATTATTTATGATATCTTAAAAATCTAAATAGCTACGAGATACATAAATACATTGTTAAGCATCCAAGTTACATTGTTTAACATTATAAAATTTAAAATAAATCTTACTGCACAGATATGCAGGCATCTGCTAGTTTTCTAGAACTGAAACGTGCCAACTTGCATAGATTCGACTCAAGCACAAATGCGCTACGGCACGAAACACGTCACAGGTACTTTGTCATCGGCATCCTTGAAGGCAGGGTCGGCAACGGCGCCTCGCACTGCAGCATGCTCATCGCCGTCCTAATGGACGGGCGCAGGTTGCAGTCCGGGTGGGCGCACGCAAGCCCGACGACCATCACGCGCTCTAACTCGCCGTCGTCGAAGTCACCGCTCAACCGGTCGTCGGCGGCCTCAATAACGGCGCCCAATCCGTACAATGCCCAGACCGACTCCACGAGGCGCGTTCTGCCCTGGTCCTCCTGATCGGGCACCACGGGCGGCCGGCCGCAGGCGATCTCGAGGAGCACGACGCCGAAGCTGTAGACGTCCGACTGGGGCCCGGCGCAGCCGGTCACGAGGCACTCCGGGTCCATGTACCCCATGGTGCCCGCGAGGTTGGTGGTGTGCGAACGTCGGCCATGCTCGAGGAGCCTCGCGAGGCCGAAGTCGCCGAGCTTGGCGCCGAACGACGCGTCCAGCATGATGTTGCTCGGCTTCACGTCCCTGTGCACCACGCACTGCTCCCACTCCTGGTGCAGGTACAGGAGAGCAGAGCCCAACCCGAGCACGATCTTGAATCTGCACAATGCAACCGAACATACCTGAAGTTACCCTTCACAAGCATGGCACTAAAGCTGAGATCTTGAGTTCAAGATCGACTCAGAAAGTTTAGCACTTAATTGGATCTTACGCTAGATTTAACTAGTACTTGTACCTAACTGGCCATGTCAGGAGAGTGACTGGGTTGTACAGATGGACGTCGAGGCTGCCATTGGGCATGAGTTGTTGAAATTGTGATCCGAATTGCTTAATCTGAAAGAGTTCGAATCAGTTTTCATATTAGCGGATAAGTATCCGACTTAGACTCTGCATCCTTTACCCCTATATATACCTCTTGTATACCTCGCATGAATTGAGCCGCTTCATTGTAATACCGTGCGATTTGTAAACTCTCCACATACAGTGATCATCGCCGGTTGACGCCCGTGGTTTTTTCCTAGAAGGGTTTTTCACATAAAAATTCATGTCTCGTTTTTGTCCTATTTTTCTAACAAGTGGTATCAGAGCGCAGGAGATTTTAGGATTCAAGAGATACAAAGAAAAAATATCAGATCGATTCGGCCGCTACCGTCGTCTCGTTCGGTGCTGTCGTCTCGTTCACATCTTTGTTCGCGAGTCTTTGTCGCGCGTTGTCCTTCGTCGCCTCGGTCAAGTGCACACAACGCTCCTGAGGAAGTGCTCCTGTGCGTAAAGTCGCCACCGGAAGAAGCGCAAGCGGAACGAGCCAGCAACGCACATCCTCATCAGCTCCTCGATCCGTGCTCAAGCCGAGCGAAGGCGCTCATCCCCAGGCGCTGCGCTGTCCCTTTTTGCTTCGTCAAAATCCGTAACCGCAAGGGACACTGCGCGCCGTCTACCGCAATAGATTGGAGATCGCGTGGCAGCGTGCAGACCAAATCCAAAGCTCAAAAGTCGTTTCTCACGCACATAGACAAATGTTCTATTTCTCATGGCGATTTTGAAGTATGATCTTCCACTCCTGGGTCGAGACATAAGATTTTCGTTGTGGCAAGTCAAGATAAGAGCTGTGTTGGCACAGATGGATTTGGATGATGCATTGGAAGGTTTTGAAAAATAACCTATTGAATGTACCGCAGAGTAGAAGCGTAAATACCGTAAGGTTTTATCTCAGATTCACCTATATTTATCTAATGATATTTTGCGGGATGTTTTGAAGCAGAAGACATCTACTGCATTATGGCTGAAGCTGGAACAAATTTGCATGACAAAGGATCTCACCAGCAAGATGCATCTTAAGCAGAAATTATACTCCCACAAACTGCAAGAAGGGGAATTCGTGCTTGATGATCTTTCGGTATTTAAGGAGATCGTTACCGACCTAGAATTGATGGAGGTAAAATATGATGATGAGGATTTGGATCTTATTCTTTTGTGTTCACTGCCTAGTTCTTTTTCAAATTTCAAAGATACCATATTATACAGTAGAGATACTCTCACTCTTAATGAAGTTTATGAAGCTTTGTATGCAAAGGAGAAGATGAAACATATGGTACCTTTTGAAAATTCAAGCTCGCAAGAAGAAGGTATGTTTATTCGTGGCAGGCAAAAGGAGAAGAACTCAAACCATGGATCTCGAGGTAAAAGTTCGAACGGCTATAAGAGCCGGTCAAAATCAAGAGGTAAGTACAAGTCATGCAAATATTGTAAGAAAAGTGGGCACGACATCTCTGAATGCTGGAAGCTACAAAATAAAGAAAAGAGAGCTGGCTACTATAATCCAAAAGGTAAACCAGATGATGAAGGTAAAGCCTCCCTTATTGCTGATGATAGTCCTAATAGAGAAATTCTAGTTGCCTTTGCTGGATGTGCTAAGATTAATGATGAATGGATTCTTGATTCTGCTTGCACCTTTCATATGCGTCCTAATAGGGATTGGTTTGCCCCCTATTAATCTATTGAAGGTGGTACTGTGTTGATGGGTAATAACTCATCTTGTAAGGTTGCATGAATTGGTTTAGTTCAGATCAAGATATTTAATGGTATTGTCAGAACTTTGACAGATGTGAGGCA
Source organism: Hsuehochloa calcarea (assembly GCA_036346395.1). Taxonomy (NCBI): domain Eukaryota; kingdom Viridiplantae; phylum Streptophyta; class Magnoliopsida; order Poales; family Poaceae; genus Hsuehochloa; species Hsuehochloa calcarea. Next base: position 123,765 of record JAYEVG010000115.1, on the reverse strand, counting down.
CATTCCAGATTTAAAAAGGAACTCCATCTCTTTGAGTACTCTTGATACTAAAGGGTACAAGTATTACGTGAAGGTGGAGTTTTAAAGGTATCAAAAGGATCTCTTGTTGTGATGAAAGCGATATTAAATCATTAATCTGCACCATCTGCGAGGTACTACAATATCAGGTAATGTTGTTGTAATTTCAAGTTCATTATCTGATTCTGGTGCTACTAATCTTTGGCATATGCGCCTTGGGCATATGAGTGAACTTGGTTTGACAGAATTGAGTAAGAGAGGGCTTCTTGATGGACACAACATCGATAAATTAAAATGTTGTGAGCATTGTGTATTTGGCAAACACAAGAGGGTGAGATTCAATACTTGATTCATACAATAAAAGGTATTTTGGATTATGTGCATTACGATTTATGGGGACCATCTCGCAAGACATCGCTAGGCGGTGCTAATGATATGTTGACAATTATTGATGATTACTCTAGAAGAGTGTGGCCTTATTTCTTGAAGCATTAATCAGAAGCATTTTCAGCATTTAAAGAGTGGAAGACTATGGTTAAAAGACAAACAGAAAAGAAGGTAAAGAAACTTCAGACCGATAATGGTATGGAATTCTATTACGTGAATTTGAATCATATTGCAAGGCTCAAGGCATTTTTAGGCACTACACCATTTCGGTACTCCTCAACAAAATAGTGTAGCTGAACGTATGAACAATATCATTATTTCCAAAGCCCGTTGCATATTGTCTAATGCAGATTTGCATAGGCGTTTTTGAGCTGAAGCCGCTTCCATTGCTTGCTATCTTATTAATCGGTCACCTTCTATTGCAATTGAAAAGAAGACTCCAATTGAGGCATGGTGCGGTTCTCCGACAAATTATTAAAAATTGAAAGTTTTTGTTGTATTGCTTATGCTCATGTTGATAATGGAAAATTAGAGCCTAGAGTCATTAAGTGCATCTTTCTTGGTTATAAATCGGTGTCAAAGGATATAAGTTGTGGAATCCTGAAACACGTAAGGTTGTGATTAGCAGAAATATTATCTTTAATGAATCTGCCATGCTTCATGATAAACTGCCTACTAATGTTCCTTTTGAGAGTAAGCAGAATTCAAGTGTTCAGGTGGATCATCTTATCGGTTCAGATAAGAAAAATATTGTTGTTCATGATGCACCTATTGTTGAGAATTCTCCTATTTGTTGAGTAGCCACCACAACGGTCTATTGCGGTTAGATGGACCTAGGAGGAGATTAATTCACGAAGAGGTCAATTGAAGAAGCTAATATTGTGCTTATGCTTTGAGTGTGGCGAAGAAATTGAAGGTAATGCAGAACCTTCATCATACTCTGAGGCTATTGATTCCACTGATTGTAATAAATGGATAACTGCTACACATGATGAGATGGAATCACTTAAAAAGAATGACACTTGGGAACTAGTGAAATTGCCAAAGAAGAAAAAATATGTTCATTGCAAGTGAGTTTTCAAAAGAAAGGAAGGTATTTCTTCTACTGAACCAGCAAGGTATAAAGTAAGGTTGGTTGCTAAAGGTTATAGTCAGATTCCAGGTATTGATTTTAATGATGTATTTTCCTTAGTTGCGAAGCATAATTCTATTCGCACTTTACTCAGTATTGTTGCTATGCATGATTATGAACTTGAGCAGTTAAATGTTAAAACTGCATTTCTACATGGGGAGTTGTAAGAAGACATTTATATGGACTAACCTGAGGGTTTTGTTATTTTTGGAAAAGAACACCTTGTTTGTAGGTTAAAGAAATCTATTTATGACTTGAAGCAATCTCCTAGGCAATGGTACAAGAGATTTGACTCTTTTATGCTCTCTCATAATTTTAAGCGATCTGATTATGATAGCTGTGTTTATTTAAAGATCATCAATGGTTCACTATTTATTTGCTTCTCTATGTTGATGATATGTTGATTACTGCAAAAGATAAGTCGGAAATAGCAAAACTGAAAGCACAGTTGAGTAAGGAATTTGAGATGAAAGACTTAGGTGCAGCAAAGAAAATTTTTGGTATGGATATTATTAGAGAGAGGAAATCTGACAAATTATACCTTAGTCAACAAGGTTATATTGAGAAGGTCCTTCGTCGTTTTAATATGCATGATGCAAAACCGTTGAGTACTCCATTAGCCGCATTTGATTATCTTGACTTTATGTCCTGAGTCAGATTATGATATTGAGTATATGTCTAGAGTTCCATATTCCAGTGCAGTTGGTTCTCTTATGTATGCCATGGTTTGTTCACGTCCTGATTTTTCTCATACAGTGAGTGTTGTCAGTAGATACATGGCTAATCCTGGAAAAAAGCATTGGAAAGCAGTCCAATGGATTTTCAGATATCTGCGTGGTACTTCTAATGCTCGTTTGCAATTTGAAAATTCTAGAGATGAACTTGTTGGTTATGTTGACTCTAATTACGCTGGCGATTTGGACAAAAGGAGGTCTCTCACAGGTTATGTTTTCACCATTGGTGGTTGCGCTGTTAGCTGGAAGGCAAGTTTGTAAGCTATTGTTGCATTATCTACCACTGAATCAAAATATATGGCTAGTTCTAAAGCTTGTAAAGAAGCTATTTAGTTGAGAGGTTTGTACTGGGCTTTGTGGAGATAATTCTTGCACTACCATATTCTGTGATAGTCAAAGTGCTATATACCTTACAAAGGATAATTAAGATGTTCCATGAAAGAACAAAGCACATTGATGTGAGATATCACTTTATTCGAGGTGTTATTGCTCAAGGTGATGTCAAGGTGTGCAAGATAAGTACTCATGATAATCCAGCTGATATGATGACAAAGCTTGTTCCTGTTACTAAGTTTGAGATTTGCTCAAGCTTAATTGGTATTACAGTTTAATCCTAGAGACTAATTGGCGCACGGTGATTTTTATCTTATTGTGGAGATATTTGGTGATTGATGATTCTTTATTATATTGCAAGAGGAAATTTGTCTCAAGGTGGACATTGTTGAAATTGTGATCCGAATTACTTTATCTGGAAGAGTCTGGATTAGTTTCTATTTTAGTGGACAAGTGTCCTACTTGGACTCTACGTCCTTTACCCTTATATATACCTTTTGTAAGCCGTACGAGGAGATGAGCCGCTTCATTGTAATTTCGTGCGATTTGTAAATACTTCACATATAGTGATCATCGCCGGTTGACGCCTGTGGTTTTTTCATGTAAGGGTTTTTCACGTAAAAATTCGTGTCTCATTTTTTTCTCTACTTTTCTAACAGCGTGGATGACGAGGGAGTCGTCAGCGAGAGGAGGAGAAGACGACGTGCCGCGGGGCTCATGGTCGGCGTGCTGCTCGTGGCCGTGTGGAGCAAGGGTGCGCTGCGTACGTCGTTAGACGGTTTGAGATGCTCGCTCGTCCACTAGCTCGTTGTGATCTTGGCCTGCTTATTATTGGTGGCGCAGTCAACTCCTAGGTCGCCGTCGCCGTCGTCGTCGTAGTTGGACCAGTACCTCCACAACGTCGTTCCGTGGTGCTCTCGGCATTTTTGTTTTTCGGCGTGCTTGTCCCAGCAGGAAGGAAACGCGGGGTGGGAGGCGCTGTTTTTCCAAGGGGCCGGCACGTGAAGACATCAGGAGCAAGGACCAACAGGAACCAGGGTGCTAATCCATCACTTCGTGCGGGTCACGTCGGCAATGCTAGGGACCGGTGGGTCTTGAATTGGATTTTTCTGTATTTTTACCCAGTGTCGGTAATAAATGGGTATGACCACTGTAAATAAAAAAAGCATAGAACAGAATTTTCGATGGAGGGAACCTCTGCTGTTATTACTTATTACACAATTAATCTATTTAAAAATACAATTTGGTTAAAAATGCTAAGTGATAGAACTTTCTATTATTTGTATTTTTCTATTATTTGTATTTATAAATGTTGTTTTACGCAAATAAAAGAACCCGAGCCATCCTTGTTAAACTGTGCATGTATATTATTGCATCTGTTGTGTTGGCTTGCGAGCACGGTAGTTGTGCTCACCCTCACTCTCCCCAAAACCCTTCAGATGATCTTGACCAAGGAGACTACGCTTATTATGAGGCTCCCGAAGCTGATGGACCTAGATGCGATGAAGAGTAGTATAGCTCTGTAGTATAGGTCTCGCCCCAGTCTAGTAGACTTATCGGTGTTTGTGTATAATCAATATTACCTAAGCCCTTGGATAATATTAGTCGTACACAAGACACCTTTGATCATTACTGTGGAGAGACAAGCCACATGTCCCCCTTTTGCTTCAGCTGTAGCCAACGAACTTCTGTGATGTAATATATTTGGCCTGACGGCCCTTTTGTAAAAATTTGACCCGACGTGGCCTATGTTATCTTGACTGTCAGTAATATATGTATCGGTCTTATTTCACGTTTGTATGAGATGAACCAGTAATGTACCTGTGAGTGCTACCTACTGATCTAAAAAGTAGCACAGTATTTCACAGAGGATTCGGGTTTAAGAAATTGTCGTTTCCCTTCTGTGTTTTACACACGGACAGAACGGTCTAATGAAGATGATTGGATTTTGGCTTTAAAATGTGATATCATTGATTGTCTGGCTCCGGTAGATAGCAAATGCGAGGACTAGCTATCTCGAGTCTCTCCTCCGGCCGGCCGGCACCTAAACCTTGCGTCAAGAAATATATTAAGTAAAGAGCAGATTAAGTTATTTATTGTGCAGATCCATTTCGTGCATATATAGCTACGAATTTTCTTGCGTATATTGTTCAGTTACCAGGCACACGCACCTACAATGGTCTCCCCCCACCTTGTACAGACCTTCATGCTGTACTTCTGCATCTACTGCTCGATATTGTCTCTCCACTTGCCTCATGCTACATCGCTTTCCTTCAACTACAACTTCTCCCAACCTGGTGGCTTCAACAGCCAAGGCTTCAGATCCCTGGGAGACGCAAATATCGAATCCCAGATGATCGAGCTGACAAAGAATGACGGGGGCGAAGCCGTCAAGAACAGCATAGGCCGGGTGACGTACGCGCAGTTGGTGCCGCTCTGGGACGACGTCACCGGCGAGCTTGCCAGCTTCACCACCACCTTCTCCTTCCAAATCAAGACAGACGACAGAGCTTCCAGTGGCGACGGCATGGCTTTCTTCCTCGGGCATTACCCGTCGAGCCTTCCTGAATTCACCGACGGTGGTGAGACGCTTGGCCTTTTCAAAAGCAGCGTCTCCACAAACGCAACCGGCGAAGACCGGATCGTGGCGGTCGAATTCGACACGTTCCTGAACGATGACATCGACACCAGCGACAACCACATGGGTATCGACGTCAATAGCATCGTCTCGAAGGTGTACACCAACACAACCGTGCCTGGCAAGGACCTGAAGTCCGGCCACCCGATGACTTGCTGGGTCAGGTACGACAAAAGCACAAAGAACCACTACTACAAAAGAGTCTATAGCGGGCGGTCATCGCGCGCGTTCCCCGAGGAACGTGCGTATTAGGCTCTGTCTGGCCTTGTTTTGGCGCGGCGGGCCTATCGCGACGGTTCTATTTCGTAACCGTGCGTGATGGTCCGATATCACGCGAGCGGTTACGATATAGAACCGTGCGTGATGTTACGATGACGGTTCTATATTAGAACCGTGCGTGATATCGCGACGGTTCTAATATAGAACCGTGCGTGTTTATCACGAGCGGTTCTATATCGAGGCGTCTGTGATATCGCGACGGTTCTAATATAGAACCGTCATGTATGCTATCCTGACGGTTCTATATCGAACCGCTCGTGATATGGACCATCGCTGACGGTTACGAAATAGAACCGTCTCTGATTTCTAACGCAATATAAATTGAGCCGAGACATCCTCGGCGCATTGCGGCTGTGTCTTCCGCTCAAGCGCCACTTCCACGCCCTAGCTCCTCACCTGCTTTGTGTCTCGCTCCGGCGCCACTTCCTGCCTAGCTCCTCCAACCTCGCCACTTCCACGCTCTAGCTCCTCAACTGCTGTTGTGTCTACGCTCCAGGCGCCACTTCCCTGCCTAGCTCCTCCAACCTCGCCACTTCCCCCCTAGCTCCTCATGCTGCTGTGTCTACCGCTCCAGCGCCACTTCCTGCCTAGCTCCTCCAACTGCGGCTCCTCCTCTATCTTGGTATGAGCACATGATCGATCTTGCACCGTCAATGTTGGAATAAATAATATTAGCCACGCAAATCTTAGTTTTGAATAATGGTTTCCTTATAACTAATGAACTAAAATTTGACTTAGGAGTGGTAACTTAATAAAATTGAATTAGGTCTAATAATCACTAAAATTTGAGTTAGGATAATTAATTGGCTTAAAAAATAAAATTTACACACCGGTTCACGATGCGGTGGGGTTTGGGTCAACAATATTGCATTTGCGGTTCCGTATTCGAGTTAATAAGTGTTGTATGAGATGATGCCTATATTTGGGTTGCATGATTGTTCAATTGAGATAGATATCGGTGTCGAGAGGTAGGGATCATGGTTGTGGCCGTAGGCATGGCTCGCTATGCCACCGCGTGTGGTACTTAACTAGTGAAGACTTTTCTTTCAATAACCTTAGATGCAAATGTTGGAGAATGAGTTTATATTGCACATTTTCGTTTGCTATAAATTAATCGCTAATCAATTTGACACTAATTTGTTACATGCGTAGTGTAGATGGATCGAAGCGCATATGCGGTGTGAACCGTGTGAGTCAAGATTACATTAATGGCGTGGTTGCTTTTAGAAGAGCCGAAAGCGGGATATGTTGAAGAAGGGGATAAATTTTATGTCTTGTCAGTGCATTGATTGCGATAATCGAAGATGTTTAACAACGCGCGGTCGAGCGCACTTGATTGAAGGGGTTTCAAAAAGGGTATACATGTTGGACCGATCCACGGTGAAGAGCGATTATACGAGAAGTTAATAATGGCGACATCGCCGAGGAAGTCAACGATTTGCGGATGTGGTGTGCTTTTGATGAGGATAGGGGCACGATGACAATCTGGATCGGATGCTCTGCGATGCGAGAAGAGAACTACAGTGAGAGAGTTTTGTAAATTCGAGGGCTTAAGGGAGGACTCGGTGAGACCTTTGTTCCCCGGCCGCAAGCCGGAATACACAAGGTTGTCAACCGTGCTTGAAGCTGCTGAAATTGAAGGCAAGCAATAGTTGGTCCGATAAGAGTTTCACGGCGTTGTTAGGTCTCCTAGCGGACATCCTTCCGAGAAGCGTGTCTCGGATAAGGCGTACGCAGCGTCCGTTCGAACAAATCGATATCGAAGAAGATTGAAGCGCACCCAAGCCGGGCAATACTCCCTTGGATATCCGTTGGTCTCGACAAAGAACTAACCGACTCGGGACTAGCTTGTCAATCTTTGCATGAGTGGTACATGCGCAAGACCCGAGAGGAGGGCTATCTTGGAATCGTCGGATACGGGGCGAGCATTTTCATCACGAGGCGGGCCGCCGTCGTGGGCTTGAGGACTTATTCGACCTATACAACCTAAGCGCCTCGGCGCCTCACTTCTACGATGTTGGACCTTTGTAAGTGTGTACAATCAATTTCTACACTCACGTGATAGCGATAAATATCACAACTCATTCCTTACGTGCGGATACATGATGAAATGTGCCGTCGAACCAACGAACGGTGGGTTTCCTCGACCATACGTGATCTCGAGCAAACAATAAACCAAGGCGCATCCTACGTCGCGAATTACATAAAATGGGATTGCTTGCTCGGACGGCAAGGAGTACATAATGGTGCCGTACAACCGAGTAAGTGCTTCACTACTTGCTACACAAAATTCGTTTGAACATATATAGGTTTATGACTATAGCGACATACATGAGTAGGTTCCTTTGGATTCTTGTGATTATTGTGCCAAAGAGGAACACGGTATTGTACCTTGATTCTCTACTCAACAAAAACCATGACTTCACCCTTCTTAAAGAAATACTCGAAAGATACGATCATTTCCTCCGCACATAATTGTATTGTAGTCTTCCTTCATTTGAAATGGACGAGGATAACTTTTGGAATCATGTAGGGCGTTCATCGGCTATGTTCTTTGAGGAGGTTTATACAAGGAGCGGACGCCACACTAACCCACAAGATGCGATTTAAGGTTTATATCATACTCAAATAAATATTGCGTCTCGAAATGGCTATACCTATATATGTATACCCATTTTTGCGGTCCTTGACAAAACAAGATCACCTATCGCATTCTCGTATGCCATCATATGCGGCTATTGATTAATTCCACGATACGATCCCGGGTAGGTCAATCTCGCTATAATTATTTTCTAATTATAAATTTAAATATATATTCTTACTACTTTACTCTTGCTAGCGACGGGACTTGAGCGTCTGATTAAAGCACTCCGGAAGAGCGAGGTCACACATGTTCGAGGGTTGCTCTGCGACTTCATCAAGTCGGAAATCGTTAACCCGACGGAGAGTTTCACGTCGTCGAATAGTTGTAATTGATTCAATATTAAAACTCACTTTGACTAGTTGTAATTGATTCAATATTGTAACTCACTTTGACTAGTTGTAATTCAATTTGTAACTCTAGCGACAATACTTCAAACATTCTTTTTGTTCTTTTCTTTGCTACTTGGATCATTGAGAATCAATTGCTTAGAGTATTTCCTATCTCTGAAATTTGCACTTGGTCTTTTGGTCGCTTGTCGGTTGGTCGGCTGACCAAAAGATGACCGATTTCCTCCCTTATTTCTGTCAATTCTTGATTAAAGATTAAGTTGGGTCTGGTATTAGTTATGTATACTCTAAACTTAAGCAAACCTATCATCTTGTTCAAAGTTTAATCACCCATCAAACTTTAAAGTCTGTACTCTATTTTCAGCAGCCGACTGCACTCTATCTATTTTCGGTTTCTAGCAGTGTGCAGCAACTTCATTATTTCCTATCACTTGGTGCTAGTAGATGATGAGTTATCTTGCTAACCATGTTAGGAATACTCTAAACTAAAGTATAGTACTTGTGATCATTTAACTCAGCAAATTGCATTTGGTGTTTGTCCTGTTTCAGTTTTCAGAATACTGAAAACTGCAACTCTGTTTGAACTGAAATCTGGTGGTTAGTGCTAACTGATGTTTGGTGAGGAGTTAGACTTCTTAGTATACTCATTTATTTGTAGCTTAATCCGAAATATTATTTCCTCTCAGTCTAATATAGCGACAAGTTTGCTTGTGCTAATCATCTGTTTCGGTTTTGCAAAGCGAAAACGCAACTTCGATTGAGCTGAAATTGCTAATTAGTGCTAATAGATGTTAAGTGATAAGTTAAACTTGTAGTTGTACTTATCTAGCTGTAACTCCATCTAGTATGTCAATTTGTTATAGTCTAATGGAGCATCAAATTTTCATCCTTAAATCTGTCCGATTTTGATTTCAAAATCGACATCTGCTATTCTAGTAAGCCTCAATTTTGATGATTGCTAGTAGCGATGTTAAATAATAAGTTAGGCTTTAAGTTTTACTCATTAACAAGTAATCTAAGTAAAATCATTGCTTGGTTCAAAGCAAAAATCAGCAAGCTATCACTTTGCAATCGCCCAAATCTCAATTTTGCCATATCTGAAGCGTAGTACAGTCTAAGCGAATTTGATTTTGCTTGATAACGATAGTTAGTGATGAATTAGACTTGGTAAATTTCTCAATTAGCGAGAATTAATCGAGTAGCATTTTCTTCTAAAATCCTAGTTTCTAAATCTGTTTCTTTGAGATTTGTCAGTTTGGTTTTGTTAGAAACACGAAGCGTAGTCGATTTTAATCATCTTGCTAGTGAATATTAGGCTGATGCTATGTGATGAGATAGGTTTTAAATATTGCTCATTTAGCTGTAGCTTAATCAAAATATCATTTTCTCTTAGTCTAATGAAGCACCAAATTATTTCTCTGCAATCTGTCAAATTTACGGTTTTGCTAAAACACAAGCTAGCTTCTACGATTTCCCATTTGGTGTTTGTCTGTTTGATTTTGAATCTGAAAGCGCAACTCTGTTTGAACTGAAATCTGGTGGTTAGTGCTAACTGATGTTTGGTGAGGAGTTAGACTTCTTAGTATACTCATTTATTTGTAGCTTAATCAAAATATTATTTCCTCTCGGTCTAATATAGCGACAAGTTTGCTTGTGCTAATCATCTGTTTTCGGTTTTTGCAAAGCGAAAACGCAACTTCATTGAGCTGAAATTGCTAATTAGTGCTAATAGATGTTAAGTGATAAGTTAAGCTTGTAGTTGTACTTATCTAGTTGTAACTCCATCTAGCATGTCAATTTGTTATAGTCTAATGGAGCATCAAATTTTCATCCTTAAATCTGTCCAGATTTTGATTTCAAAATCGACATCGCTATTCCTAGTAAGCCTCCAATTTTGATGTTGCTAGTAATCGATGTTAAATAATAAGTTAGGCTTTAAGTTTTACTCATTAACAAGTAATCTAAGTAAAATCATTGCTTGGTTCAAAGCAAAAATCAGCAAGCTATCACTTTGCAATCGCCCAAATCTCAATTTTGCCATATCTCAAAGCTGAGTACAGTCTAATGAATTTGATTTTGCTTGATAAGCGATAGTTAGTGATGAATTAGACTTGGTAAATTTCTCAATTAACGAGAATTAATCCAGTAGCATTTTCTTCTAAAATCCTAGTTTCTAAATCTGTTTCTTTGAGATTTGTCCGTTTGGTTTTGTTAGAAACACAAAGCGTAGTCGATTTTTAATCATCTTGCTAGTGAATATTAGGTGATGCTATGTGATGAGATAGGTTTTAAATATTGCTCATTTAGTTGTAGCTTAATCAAAATATCATTTTCTCTTAGTCTAATGAAGCACCAAATTATTTCTCTGCAATCTGTCAAATTTCTCGGTTTTGCTAAAACACGAAGCTATAGCTTCTACGATTTCCCATTTGGTGTTTGTCTGTTTGATTTTCGAATCTTTAAAGCGCAACTCTGTTGAATGAAATCGGTGGTTAGTGCTAGCGATGTTTGGTGAGGAGTTAGACTTCTTAGTATACTCATTTATTTGTAGCTTAATCGAAATATTATTTCCTCTCGGTCTAATATAGCGACAAGTTTGCTTGTGCTAATCATCTGTTTTCGGTTTTGCAAAGCGAAAACTGCAACTTCGATTGAACTGAAATTGCTAATTAGTGCTAATAGATGTTAAGTGATAAGTTAAACTTGTAGTTGTACTTATCTAGTTGTAACTCCATCTAGTATGTCAATTTGTTATAGTCTAATGGAGCATCAAATTTTCATCCTTAAATCTGTCCATTTTGATTTCAAAATCGACATCTGCTATTCTAGTAAGCCTCAATTTTGATGATTGCTAGTATGCGATGTTAAATAATAAGTTAGGCTTTAAGTTTTACTCATTAACAAGTAATCTAAGTAAAATCATTGCTTGGTTCAAAGCAAAAATCAGCAAGCTATCACTTTGCAATCTGCCCAAATCTCAATTTTGCCATATCTGAAACTGTAGCACAGTCTAACTGAATTTGATTTTGCTTGATAAGCGATAGTTAGTGATGAATTAGACTTGGTAAATTTCTCAATTAACGAGAATTAATCGAGTAGCATTTTCTTCTAAAATCCTAGTTTCTAAATCTGTTTCTTTGAGATTTGTCGATTTGGTTTTGTTAGAAACACAAATCGTAGTCGATTTTAATCATCTTGCTAGTGAATATTAGTGATGCTATGTGATGAGATAGGTTTTAAATATTGCTCATTTAGCTGTAGCTTAATCAAAATATCATTTTCTCTTAGTCTAATGAAGCACCAAATTATTTCTCTGCAATCTGTCAAATTTCTGGTTTTGCCATATCTGAAACTGTAGCTACCCCGATTTCCCATTTCGGTTTTGCTACTCTGCGATTGTCATGCATTGTGATACTTGATATCACAGACGGTTTTTAATAGAACGTCAGTGATACAGTATCACGAGCGGTTCTTGATTAAACCGTGCGTGATCTTGAATTATCACGAGGCGGGTTCTAATAAAACCCGTCGTGATATTGAAGTATCACGAGCGGTTTGAATAAAGAACCGTCTGTGATATACGTATCGCGAGCGGTTTAAACCAAGAACCGTCTGTGATACGTCCGTATCGCGAGCAGTTCTAATAAAAACGTCGTGATACTTATGTATCACGAGGCGGTTTAAACCAAGAACCGTCGTGATACGTCCGTATCGCGACGGTTCTATTAAAAACCGTCTGTGATACTACGTATCACGAGGCGGTTGCTGCGCCGTCTGTGATAACGCGCATTATCACGAGACATAAAAATCTGAGCGGTTGAAAAACCGTCTGTGATGACGGTTCCGAACCGTCTGTGATGACCCTTTGTGTAGTAGTGAACTTCGCTGCTGATCTGCTGATTGACGACGCGATCTACTACGTCGCAACAACTGTCGACTTGAGGCAGAACCTGCCTAGTGTGGTGGCCATTGGCTTCTCGGGTGCTTCCGGCAATGCGGCCGAGCTGCACCAGATACTATCCTGGTCATTTAATTCCACATTGGATGGGCCTCCGCCACCTGCACCAGCACCAGCACCTCAAGGCCATTATGCAAGTTCTTCATCCAAGGGCAAAATCAATACAGGTACAATAGTGGGAACAGTCGTAGGAGGCTTCGTAGCAATTGCGCTTGTCTTTGTTTGCATTTGCCAATGGAACAAATGCACAGCAAAGAAGCGCTACAGAAAAATCGCCGAAGGCCAAGTAACACAGTTTGGTTATCGTAAACTGGAGTTGGCGACAAACAAATTTGCAGAGGAAAGGAAGCTCGGGGAAGGCGGTTCTTCGTCTGTTTATCGCGGCGACCTGACAAATCCAAACCGATCGGTGGCAGTAAAGAAGTTCAAACCAGGAGCATCCGGTCAGGGGAGGAAGGCGTTCGAGGCTGAACTCGAGATCACGAGTCGCTCCAGCCACCGGAATCTGGTCCAGTTAATAGGCTGGTGCTACGACAGCCAATGGAATCTGGTTGAGTTTATATGCGGCTGGTGGGGCGACAGGTTCACACGCCGCTTGCTTGTCTATGAGCTTGTCCCAGAAGGGAGCCTCGATCAACACCTGCACATGGGCAAGAGTTGGTTACAATGGCCCAAGAGGTACGAATAACAAACCTATTCGTACAAGTGTATCGGCATATCAGTTTGAAAAGGTGCATTTTCACATTTCAAAAAAATAAAAAATAATCATAGGTTTATTTAGAAATGTTAAAATATCGCATTTCAAAGGATAAGATCCTATAGATAAGATCTAGGATCTGGCATTAGCACATGCTTTGAAAAACGTGGATTGTTTTCTAGATTGAAAATAGCTAGAGTACCTAAAACGCTAACATGCTTTGGAAAACAGGTACGAGATCATCCTCGGCCTAGGCTCCGCAATACAATACCTCCACGTAGAATGCGAGCAGAACAAGCAGTGTATCGTACATGGTGATATTAAAACGAGCAACATACTGCTTGACTCCACGTTCAACGCCAAGCTAGGTGACTTCGGCTTGGCAAGATTTGTCCACCATGAATCTGGGTCGAAGACAACGGATGTTATCCAGGAACTTTCGGATACATAGATCCCGAGTTCGTCAACACACGCAAGCGGAACAGGCAGTCAGACATGTACAGTTTCGGCATTTTCCTACTAGAGATGGTCACCGGCCGGGATCCCACAGCGCGCGACCAGAATAGGGCCCCGTTGCCGTTACTGGTACGGTGTTTGTACCGTAGCGGTGAAATCATGGAAGCAGCAGACGAAAGGCTGCTAGACGGCGAGTCCGCTTCCGGCCGGCGGCAGATGGAGCGCGCGCTGCTCGTCGGGCTCTGGTGCGTGCACGAGGACACGGGCAGCCGGCCGTCCATCGCTCGCGCCATGAATGCCCTGCAGTCGGAGGATGAAAACTTGGACATACCTCCCTTGGCGCCGCTGCCAATTCATGCCTTGTCAATTGAGGAGGGCTCTAATGGCGTCCACTCTTCGACGATAGACCGTTAGCATTTTGTGGTGATTTGTTGTATGATGTATCTAGCTTAACTAGCAGCTTCCTTCTTCATGGCAACCCCCAATGGTTGGTGAATGCACGGGATGTCCCCAGTTTTTTTCTTTTTGATAGCAAAGTGATATGCATATAGCTAGTTGGACGCTCCAACAGCACTCTTTTGGGTGAGTTTGTTTTTGTTTGTCTTTTTTTTTTCCGGATTGCTAATTCTCATGCCACTGAAATGTCAAGAAATCATAGTCAATTTTTCTCACCTTAGGATCGTGCATTGAGATCTACCGCCGAGAAGAAGGGAAAAGTCGGGAGGTAGATTGAAACCATCCAAGACCTTAGAGCCAAGGGCTTGAGTTATTGGCATGTGGTGAGGGATTTTTCCATACGCCGAAGAAGTCCGTTGAGGCTCCGAGATCGTTCCATGCTCTGGTACATTGGTCGTGACGAAGCGACTAACGATTCTAGGGAAGGTAACTCTTGAAAAATCCCGACCAATATGATTTATTTATTTGTTTATTCTGTAACCTTAAGATCTCTTTATTCTTTTGAAGCCTTTTCCTCTGACGAAATTAGAGAGTGGATCAGAATGATCTGCGCTGGGGGGCTGATGACAAGGCTGCTTCCCCCCTTATCTTGGTTATTATCTATGAAGAAGAGAGAATAAAAAGACTCAAGGTAAATAACAACTTTTTCTTCATTGTTTATATATTCTCCAATCGTTTTTAATTCTTCTCTATATGTAGGCGGTCGGGTTGAGGATAAAAGAGTCCATTGAGGGCTCTACTCCAACCGTTGTTCCGACCGATTCCTCTTTGATGACCATGCAAGATGATGGTTTCCCAGGGGTAAAAAAGAGTCCAGTTTCCGGCTTTAACTTTGCCTCCTGCTCTCGCTTTTCCGTACTTCTCCTTGATCGTCGAGGAGAGGAAGCTAGCGTGAGCTCTGTTCTTCTAAAACCTCTCGTCTCGGGTCTTGAGCTTTCTCTTAGATCTTTGGTTCCATTTTGACTAAGCCCGGCTTTGGTTTCGCTTGTAGCTTCAAAGCGGTACGTGTCTTCCTCGGCTCGGTTCCGCCTGAGCTTGCACCGGGGACAACTCGTGCTATCTTAAGCTTCGGTGAGATACTTATTAACTCCAGCGCGTCACATCATGTCTTTGAGCTAGAGTATGAGTTCCCCTCACCCAATTTCGGCAATGCACGACAGGAGCTTGCGAATTCGAAGGTTGGTCCATTTTCGATCGAAACCCAAACTCTTCGTCTCCCACTTTGATCCGTAAGACACTCTTCAATCCTCGACCGCTATAGCATACTCTAGGGATCTTTGGGCCATCCCAAAGCTTCATTGTCTTCCTTGTTGCTTAGGGTGTCTTCTCCTCGTTGAACCGCACCACCGCCGTGGATCTCACCGTCGTCAACCTAGCTCCAGCCATCCACTCTTCTCTCCAACACTCAGGTAGCTCCCCGTAGTCCCTAGATGCTCAGGCACCTGCATTTGAACCGCTGCTGAGCATTATCTAGCTGCTACACGTTTGCCGTGTTATTGCCGCCGCTCCTCTCCGATGAGCGGCCGACCACGAGCCACCTCAAGGGTCGCCACCACCACCCATAGAGCGCATTGCTATTAGGAATCCATCCCTACCCTTGGCGGCTCGCCGTAGCGCGTAACGCCGGCGAGCAGCGGCAATCTCACGGCGCGTTGTCGGACGCGTCCGAGAAGCGTAACAAAGCCATTAAGGCGTTGATCCGGTCATTAAATGGCTAATGATTGTTTCTTGTAGTAAATCTTGTCTTAAGTAAGTGATGAGTCTATTACATGTGGACCCGTGCGAGCGGAAAGGTTAGGCTGCGGTGGCGGTGGGCACGCCACTTAAGCGCCGTTCAACGTCTTTGTGAGCGGCCGTGGACTTGTGGTCCACACACTATCGCGGTGGCCGTGTCAGCGACAAGTAGGCCCCATCTGTCGGTAGAAAAATTAAAACCACAGGTAAATGAGAAACAACAACATTTCTTGGTCCCACTCGATCGACTGCGGCTAGGTGAGCTTCGGTAAGAAAAGTATAAATCCATTTAAGAAAATCAGAATGTATTTATTGGGAAACTGAAAAATAGGATTAACTTCCAAAATGCATAACTAATTCATTTTAACTCCAAATGGGATGAAACCATTGCTGGTAATTTTTATTTTGATGAACCTTATTTCAAAATAAGTTGCACATTTTTCTCTGTAGCAGAGAATATATTTTTCGAAAATGAGCATTTAATGAATTATCTTTACAATAGGAAAATGGCTATAACTTTGAAAATTCACAACTTTTGCATGGAAACTCCTAATGAGATGAACCGATTTGCAATGGACTCACAATAATATACCCAATTTATCTATGAAATCAATTACCTCCCCACGTTTCTACAAATTTTGGTCAAAACTTTAAATTGGATAAAATGCTTTTTAGGACATACAAACTTCAAGCGGTCATAACTTCCACATACTAAATCCGATTGGAATAATTCTTGTACCTAAATTCATCTTAAAGCATAAACCATCTACTGTATAAAAATCATGCATATTGGAGTACTTTGATTTTTATGCTATTTCTCGATGTTTATCGATATTTAGTTCTTTAGATACCGAAGCGAAATCAGCGTAGATTCTTACGCCATACGGGAGTAAACAAACACTCTTCCAGCAAGGCAAGCATCATTGAACTTTTTTGCATCATATTGATTCGGTTTTATTACACTAGTGTTGAAATGCAATGATATTGCACGCATGCTATTTTCGGTATCTGTTATGTTATGAATAGATTAGTTATATCCTATACTTGCTGGTTATCCTTGATATTTCCCATATACATATGCTTAAGGAAGATGCTTGTGATGATGAGATTGTTGTGTTTTGAATGCTTAGCCATGCGGGTCTAGATAGCCTTGATAGATCAATTGTGGGACTAGCTCGTCAATTGTGGGAGACACATAACAATTCTTATTATTTTATTAATTTTAGTCTAGATTGTTACTTCTGGTTATTGAGTTAAATTTTGGTTATGTTTAAAAGGTTTTTTTTTGGATCCGGACAAGTGGTTGTAGTGTGGGTCTTTGTTATGCACGAGACCGGGCTTGTGGTTGTCTTATGCGGACTATTAAGGACCGAGCCACGGACGTTACATTCCAAGTACCTAGCGTACTATCACATGTGGGATATGGGTACCGTGACGGTTAAGTAAGGGAAGGTTTTATTGGGTTGGACCGCGGTGGTGTGAGGACATAGAGGCGTGAAATCCTATGTTCCTTAGGAACCCAGTGTGATATATACTGTGCTTAATGAGCACGATTACTTATGTTGAGGAAAAACAACATACTAACTACCTCACACTGACCTCTCTGTCACAACGTGTGTGCCCGCTTAGCGTTTGCTATATGCTTATGTCTAAGTTGGGATTTGTCTCACATGGGTGGTCTATCTCAATAGGATTTTCTTGCTAAAAATGACTGTATCTCGATTCTCCCCGGCCGGCATACCTAAGGAAGTGTGCTATTTTCCGAAGGCATCCGGAGGCTTACGGGCTAGTCGAGTCATGTGGGTAAAGTAGTACACCTCTGCAGAGATAATCTATTCGAATAGCCGTATCCACGGTTATGGACAACACTTGGTTTAAGTATGCTTCATCGTTAGTCTCAAAAGTTAAAAGTTGACAGGGTTATAAATTGGTTACAACACGAATGGGATGTTCGTGCACTTTAGTTTATCAAAGTGGACAGTCACCTTGATATTGATTGATCCATGTTATTACATATGTCTTGTGAAACCCTCTCTTGAATAAATGATTTATAACTTGGCTTTTGAAAACTAGATGGTCTAGGAATGTAAGATGTTGCGTTTTATGCAAAACTAGAACCACTAATGCTATCCCTTGATTGCCCAATATGCATAACTACTTTTCTTTGTGTAAGACTTGAGAGTACATTTGTACTCGGCTAGATGTTCTTGGCCTTTTCGGATGAGGGCGATATCGAGCCGATGAGCTCGTCGATCTTGATTTAAGCGACAACGGCGAGTAGTGCTATCATTTAAATCTCGATCGGTTGCCTTGGGTTATGGGCATACCTTGCTGGACCTTTTGGTTTATTTATCTTACTTCGCTGTTATTTATCACTCTTCCTTGAATTTGGCTGGTGGTAGTTATGTAATAGTGTAGACTTAACTATTATGTTGTATGTCTTTTGAATTGTTAATGTACGTTGTTGTATGGATGTGATCAGCGTTGAATGAGAGTATGAGCGTGTTGGTCGCTGATCCTGGGAGCCAACACGACCTCATACTCATGATTATGAATCTCACTTTAACTTGTCTAAGCATTGGCTTTGGCCGTTTAGAAATCGGTAATCATGTAGTGCTCGCATGAGGAAGCGGTCGCATGATCACCGGGGCTCTAGTTTTGGTCGGGCTACTCACTTGGATGGAGTTAAGGTTGAATTCATTTACTTGAGGCCCAGAGTTATTTCCTTAAGACCAAGTAAACCTCGGTCTTATGGAAATAACCCGAGAGTCCTCACACCAACCCTACTGTTGGGACCGATGAAATCGGTTGATAGGAAGAGGAAGGCGGTGCTCTGGATTTTACTCGAGCGTTTCAAGATCAAGACCAAAAAGGCAACTAAGTGCGTGTACATGAAAGCAAACTATGAAAATACATATCTTTAATGCTTTTAGTATTCGAAAATCTTGATTTTCATTTCTCTTATCTTTGTAGATCCTTTGGTGTTCCGGTCGTCTCCGACCAGAGCACTCCTCAGGAAAATATTCTTAAGGTAACGGTGCTTGAGCTAGCCCACGAGCAGGTGGCGGTGCTAGCACCTGCTCAGGAACCTGTAGCGGCTTCAACCCCGTCTATGGAGACGGAGGTTCTAGAAGGGTCCCAGCAAGCTCCGACCACTACGAGGCCTGTATAAGGAGTGGGGATTTCTTCACTGTTGAAGAATTCTCCTTATCCTAGCAACTTCTCCCATTGTCCTCGGATTTTTTATGATGAGAATTATAATTAATTTTCAATTTTTAGTTAAAAATGAAATTTAATTATTTTTTGGGATTTTTTTTGAAATTTTTAAAAGCTTGTTTCTATTTATTTCAAAGCCAAATTAATTTATTTGCAAAAATTAATTACCAAGAATAAGTTCAAAATATTTTATTTAAATCCAAAATACCTCAGAGAATTTCTATGAATTTTCTCATAATTTTTTAATTTTATTTCCTATTTTATAAGGCCTTTTTGAATTACCAGAATTATTTTATTTAGTAAATCCATTTAAAATCCGAGAATAGTGGCTCGAGCAGAATTCATCTGGCCCAATCACTGTTTTCTGCGCACAGACCGCGAGCGCGTCGTTCGGCCCGTTTCTCCCGCGCGTGTTTCACCACCGCGCCGCTGATACGCGGGGCCCGCGTGTTAGTCAGTCAGCTCCCCCTTTCCTTTATGTGTTGTCACCGACAGGTGGGGCCCACTCCACAGGGTCAACGTCCAACCTTCCTTCTTCGCCGCGTAGCTCCTGCGCTGCGTCCGCCATTATCATGATTCAGAGCTTTCCATACTCCGCTGAATTCTGCCGCATCTCCCAAATCTCCACATGCATTAAAATCGCGGCGTCAATTCGCACCCGTCCTGACCTCGCTCCTTCCATCTCCGGCGCTAAATCTCCAAAATCGCGCCGCCGTGCCATTCAGGCCTTCTTGCGTCGCACGAAGCCCCGGCCTCGCCGGAGAACGTCGGGAGCTCCATCTCTGTCGTCGACCTAAACCGCCGCCGCCAACCTCGTCACAAGCGACTTTTAAATCACGCCCATACGCATCTTTGGTAAGCACGGGTTCGACGCATCATGCTCTTTCATTTGTACGCACCTCGCGCCCCATCGTTGGCGCCCCGACCGACCGGTGGCGTGGCTCGACCATGTCGATGCCACCTCAGCGCCACGTTTGCCCTAGATGCTGAATCAATGCCCATTTGGCGCTTGCACCAGCACCCACACCCATCCGCCTTTATTGCGTGGTGAGTTCACCGTGGACTCTTGACCTTTCGTGGACCAGTCTTTGACTATGGGGCCCACATGTCAATGACTCATTAGAATTTCCTTTAGGAAAATAATTTAGCCAGAAATTTGTATTTTTAAATGCATTGGCGTCGGCATGCTTAATAATTCAATTTCCTTTAGAAAAAATAATTCAGAAAAATCAATAAAATCTGAAATTAGGGTTTTATTTAGATTTAAAACTTCCACAAGCTTGTATTTCTTCATACGAACTCCGATTTAGGTGAATCAAAATTTTAAATTTATATAAATTCAAAATCTAGCTAACTAAACTAAAATTATTTCATTTGGAGTTAATTTGAATGTTTGTTTGAAATTATTATGTGTTATTTGAATTTATTTAAAATGGGTTTATTTTAGCGTATAGATTTGCGACTCGGGAGAGCTCAACCCTTCTGAAGAGTTAGATTATCAGGACTTCGAGCAAGGCAAGTTACACCATTTATCATATTGATCCCACTATTTTAAATTTATTTAATTCTATTTTAAATTATTATTGCATGCATAATTTTATTCAGTTATTTTAATTCAAGTTTTAAAATCCTAGTTATTAGATTCCTTTGTATAGGCAGTTGTTGTTACTTGAATTATCATTAGCTTGTCACCTTAGTCAAAATAAAAATATGAAAATAATGATATGCTTAGATAAAAAAATATTTGATTTGGGGAATTTATCCAAACGATCAACTATTGTTTAAAATCCTATGACATTATTTTGTCATGGAAGATTTTATAAATGAAATTGAAAAGTAAAAAGGAAAAATTAGTTTGGACTTGGGTGAAATGGACAGCTAGTGGGTGTAGGTTTATGCACGAGCTCAGTCTGGGTAGGGTTGAGGCCTAGGTGTTATTTTGGAAGTCGCCTAAGTTATTTAAGTATCGGTTTTCAAGCGCATCTTACAAAGCTCTAGTATTATCACATGTCGAGTATGGGCAGGACTAGACTTATTAATTTGTAATACCTCAATGTCTTATGTGCCATATTATTGAGTAGGTGTTGGTTAAACAGTATTCCCACCTAGCGCAAGAGAGGGCTTCTGGCAGGTGGTTAACCCAAAGGAAGTGAAACCTTAGCGGGCGTGTTAGCCTTGAGGTAGAGCATTGGAAAAGCCTTTTGATAATTGCTTAGTCACACGCCTAAGAAAGCGTGTATTGGCCGACATAAAAAGCAAATTATCTCTTGTGGGTAAAGTCGTACCCCTCTACAAAGTGTAAAACTTTTTGAATAGCTATGTCCTCTGTCATGGACATCTTGAGCAAAGCCACTCTAAGTTAGACTTTGTTTTTGGTTTTAGAATGATTTTAGGATGGTAAATCCTTGTCGAAAAATTAGGTGGTTAGCCATGTGGTAGGAGGGTATCCATCACCATGTTTCATATGGAGGTTATCCACTATAAAATTGTCAATTTAAAATCTAATTTTAGACATAGATTAAAAGTTGCCCTGAAACTTAGTATGATTATTTAAAACCGAAAATGTTGCTTTACGCAAATAAACCCTATCAGCCTCACTTGTTTACTTGTGCATGCATCATATTTCTTTATTGGGCAAAGCGGGGCCCCACGGGGTGGTGGCCCCTCTTTGGAAGCGACAGCGGCGGCGGTGGCGCTAGAAGCGCAAAGCGGCGGCAGCGGGAGCTCTAATGGCGATGCGGCCTTTCGGGCTCGCGGAGGCGCGCGCAAACCGACAGCGGCGGGGTGGAGATGGCGCACGCATGAGCTGCGCCCGGGGGTAGGGAGGCTGGTGGTGGGGTCGGGTAAGCTCGGGGGTGGCCGAATTGGTGGGGCGGTGACTACCGGAGGCAGAATAGAAGGGGCAGCAGTGGTGGCACGTCTCAGCAGCAGGGAGGAGGAATAAAGTTGGGGGAAGGTTTCCTTGGGCCCTAGGGCACCTCGTGACGGGGGCGGCGACACGGTGGCGATGCGGAGCGATCGAACGGTGGGGAGGCGACATGGTCAAGGCAGGTGCGGGAGCTCGACTCCGGCTTCATGCTTGCTCGGTGAAGACGAAGAGAAGGGTGGGGAGGGGATAAGGGAGGCACGGGGCCTCTTATGGCGGAGGGGAGGCGAGGAGCCGTTAGGGCCAAGGGTAACGCACGGTCTCGAGGGCGGCATGGGCGAGCGCGGTTCTGCCGTCACGGGCTACCTTGGAGCCCGAGGCGGGTGAAGCGAGGCCGGTGATGGGACGATGCAGGAGGCGGCGCGGGGCAGCGGCTTTGAGGCGAGGCGGTGAAGCGGGTGACTAGAAGTTGACAAGACACGCGCACGGCGCGCGGCGTGCGTGAGGCGCGATGCCGCGGCTCGTCATGGCATCATAGCAAAGCGGGGGTGAAGTAGGTGAGATGGCGAGCGCGCATGTGCGCTACATGCGAGAAGCAGCGGACCGGGCGCGAGGCTGGCGTGGGGATTCAGGCGGAGGTAGGTGCGGGCGGCGGGAGCGGCAGACATGCGGTGCAAGAGGATGACGAAGGTGTCACGGGGTGGCTCGGTGGGTGTCGGAGGATGAAGCGGAGGGGGTGGTGACTCGAGCCAGCGGTGAGAGGGAGGAGGTGGGCCGGAGAAGGGAAGGAGGGAGCTGGGCCAAGGCGGGTGGGTCGGAAGGGAGATGGGCTGGGGGAGTTGCTGGGCCGGTGGGGAGGTCGGCTAAGGCAGGTGGGCTGCCCCAAGAAAAATTGAGAAGGGGGTCTAAAATCTGAAAACACGGACTCAAACTGGAATTTTGAATTCGAGAATTGCGATGAGGTTTGAAACACAAACCTGAGCTTAGCTAGGAGCTGGAAGAATTGGGAACTATAAGCTAATTTTAAAATTCTAATGAAAATTGAAAATTAAATAGTAAATACTATTCACCACTCGAAAACGGAAATGCTACAAGAAAGCATGACTATTTACGGCAATATGGTTTATGTAAAGTTAGGCCTGCAACAATGGGACCGAGCAGTTAAAATCAGAGAAGCGTCTTTTGTAGGTACAGTGGACCGGCGACTACATTGCTGCATCTGGTACTGTGGTGTACGTAATGAAGTAAGTATCGCGACAGCACTACTGAAGGGTGCACAAAAAGATGGTGTAAAAAAAGTCGTGTGACAAACACGACCCTCTATCAGGTGCAGCGTGAAAGAGAAAGAAACAGTCGTGCAACAAAACAAAAGTCCCTGGTGCAACAAACAATCCAACAACATGATGCAAATGCCCCCTGCTACAAGATTTTTTTTAAAAAAATTCTTTGGTCCAACAGATCAATATATCTATGCAACAACCCAGCTCTTACTGCTACTGGAACATACCCAAAAGTCTTGGTCGGCGAGCTTGGCCGAGAGGATGCGATAGTGATGATAAAGGGAGGGAGAGAAGGAGCGATCTGCAAATTGGATTGAATTTGCGGAGATGTCTTTGAAGCGGCCGAGTGGGAGAGAAGGGGACACGGAGGAAATGAATTCAAATAACCATTGAATCGTTTTGAGACATTTTGAATTCAAATGAAATATTTTGACATTTGCTCCTTTTTATTTATTCAAACTAATTGCTATTGGTTTCCTAGAAAATGGGGAATATTTTTTTGTGGAAATACACTAAGAATTCCAGAATTTTTGAAAGGCCACAGATATTGTATTTATTAGTTTTATCAAAATTTGGGACCTTACATTGCTCGTGGTGTTGGAGGTGGGAAAAGGTAGTATTTTTAGGGAGGAAAAGCTAGTTTTTTTGTGATTACAAGTACGCACACACATAAAAATGCGTATGTTGGACCCCGATGTATGCAACACCGAGACCCTCTGCGCATTTTGAACTAGTCCCATGATCAGTAGCTAGCTCACTTGCAATTTGCAACAATGATGTTATCATATCCATACAACAACGAAGCTAATGAAGCGGACAAATTAATATTAATTAGCAGCAAAAGGACCTTATGGTCAAGTCTTACATAGTTCGTCACGCAAGGCTTAACAGCTAAAAGAGTAACTTGCAGCGGAAATCCAAAACATCTCATGGAGGCCAATCGACATACCCATAGGTAATCGAGTGGAGGACACGACCTAGTTCGCAAAATCTTCAAAGTATCCTTCCTCGTAAAACTCGATGTTCCTGGTTCTTCTATGGAGTCTTGATCAAGATATGACGTATAGCCGTGAGTACATAAAGTACTCGGCAATTCATAAGGAAATGTATGCAAATAGTATTCATACAAGCCTTGAATAAGGATAGCTTTATGGTTATTTTGCGAGTCGTGAGGATCCGGGTTAATCCGTAAGATCGAGGTAATCACGATCTTAAGGAAGTAACTCTGGGCCTCAAGTAAATGAATTCAAGTTAACTCCACTTAAGTGGCATGGCCGAAACTAGAGCCCCGATGATCATCTGCTTGCTCCTTTGCGAGCACGCATGATGACCGATTCTCCAACGATTCAAGCGCACACTTAAATAAGTTAAAGAGAATTCATAACGGTGAGAATGAGACCACGTTGGCTCCCAAGACCAGCGACCAGCGTGCCTTCAAACTCATCTTCAACGTGGATCACATCCATACAACATTCATACATCAATGGCTCAAAAGACATACATCGATAATAGTCAAGTTTGCAGTTATTACAAGGGCCGACCGGCCAAATTCAAAAGAGATCATAAAGTAACAGCGGAAGCATTATAAATAAACCAAAAGACCAGCATGGTATGCCCATCACCCCGCAGCACCGATGGGGTTAAATATCACTACTCGTCGGTCTTGCGCTAAATCAACCTCTTGCCGAGCTCATCGGGCTCAAAGTCGTCCTCACCGAAAAGAAAACAAAAGGCCACCAACATCTGGCTGAGTACAAGTGCACTCGCAAGTCTTACACAAAGAAAATCTAGTTATGCATATTGGGCAATCAAAGGATAGCAGCAGTGGTTCTAGTTTGGCATAAAACGCAACATCTTACATTCCTAGACCATCTAGTTTTCGAAAGACAAGTTATAAATTATTTATTCAAGAGAGGTTTCACAAGACATATGTAATAATATGATCAATCAATATCACGGTGGTTGTCCACTTTGATAAACTAAAGTGCCGAACATCCCAATCATGCGAAACCAATTGTAACCATGTTAACTTTTAATTTTCAAGTCTAACGATGAAGCATACTTAAACCAAGTGTTGTCCATAACCGTGGACACGGCTATTCGAATAGATTATCTCTGCGAGTTGTACTACTTTACCCACATGACCCGACTAGCCCGTAAGCCTCTGGATGCCTTGAAAAATAGCACACTTCCTTAGGTATGCGGTAGGGAGAATCGAGATACATTCATTTTTAGCAAGAAAATCATATTGGGATAGACCACCCATGTGAGACAAATCCCAACTTAGACATAAGCATATAGCAAACGCTAAGCGGGCACACACGTTGTCTTGGAGGAGTCGATGTGAGGTAGTTAGTATGTTGTTTTCCTCAACATAAGTAATCGTGCTCATTAAGCCGAGTATATATCTGCTTGGGTTCCTAAGGAACATAGGATTTCACGGTCTCTATGTCCTCACACCACCTGCGGTCCAACCCAATAAAACCTTCCCCTTACTTAACCGTACGGTACTCATATCCCGCATGTGATAGTACGATCGGTACTTGGAGTGTAACGTCCATGGCTCGGTCCTTAATGGTCCAGACAAGACAACCACAAACCCAAATCTCGTGCATAACAGCACCCACACTACAACCACTTGTCCGGACTCAAAAACCTTTTTAACATAGCCCAAATTTAACTCAATAACCAGAAGTAATAATCTGGACAAAAATTAATAAAAGAATAAGAATCGTTATGTGTCTCCCACAATTGTCGAGCTAGTCCCGTCAATTGATCTACTGCGTTATTTGGACTCGCAACGCTAAGCATACAACACACAACGATCATATCATCACACCATCTATCTTAAGCATATGTGTATGGGAAATATCAGAGATAACCAACAAGTATAGGATATAACTAATCTACTCAGAACATAACGGTATACCGAAAATAGCATGCATGCAATTATCATTGCATTTCAAACACTAGTGTAATAAAAGCGGGATCAATATGATGCAAAAGAAAGTTCAAATGGCGCTTGCCTTGCTGGAAGAGTAGTTGTTCACTCTCGGTGGCGTAAGAATCTCGTTGATTTAAATCGGTATCTAAAGAGCGGAAATATCGATAAACATCGAGAAATAACATAAAAATCAAAGTGCTCCAAAAGCATGATTTTCTACAGTAGATACTTTATGTTTTAAGATGAATTTAGGTATAATAATTATTCCAATTGGATTTAGTAGGTTAAAGTTATGGTCGTTTGAAGTTTGTATGTTCCGAAAATGCATTTTATTCAATTTAAAGTTTTGACCAAAATTTGTAGAACAGTGGGGTAGTAATTGATTTCATAGATAAATTTGGAATATTATTGTGAGTCCACTGCAAATTGGTTCATCTCATTAAGAGTTTCCATGCAAAAGTTATGAATTTTCAAAGTTATACCCATTTTTCTATTGTAAAGATAATTCATTAAGTGCTCATTTTCCAAAACTATATTCTGTACTCTGAGAGAAAAATGTGCAACTTATTTTTAAATAAATATCATAAAAAATTAAAATTACCAGCACTGGTTCCATCAAATTTGGAATTAAAATGAATTAGTTATGCATTTCGGAAGTTAAACATATTTTTCAGTTTACCAATAGTTACATTCTGATTTTTCTTAAATGGATTTGTACTTTTCTTACGAAGCTCACCTAGCCAGCACTCGACATGTGGGGCGATCCACAGTGCCATTTCTTCTTTACCCACGGGATTTTAATTTCCGTGACAAGTGGGCCCTCTGTCGATGGCGGGGTCTCTTGCCGAGGCGTGGACCACACGTCAGCGGGTAGCTCACAAGACACGATGAGCGTGTGTTAAGTGGCGAGCCCACATCGGCCGCGCAGCTTAACCTCATTTTTACGTGCGGGCCCACATGTAATAGACTCATCACTTTGCTTAAGACATCATTTACTACGATGGCAATCATTAGCCATTTAATGGCCGGATCATCGCCTTAATGGTGTTGCTACGATTGTCGGACGCGTCGACAATACGTCCGTGAATTGCTGGCGGCTCGCTTGGCGCTATCTTACCGCATGGCCGAGCCGGTAGGATGGGTTCCTAATAGCAATGCGCTTCTATGGGTGGTGGTGGCGACCCTTGAGGTGGCTTTGTCTTGCGGCTCGTCGGAGAGGAGCGGCGGTGTACATCTGGCAACAGTGCAGCAGCTAGTTAACTCTCAGGCCGGTTCAAATGCGGGTGCTTGAGCATCTAGGGACTCTTGGGAGCTACGAGTGTTGGAGAGAAGAGTGGATGGCGGAGCTAGCTTGGCGGCGGTGAGGTCCACTACGGTGGTGCGGTTCAACGAGGAGAAGACACCACGAGCAACAAGGAAGACAATGAAGCTTGGGATGGCTCAAAGATCCCTAGAGTATGCTATAGCGGCGAGGATTGAATAGTGTCTTCTGGGATCAAAGTGGGAGACGAGCAGTTTGGGTTTCGAGAAAATGGACTAACCTTGGTTCGCAAGCTCTGTCGTGCATTGCCAAAATTGGGTGAGGAACTCATACTCTAGCTCAAAGACATGATGTGATCTTGGCTGGAGTTAGTAAGTATCTCACCGAAGCGAAGATAGCACGAGTTGTCCCGGGTGCAAGCTCGGCGTGAACTAGAGCCGAGGAAGACAGTACCGTTTGAAGCTAGAAGCGAAACCAAAGTGGGGCTTAGTGAAAATGGAACCAGAGATCGGAAGAAAGCTCGGAGACCGGAGGCGAGAGGTTTACGAAGAACAGAGCTCACGTTAGCTTCCCTCTCCTCGGCGGCGGAGGAGAAGTGCGAGAAAGCGAGCGAGGAGGCGAGTTAAAGTCGGCAAGCCCACGGAGGAGAGGCGGCGTTAGCTAGGAAGCTCGGGGCCCGTCGGGTTGGGCGGTGCGGTCCGCAGCGGTGACGGCTGCATCGAGCCAGCGGGCGTGTGGTGAGCGATGTCTGGCCGAGTGGCGGCGGAGGAAGATAGATCCGACAGTGGGACCCGAGGCGGCGAGAGAGAGAGAGAGAGAGAGAGAGAGAGGAGCGAGAGGCGCGCGAGGAGATCAGCCGTTGGATCTGGATCAGAGGGTCAGCACCCGAGAGGGTTTGGTTGGGACGACTCGCCAAGTGACTCGGTCGGGCTACTGTGTAATGGGTTTGAGCCCGAGGAATAGTGCTCCAAATTGACCAGATTTGAATTTTAAACCTCCTAGTTTGACTGGCCTTCAAAATTAGATCTTAAATTCATAAAAATATGAAATTAATCAGAGGGATTCCTAGGGAAACCTAGGACCCATATAAATTTGTAAATTCCATTGTTCATAATTTATTTGGTATATTTCAAATTCCCAAAAGCATAGGTTGACAATCGAGTTTGAATTTTCTGTGGATCATGTTAAATTCCAAAAATTTGGGGAAAAATATATTAATTCATTATAATTAATATAGTTTTTGAATAAATTATTTCCAGAGGGTTTCCAAATGTTTTAATTACTGTTTGCTCCATGGTTTGTTTTTGTACGGGTGTGTGTAGACCTCTGGTTAAGATTTTCCAAGCAAAATATATAATGTAAATGCTTGAAAACATGATGCATGCTAATGAGATGCATAGTAATCCTCTTTATTAAATTGGGGATGTGACAAAAGCAATGTTGACAGTAATTACAGTAAGTAGATTGCAAAGCATTGTTTAAAAGATTAATACATAAGTAATCAAGTTTCTTTGAAACAACTAGTGAACACACTTCCCATCCATTCCATCCAAACCATTCTATCGATCCAAACCACATTTTGGTAAACTCTACCCTTCGCGTGAAATCTTGGGCATATCCATAACAGGGACACGGCTATTCGAATAGTTTTGACACTCTGCGAGAGGTTGTACAACTTTCCCCACAAGACACGACTTTCTCTAGTTTGTTTGGCATCCGTCGATGCCACCGCTCACTAGCTTTGGTAGCGATCTAGAGCAAGTGATAAGGTCTTTACAAAGCTCTGTTTTGCCTCGGTTTTGCTTGCTAAGGATTCGCCTTCACGGCCCCCTCTTGCGCCCCTCATCAACCCATATAGAACCGACTCAAAATTTTGCAATTAGTTAGCGAGTCCACCCCATAATGGACTTGTGGTTGCAGTATGGCCAGATCAATGGCGTACAAAGTTAAATCCTTAGTTGGTCGCTTAGGCGAGACTACCACATCCCAATGTACTTGCGCACCCTTTTACTTCACGATCACTCCCAGAGCATAAATCATTTTGAGAGATAGAAGGAACTGAGTGCCAATTGGATCATCTCTTGCGGAGATGTCTTGAGCACTAGGCAGTGGGAGAGAAGGTGACTGGAGAAATTAATTCAAATAACCAAACAATCGTTTTGAGACATTTTGAACTCAAATGAAATATTATCCACATTTGCTACTTTTCTATTTATTCAAACTAATTGCTCTTGGTTTCCTAGAAAATGGGGGAAATGTTTTTTTAAAAAAATTTGTGGAAATACACTAAGAATTCCGATACTTTTTTTTGAAAGGCCACAGATATTGTGTTTATTAGTTTTATAAAAAATTGGGACATTACCCTGCTTGTGGTGTTGGAGGTGGGAAAGAGGTAGTATTTTTAGGGGAGGGGAAAAGTTATTTTTTTTTTGCGACTACAAGCAAGACACGCACACACGCGAGTGCGCCTCCTTAGTACATATCAAGAAATTACGGAGACCGAGGATAAATCCACAGTCTCAAAAATTTCTCTTGAAGAGAAAGGTGTGTTATTATTAACTAATCAGTATATTTAGGGTATATACGTTGAGGGGGGTTTTGGCTAACCAAAATTAGAAATTTGCTACAAAGGATTGCAAAATGTTGCTCCATATATGCTCATCTTGAATTCAATTTTTATTTGAAAATTTTAATTGTACTGTTTAATGATATTTTTAATTATAAAATCCATTTTAAAAATACTTTCTATATCTGTATTTTAGATTGTACATATGTCATGAAAATATTTTCATTCAAAACATTTGTTTAAAAGATTACTACCACGTGGTCACTCGCTCGTTCAACATCTTTTGCGGTGAGGCGGGGCGCACCCACACTCTTGATAGACTTGCCGGTAAAGATAAATAAAAGGATGTAGACAGATGGGCAGATTTCGAACAAAACAGAAGCATCATACATGCATTGATGCAAAAGTATCATACCTAGTAAATTTCGCACCAGTAACTTACCCTTAATTAAACTTAAATTATGTACTCCATCAGCATTTGTGGAAAGTATCTCCACGAAATTGTCGTTTCCCTTCTGTGTTTTACATACGGACAGAACGGTCTAATGAAGATGATTGGAGATTGGAAGCCTATCTCGAGGCTCTCCTCCGGC
Source organism: Hsuehochloa calcarea (assembly GCA_036346395.1). NCBI lineage: Eukaryota > Viridiplantae > Streptophyta > Magnoliopsida > Poales > Poaceae > Hsuehochloa > Hsuehochloa calcarea. Next base: position 93,226 of record JAYEVG010000115.1, on the reverse strand, counting down.
CGGCCGGCAACTATACCTTGCGTCAAGAAATATATTAAGTAAATAGCAGATTAAGTTATTTATTGTGCAGATCCATTTCGTGCATATATAGCTACCAATTTTCTTGCGTGTTTTCTTCAGTTACCAGGCACACGCACCTACAATGGTCTCCCCCCACCTTGTGCAGATCTTCATGCTGTACTTCTGCTTCTACTGCTCGATATTGTCTCTCCACTTGCCTCATGCTACATCGCTTTCCTTCAACTACAACTTCTCCCAACCCGGTGGCTTCAACCCCCAAGACTTCAGTCTCCAAGGAGACGCAAAGTTCGAATCCCAATCCCAGATGATTGAGCTGACATGGAATGACAAGGGCAAAGCCCTCGGCAGCAGCGTAGGCCGGATGACGTACGCGCAGTTGGTGCCGCTCTGGGACAACGTCACCGGCGAGCTTGCCAGCTTCACCACCACCTTCTCCTTCCAAATCAAGACAGACAACACAACCAACGCTCCCAGTGGCGACGGGATGGCTTTCTTCCTCGGGCCTTACCCGTCGAGCTTTCCTGTCATGACCGATGGTGCACATCTTGGCCTTTTCAGAGACAATGTCACCGACGCAACCGGCGAAGACCGGATCGTGGCGGTCGAATTCGACACGTTCCTGAACGATGACATCGACACCAGCGACAACCACATGGGTATCGACGTCAAGAGCATCGTCTCGAAGGTGTACACCAACACAACCGTGCCTGGCAAGAACCTGAAGTCCGGCCACCCGATGACTTGCTGGGTCAGGTACGACAAAAGCACAAAGAACTTCGCTGTTGATCTGCATATTGACGACGCGATCTACCACGTCGCAGCAACTGTCGACTTGAGGAATCTCCTGCCTAGTGTGGTGGCCATTGGCTTCTCAGGTGCTTCCGGCAAGGCGGTCGAGCTGCACCAGATACTATCCTGGTCATTTAATTCCACATTGGATGCAAGTTCTCCATCCAAGGGCAAAATCAATACAGGTACAATCGTAGGAGGCTTCGTAGCAATTGCGATTGTCTTTGTTTGCATTTGCCAATGGAGCAAATGCACAGCAAAGAAGCGCTACAGAAAAATCGCCGGAGGCCAAGTAACACAGTTTGGTTATCGTAAACTGGAGTTGGCGACAAACAAATTTGCAGAGGAAAGGAAGCTCGGGGAAGGCGGTTCTTCGTCTGTTTATCGCGGCGACCTGACAAATCCAAACCGATCGGTGGCAGTAAAGAAGTTCAAACCAGGAGCACCCGGTCAGGGGAGGAAGGCGTTCGAGGCTGAACTCGAGATCACGAGTCGCTCCAGCCACCGGAATCTGGTCCAGTTAATAGGCTGGTGCTACGACAGCCAATGGAATCTGGTTGAGTTTATATGCGGCTGGTGGGGCGACAGATTCACACGCCGCTTGCTTGTCTACGAGCTTGTCCCAGAAGGGAGCCTCGATCAACACCTGCACATGGGCAAGAGTTGGTTACAATGGCCCAAGAGGTACGAATAACAAACCTGTTTATTTATTATTTTAGCAAAAACTAGCGGATTTAGCTGCGCAAATTATGCACTCCATCAGCATTTGTCGAAAGTATCTCCACGAAATTGTCGTTTCCTTTCTGTGTTTTACATACGGACAGAACGGTCTAACGAAGATGATTGGAGATTGGAAGCCTATTGGCTGTACAATGTGATATCATTGATTGTCTGGCTCCGGTAGACAGCAAGCGCGAGGACTAGCTATCTCGAGGCTCTCTCCGGCCGGCCGGCCGGCCGGCAACTATACCTTGCGTCAAGAAATATATTAACTAAAGAGCAGATTAAGTTATTTATTGTGCAGATCCATTTCGTGCATATATAGCTACGAATTTTGTTGCGTGTGTTCTTCAGTTACCAGGCACGCACCTACAATGGTCTCCCCCCACCTTGTACAGATCTTCATGCTGTACTTCTGCCTCTACTGCTCGATATTCTCTCTCCACTTACCTCATGCTACATCGCTTTCCTTCAACTACTTCTCCCAACCTGGCTAGATATACAATTCTAATTCCTGTTTTTGAATACCATTTTTTATATTACATATCTTTAATATCTACATGTGATTAATCTGCACCATTATAATTTAATCCCATCAAAACAAATGGTCTGTATCCTCCTCTTTCTCTCTTGATTAATGGGAAATTAGTGAAAGCAATCTTCGTTTATGATACACATATGGCACCTCTGACATAAACAAATTTTGGCTACAAAATGTTTCTCAATTGTTTACTTTACGTAACTATAATTATCTTGGTGGGGCCAGGCCGAAGACTCAACTTTCTACCTTTCCACGTATCGTTTTATTTTATTAAAATTCATAGAGGTATAGACGTGTATTCTGTCGGACTCTATATTTCTATATTCGGATCCTCTGTGAAATCATTGCTATTCCTGGATCGGTAGATAGCACTTCACAAGCACATTCTTTGAATCAAACCATACATGGCGTAAAATCATTGCATTCATTAATTTACACATCGAGTTTACATAGACCGCTTGGATCGGTTTTTACAATAAGAGCCAGCAGGCCAAATGAATACATTACAAGCGATAGCGGGCGACAGCGGAAGCAAAGGGGTGAGGGCACATCTTACCGCAGGCAAGTGACTGGGGAACCTGTGTACACCCGATATTATCCGAAAACCCTCGGACAATATAGGAGGTACACAAGAACCGACGGAGTCAGCTAGACTGGGGTGAGACTAGAACAACTAAGGACTAAACTAAGCTTCAACGATTCACAGGTCTTGGACCTCGGATCCTCGTAGTAGTCGTAGTCTTGGTGTCTTCCTACTTACGAGGAGTTGGGAAAGAGCGAGGATGAGCACAACTACCGTGCTCATGAGCCCACACAATGAGAATGCAATAATATACATGCAAGGTGTAACAAGGTTGGCTCGGGTTCTTTTATTTGCGTAAGCGAGATTTGTAATCTGAGATACTAGAAAATCCTACCACTTAGCATTTTAACCAAATTGCTTTTTTAAAGAGATTAACTGTGCAATAAGTAATAACAGCAGAGGTTCCCTCCATCGGAAACTCTGTCTCATGCTTCATTTGATTGGAGCTACCTCCATATATTAACAACACTAGATACGACGATTTAGGGAAAAGTCAAATCTCGTGGCCCGACACGGTTTTCATACCACCCACAAAGGTTTTTTTTTGAAATAGAACTAACTCAAGTTAAGTTCCCATGTCCGCCTTTGACCGTAGGCGCGGCTGTTTAAACAGTTTTGACTCTGCAGAGGTTATACACTTTACCCACAAGAGACAATCATACTCGTTACCCCACATGATTCCGTAGTCATGTAGTTGAGTGATCGTCACAAGAACCTTTCAATCCACCTTGCCCTTTCCATCAACCTTTCAATCTACTCACCTTCGCCCCTTCCATCATCTCACCCATATTCGATAAATTTACTAAGCCAAGTTGCGCCCATAAGTTGTGCGGGATGTTCACCACTCCACGACGTCATACCACATACCAATCGCTTCTCGTGGACTCAAGCGACCTCACCCTCGGTATAAAACAAATTATCCAACTAGTCCAGTCATTCTCCCTCAATGACTGCCCAAAACAATTGTCATGATTAAAGGATGATGATTTGGGGTAGAAATACCCCGGTACTTAAACAAGTCTAGCATGGCGTTTAAGTACGATCTATAACTAGTATGTTACGGATATTTACTAGGGTGACAAGGATATTGGGAGTTTAATTTTCAAGGAATGAGGTAATAATTATTTAATCATCAAATAGGCATTTAACTACCTTAGGGTGTTTGACATATATTTGCATAGAAATTAAAGCATGCAATTTGATACTTTAAAAGAATATAATTTGCATAAAATGTGGGATCAATATGATCAAAGTGTTGACTCGCCTGGGATAAAGGTAGAAGGGTCTAGGTATTCTTGAGCTTGTCCGAAGTGGAGGTCTCCCGCGTCTTCGAACCCTACTCGGACGGACGTACCGGAAAAGATACAACAACAAAAGAGAGCAAATAAATACAAATCACCAAGCAAATAAACTCCAAATTAAACAAGACCAGTGACATTAGCAAGATCTTGATTTTAGAAAATTTTAGGAAAAAGATTCATAATTTTTGAAGCTATAATGAGGAAGTTATGGATTTTTGAAGTTTTAAACAGGATTTTCAATGGATTGGTAAATCGAAAAATTTGGAAAATTGTGGAGCCGACACGTGCGCGGGTTGCGCGAAGGTGCAGTGCACGCCGCGTGGCGTGGTCAAGGCCAACACGCCTGCCGAGTCCACGGTGCACGGGTCTTCAACACGATGTCGCGGGCCCACATGTCGCCCTCGAGTTCAAAAATCCGGTTAAACCGAGTAACCGAATCGCGGTCCCACCTGATCGGCGCCACGGAGGGATGATTAGCGCCGACTAAACCGGATTAACCCTTAACACATACAAGGATTGCGGCAATTTTCGTCCGACAACGGACCGAGAGGAGGAGTGGGCGGCGCGGCTCGTCGCCGCGGAGGGAGGGGCGGCGCCGAGGTTACCTAAATGGGTTCTCCTCGGTGGCGGTCCCGGTGGCACGTGGCGGCGGCGCGGAGTTGGGCCGGGCGGCGGCGCGACCATGGGAGGCGGCGGCGGAGCTTGGCCGGCGAAGAAGAGGCCGGGCGCGGCGCCGGAAGTGGGTGAGCACGGGTCGGTAGGGTCCTCCAAGCTCACCGCCAACAATGGCGGCGGGAGCCGGTCGGGTGAGGAGATCGGTGGTGGAAGAGATCGGCCGGGAGGCGGGGAGATGAAGCCGATCCGAGAGCTACGGTGGTCCCGAGGCGACGGGCTTGGAGGAGGTCTCTGGGAGGTGGTGGCACACGGTGACGGGTGGCGGCGTCGGGAGCTGGCGGAGGTGGAGATCGGCGGTGGTGGAGCTCGGCCGAGGTGATTGGGGGCTCAGGTCTCGAGAGTTCTGGTTTCTCCGGGAGCACTTACAGGGGATGGAGCGGGAGGTAGAAGGGGATCCTCCGGAACTTTTATATGCAGTGGAAGGGGGCGCAGTGCGGAGGGCCGGGTGGCGCGAGTTCGAGAAGGCGGCATGGGGCGGCGATTCTTGGTGACGACTGCAGGAGCAGGAGGCATGCGGCGTGGGAGGAGGACTCACAGGGTCTCTGGCGCATGGATGGCTTGGTCCGGTCGGAGGAGCCGAGGAGGCCGCCGCACGGACCGGGGAGGAGACGGGAGCTCTGGTGGCGTGGCGCGGAATGGTGGTGACGGGGAGATGGCGGCAGGCTTGAAGAGAGAGGGAGAGGGCGGCTGGCCAGGAGGGAGCGGAAGTCAAAGGCGTCGACCTTTGCGGGAGAGAGAGGAGAGAGGCGCAGTGGGAAGAAGAATCGGGAGGGAGAGGTGTCTTTGGAGAGGCTCGGCGGGGAAGAAAGAGGCGGGCTGGGAGAAAGGAGGTAGCCGAACCGAGAGACCGAGATGGCGGGCCGTTGGCAAGGATGGAAGGAACAAGTGGGCGAGCCTGTGGAAGGGAGAGAAGAAATTTGAAATATGCAAATGCTCCAAAACCGAAAAGATGCTACAAGTTTGAATTTGAAATTTTGAAAACACGGAAATATTTGAAACACAAACCCGAGCTTAACAAGAAGTTTGAAATCCTTCAAAATATTACAAATTGAAATTACGAATTAAAAATAGGGGTTAAATAGTAAACACTATTCATTAACTGAAAATGGGGTGTTACAAACCTACCCACCTTAATCGGAATCTCGACCCCGAGATTCGAGCTACTCGGATTAGACACGGAACGTACCTCTCATTACTTCTGGAGCTGCTTGGGCCTCTTCGACGGTGACATGGTTGACATGGCCCTGGCTTTGGCTTGGCGTGGAAGCCGCTCGGATGCTTGCAGGTATGATGACTTTGCTTGCCATTGAAGTCTGGCCTCGAGCTGGTGTGGCTCTTAAGTTGTACTCTCTCGGGGTGGCCGGTTGAGGACATTTTTTTGCGAAATGCCCTTTTTCTCCGCAGTTGAAGCAGCGAAGATGACCTATCGGGTTGGCTGCTGCAGGCTGTCCAGTGGATTGAAGAGAGCGGGAAACACTCTCACTGGGAGGCGGGTTACGAACTGAAGCTGAAACTGGGCTTTGACTTGAAGCTCTTAGTGACGAGCCGCTAACGGCTGAAAAACGAGCCGCCGGAAAAGGCGATCTTTGTGAAAGCCACCTTGTGGTCCTTGAAAGGCCATCTTCCTTTTGCGGCTGAAATCTGCGGTCTTCTTCTCGTTCTCCAGCACTAGGGCTTTGTTGATGAGATGGTGGAAGCTGGAGTAGTCATGAAGGATGAGTTGGCCCCTCATCTCTTCTCGCATGCCTTCAAGGAAGCGATCGATCTTTTCTTCTTCTTCTGCTATGTCACTGGGGGCATAGCAAGCGAGCTGATTAAACTTAGTGAGATACTCATTCACTGACAGGTTGCCTTGCTTAAGAGTCCTGAATTCGTTTTTCTTCAACCTCATTGCGCCTGCCGGCACAAAGTTGGTTCTGAAAGCTGCTTTGAATTCAGCCCAAGGTATTGCTTGCCATTCCTGTTCTGTTTCCTCTTGGGGTACCTCGGCTGTTTCTCCTGTCGTGGCGGGGTCCGTTGATCTCATTTGTGGATGCAACAACCTCGGTTCTGCGCTCTTCTTCTTCTTCTGACTCTGCATGGTCAGCACTTCTGGTGGCAAGATAGTTATCCCACCATGCAGCAGCGGCTTCTTTGAGTTGATAGGTAGCAAAGTCTACCTTGTCTTCCTCGGGGCAACGAGCTAATCTGAGCTTCTTCTCGGTATCTCGGAGCCAGTCTTCTGCTTCAAGAGGCTCACTTGCTGCTGCGAAGGTAAGCGGCCCGGTTCAAGGAAGTCGCAGTTTTGAAGTGCGACCGGTGATCCGGTCTGCGATTATTCAAGAGGGCTTGCAGGATCTGGGTTTCTTTGAAACATTACTTGCTCCATGGTTGGGTCTGTGGCGGTGGAGGTGGTAGATCCTGCCTTGGCCACGACCTAGGCCTTCCACTTCTTCACGACCTCTTCCACGACCTCTTGCAAAGGTTCCACGAGTGGGGCGGCTCTTCCAGGCGGCATCTGAAGGAACACAAGCTTAGAGCGGGGGGTATATGAGGGTTACTAGTCCTCTAGTGCACAACAAAAGCAACTTAAATCCATACGAGGAAAACGATCAAACACCATACAAAGCCTAGAATGGCTGCCTTATATTAAAAGGGCTAAGTGTTACATGACTTCTAGAGTACAAACATATAGGCCACCCTAAGCCATGACACAGATACGCATACAACGCGTCTACAAAGAAGAAGACAAAAGCACTTGCAACCAAGGGATCGCTAATGCAAGCACCGCTAGCCAACCTAGACTAGCCTAACTATTCCCACACGATGCGCACTTGGTCTCGGATTGCTCTTCCAGAGAGGCGATAGTAGTAGAGGCGATTCCCGGAAGATCTATGTGCATCCGGGCTCAGCGCTTTGCGGCGAAGCGGTGCGCCTTGAACCGCTTCATCACAGTGCTGTGAGTGGTCCCAGAGTCAAGGTGTGAGCGATGAACTCACCTTCTCTAGCATAGAGGAAAACCTCCATGGTCCATGACTCTTGGTCCCAGGTTTGAGTCTTTCGGCCTCAAGATAGGCTTGCGGTTGTAGTCTAGTGGTACATGAGTTGGCGAAGAAGGTCCACGACTCATCTCCATCTTCTTCGTGAGAAAACAAGTCCCATGGTCCATCGGACGAAGGGGTTGCCATCTACAATTTTGAAACAAGCGGAAGTCGACCGAGTAAAATTTAAGTGAAATCAAGGAAAGTGAAGAACTAAGAAGGGTAAGTCATAGCAAATAATACGTTATATTTTGCCAAAGCTTTTCTTAGGTTTTGAAAATAGCATTCAAGTCCGAGGCTCGACCACCTAACTAAGATTCCTACAGATCATATGCTCGATACTCACTCTGTCTTGACCCGGATTTTGTAAATCCAAATCCTCTCAGTGAAATCTCCGTGCTATTCCTGGATCAGTAGATAGCACTCCACAGGTACATTGCTGAATCAAACCATACATGGCGTAACATCATTTCATTCATTAATTTACACATCAGAGTTTACATAAACCGCTTCGGGTTAGTTTTTACAATAAGGGCCACAGGGCCAAATGAGTACATTACAAACGATAGCGAGGCGACAACGGAAGCAAAGGGTGAGGGCACATCTTACCGCAGTAAGTGATCGGGAACCTGTACACCCGATATTATCCGAAAACCCTCGGACAATATAGGAGGTACACAAGAACCGACGGAGTCAGCTAGACTGGGGTGAGACTAGAACAACTAAGGACTAAACTACGCTTCAACGATTCCCGGGTCTTGGACTCGGGGTCCTCGTAGTAGTCGTAGTCTTGTGTCTTCCTACTTCGAGGAGTTGGGAAAGAGCGAGGATGAGCACAACTACTAGTGCTCGCGAGCCCACACAATGATGCAATAATATACATGCAAGGTGTAACAAGGTTGGCTCGGGTTCTTTTATTTGCGTAAAGCAGTATTTGTAAATACAGATATTAGGAAATCCTACCACTTAGCATTTTAACCAATTTGCATTTTTAAAGAGATTAATTGTGCAGTAGTAATAACAGCAGAGGTTCCCTCCATCGGAAACTCTGTCTCATGCTTCATTTGATTGGAGCTACCTCCATACATTAACAACACTGGATACGACGATCCAGGGGAAAAGTCAAATCTCAGGCCCCGGCCTGGTTTTCATATCACCCACAAAGGTTTTTTTGAAATAGAACTAACTCAAGTTAAGTTCCCATGTCCGCCTTTGACCGTAGGCGCGGCTGTTTAAACAGTTTTGACTCTGCAGAGGTTATACACTTTACCCACAAGAGACAATCATACTCGTTACCCCACATGATTCCGTAGTCATGTAGTTGAGCGATCGTCACAGTAACCTTTCAATCCACCTTGCCCTTTCCATCATCTCACCCATATGGGGTTGCGCCCATAAGTTGTGCGGGATGTTCACCACTACGACGAGCGTAGCTGGCGACCTCACCTTCGGTGTCCCTTCCCGGCTCATGCCTGCACTGCCTCTCCTCCACCAGTGAGATGACTTTCAGGGTTCGATAAATTTACTAAGCCAAGTTGCATTTTGCAGACTTGTGGTTGTACTTGTTTTACACGGGAGGTCATGACAAGATTAAGTCCTTAATCCACCCAGACGGTTCATACCACATACCAATCGCTCTCGTGCTGGCGGCACCCACCATTCTCTCCATCCGCCCAGATGTGGTATTAGCAAGTTTTAGGGTTTTGGAGAAGTATAAAACAAATTATCCAACCAGTCCAGTCATTCTCCCTCAATGACTGCCCAAAACATTTGTCATGATTAAAGGATGATGATTTGGGGTTGAAATACCCCGGTACTTAAACAAGTCTAGCATGGCGTTTAAGTACGACCTATAACTAGTATGTTACCAGGTATTTACTAGGGTGACAAGGATAATGGGAGTTCAATTTTCAAGGATATGAGGTACTAAATTATTAATCAACAAGTAGGCATTTAACTACCTTGAGGTGTTTGACATATATTTGCATAGAAATTAGAGCATGCAATTTAATATTTTAAACGAATATAATTTGCATAAAATGTGGGATCAACATGATCAAAGTGTTGACTCGCCTGGGATAAAGGTAGAAGGGTCTAGGTATTCTTGAGCTTGTCCGAAGTGGAGGTCTCCCGCGTCTTCGAACCCTACTCGGACGGACGTACCGGAAAAGATACAACAACAAAAGAGAGCAAATAAATACAAATCACCAAGCAAATGAACTCCAATTTAAATAAGACCAGTGCCATTAGCAAGATCTTGATTTTAGAAAATTTTAGGAAAAAGATTCATAATTTTTGGAGCTATAATGAGGAAGTTATGGATTTTTGAAGCTTTAAACAGGATTTTCAATTGACTGGAAAATCAGAAAAGGCTGGAAAAACGTGGAGCTGACACGTGGCGGGGTTCTTGTGATGGTGCGGTCCATCAGCGACTCGTGGCGTGGGCGAAGGCCAACACGCGGCAAGGCCGAGTCCACGGTGCACGGTCTTGAAAGATGATGTCGCGCCCACACGTCGGCCTCGGCGAGAAAAAACGACGAGTTAACTCAGCGCTTAACCGAATCGCGGTCCCACCAACAAGTCCACAGAGGATGATTAGCGCCGACTAAACCGGGATTAACAATTAACACCAACAAGATTGATTGGGCAATTTCGTCAACGGACCGAGAGGGAGGAGCTGGGCGGCGCTGCTCGTCGCCGGCGGAGGGAGGGCGCGGCCGAGGTTGCCCAAATGGGTTCTCCTGGCGAGGCGGTCCTGGTGGTGGCGGCGCGCGGAGGATCACCGAGCGGCGCGACCATGGGAGGAGGCGGCGGAGCTTTCGGCGGAGGTGAAGAAAGCGGGCGCGGGCGCTTGCCGGAACTGGGAAGCACGGGTCGGCGGGTCCTGGAAGCTCACCCGCCAACAATGGCGGGAGGAGCCGGTCTTGAGAGATCGGCGGTGAGGAAGAGATCGGCGGAGGCGAGGGAGACGAGGTCGATCCGAGGTCATGTGGTCCTGGCCGGGCTTGGAGGAGGTCTCTGGGAGGTGGTGGCGCACGGTGACGGGTGGCGGTGCAGAGGAGCTGGGAGGAGGGGACCGGTGGTGGAGCGGCTCGGTGATTTTGGGGAGGTTCGGTGTTTGGTGGTTTCTCGGAGGCACTTACCGGGGCGAGGGAGAGGTGAGGGGAGGTAGAAGAGGCTCCTCCTAACTTTATAGGCGGCGGAAGGGGAGCGAGTGCGGAGGGGCCCGGCGCGGAGTTCCGAGAAGGCGGCATGGGCTCCTGCGGCAAGCACGGAGGAGCAGGGGAGGGAGGCATGGGCGCGGATGGGGTGGCGGGGATGGCGGTGCATGAGCCGGTGGCCGGGCCGTCCACATGGAGGTGGCAGGAGTTGGTGGTGGCGAGGAATGGTGGCGCAGGGAGAGAGATGGGCGGCAGCTGGGCTTGAAGAGAGGGAGAGGATGGCAGGGCCAAAGACGGAGCTAAGCAACAGTCGGAGGCGGCTCTGGTGCGCTGGGTCAGCAGTAAAAGAGGGAGAGGGGAGGCTGGGCCAAGAGAGAGCAAGCGGCCAGGGAGAAGAGGCTGGGCCAGGGGAGAAATGGAGGTAGGCTGGCTGGGAGAGACCGAGATGAGCGGGCCGGTTGGCCAGGAAGGCAATGGGCTGAGCACAGGGGAAGGGAGAGAAAGAAAAGCTAAAATGGGTTAAGGCTCCAAAACCGAAAAGGGAGCTACAAGTTTGAATTTGAAATTTTGAAAACACGGAAAGATTTGAAACACAAACCCGAGCTTAACAAGAAGTTTGAAATCCTTCGAAAATATTACAAATTGAAATCACGAGTTGAAAATAAGGGTTAAATAGTAAACACTATTCATTAACCGAAAAACGGGGTGTTACAAACCTACCCACCTTAAACGGAATCTCGTCCCCGAGATTCGAGCTACTCGGATGAGACAGGGAACGTACCTCTCATTGCTTCGAGCCAGCTTGGGCTTCTTGGCGGTGACATGGTTGACATGGCCTGGCTTTGGCAGCGTGGAAGCCGCTCTGGATGCTTGCTAGTATGATGACTTTGCTTGCCATTGAAGTCGGCCTCGGTGGCGTGGCTCTTAAGTTGTACTCTCTTGGGTGGCTTGTTGAGGACATTTTTTGCGAAATGCCCTTTTCTCCATAGATTGAAGCGGCCTGCAGATGACCTATCGGGTTGGGCTGCTGCAGTCGTCGATGGATTGAAGAGAGAGGGAAACACTCTCCTTTGGGAGGCGGGTTACGATTGAAGTGGCGGGCTTTGACTTGAAGCTCTTAGTGACCAGGTGTGCGACTACCGAAAAACGAAGTGCCGGAAAAGCTGGTCTTTGTAGAAAGCTACCTTGTGGTCCTTGAAAGGCCATCCTCCTTTTGCGGCTGAAATCTGCGGTCCTCTTCTCGTTCTCCAGCACTAGGGCTTTATTGATGAGATGGTGGAAGCTGGAGTAGTCATGAAGGATGAGTTGGCCCCTCATCTCTTCTCGCATGCCTTCAAGGAAGCGATCGATCTTTTCTTCTTCTTCTGCTATGTCACTGGGGGCATAGCGAGCGAGCTGAGTAAACTTAGTGAGGTACTCATTCACTGACAGGTTGCCTTGCTTAAGAGTCCTGAATTCGTTTTTCTTTAACCTCATGGCGCCTGCTGGCACAAAGTTGGTTCTGAAAGCTGCTTTGAATTCAGCCCAAGGTATTGCTTGCCATTCCGGTTCTGTTTCCTTTTGGGGTACCTCGGCTGTTTCTCCTGTCGCGGTGGGGTCCGGTTGATCTCCGGCTGTGGATGCAACAACCTCTGGTTCTGCTGCCTCTTCTTCTTCTTCTGACTCTGCATGGTCAGCACTTCTGGTGGCAAGATAGTTATCCCACCATGCAGCAGCGGCTCCTTTGAGTTGATAGGTAGCAAAGTCTACCTTGTCTTCCTCGGGCAACGAGCTAATCGAGCTTCTTCTCAGTATCTCGAGCTACTTACGCTTCAAGAGGCTCACTTGTCACTGCCAAGGTAAGCGGCCCGGTTCAAGGAAGTCCGCAAGTTTTGAAGTCGCGACCGGCCGATCCGGCTCACGATTATTCAGCGGGCTTGCGTGATCTGGGTTTGTCAAACATTACTTGCTCCATGGTTGGGTCTGTCGCCGGTGGAGGTGGTAGATCCCGTCCTGGCCACGACCTAGGCCACTTCCACTCGCCTCTTCCACGACCTCTTCCACGACCTCTTGCAAAGGTGCCACGAGTGGGCGGCGGCTTCTCTGGCGGCATCTGAAGGGACACTTTGAAGCTTAGAGCGGGGTATATATATGGGTTACTAGTCCTCTAGTGCACAACAAAAGCAACTTAAAACCATACGAGGAAAGCGATCAAACACCATACAAAGCCTAGAATGGCTGCATTATATTAAAAAGGGCTAAGTGTTACATGACTTCTAGAGTCAAGATATAGGCCACCTAAGCCATGACACGGATACGTACACAACGCGTCTACAAAGAAGAAGACAAAAGCACTTGCAACCAAGGGATCATGCTAATGCAAGCAATCGCTAGCCAACCTAGACTAGCCTAACTATTCCCTACACGATGGCGCAGACTTGAGTCGGATTGTCCTTCCGGGAGGCGGATAGTAGTAGAGGCGATTCCCAGAAGATCTATGTGCATCTGGGCGAGCGTTTGCAGGCGAAGCAGTGCGTCTTGAACCGCTTCATCACAGGCTGCCGTGAGTGGTCCCTGGTGAAGGTGTGAGCGATGAACTCACCCTCTAGCATAGAGAAAACCTCCATGGTCCATGACTCTTGGTCACAGGTTTGAGTCTTCGGCCTCAAGATAGGCTTGCGGTTGTAGTCCGTGGTACATGAGTTGGCGAAGAAGGTCCACGCACTCATCTCCATCTTCTTCGTGAGAAAACAAGTCCCATGGTCCATCGGACGAAGGGTTGCCATCTACAATTTTGAAACAAGTGAGTCGAGTGAGTAAAATTTAAGTGAAATCAAGGAAAGTGAAGAACTAAGAAGGGTAAGTCATAGCAAATATTACGTTATATTTTGCCAAAGCTTTTCTTAGGTTTTGAAAATAGCATTCAAGTCCTGAGGCTCGACCAGTCTAACTAAGATTCCTACAGTCATATGCTCTGATACCAGCTCTGTCGGACCCGGATTTTGTAAATCCAAATCCTCTGTGAAATCTCTGTGCTATTCCCTGGATCAGTAGATAGCACTCCACAGGTACATTGCTGAATCAAACCATACATGGCGTAACATCATTTCATTCATTAATTTACACATCAGAGTTTACATAAACCGCTTCGGGTTAGTTTTTACAATAAGGGCCACACAGGCCAAATGAGTACAGTACAAACGATAGCGGAAGCGACAACGGAAGCAAAAGGGTGAGGGCACATCTTACGCGAGTAAGTATCGGGGAACCAGTGTACACCCGATATTATCAAAACCCTCGGACAATATAGGAGGTACACAGAAGCAACCGACAGTCGGCTAGATCTGAGGTGAGACTAGAACAACTAAGGACTAAACTACGCTCAACGATTCACAGGTCTTGGACTTACGGGTCCTCGTAGTAGTCGTAGTCTTCGTGTCTTCCTACTTCTGAGGAGTTGGGGAAAGAGCGAGGATGAGCACAACTACCGTGCTCATGAGCCCACACAATGATGCAATAATATACATGCAAGGTGTAACAAGGTTGGCTCGGGTTCTTTTATTTGCGTAAGCGGTATTTGTAAATACGAGATATTAGGAAATCCTACCACTTAGCATTTTAACCAATTTGCATTTTTAAAGAGATTAATTGTGCAAGAGTAATAACTGTGAGGTTCCTCCATCTAAACTCTGTCTCATGCTTCATTTGATTGGAGCTACCTCCATACATTAACAACACCGGATCTGACGATCCGGGAAAAGTCAAATCTCAGCCCCGCCACGGTTTTCATATCACCCACAAAGGTTTTTCAAATAGAACTAACTCAAGTTAAGTTCCCATGTCCGCCTTTGGCCAGTAGCGCTACTGTTTAAACAGCTTTTGACTCTGCGGAGGTTATACACTTTACCCACAAGAGACAATCATACTCGTTACCCACATGATTAGTAGTCATGTAGTTGAGCGATCGTCACAAGAACCTTTCAATCCACCTTGCCCTTTCCATCATCTCACCCATATGGGGTTGCGCCCATAAGTTGTGCGGGATGTTCACCACTCGACAGCGTAGTGGCGACCTCACCTTCTGTCCCTTCCCTCATGCACCTTTGCCTCTCCTCCACCGGTGAGATGACTTTCGTGGTTCGATAAATTTACTAAGCCAAGTTGCATTTTGCGGACTTGTGGTTGTACTTGTTTTACACGGAGGTCATGACAAGATTAAGTCCTTAATCCACCTGCACAGTTCATACCACATACCAATCGCTCTCGTGCTGACGGCACCACCATTCTCTCCATCCGCCTGCATGTGGTATTAGCAAGTTTTAGGGTTTGGAGAAGTATAAAACAAATTATCCAACCACCCGATCATTCTCCTCAATGATCGCCAAAACATTTGTCATGATTAAAGGATGATGATTTGGGGTTGAAATACCTTGTACTTAAACAAGTCTAGCATGGCGTTTAAGTACGACCTATAACTAGTATGTTACCGTGTATTTACTAGGGTGACAAGGATAATGGGAGTTCAATTTTCAAGGATATGAGGTACTAAATTATTAATCAACAAGTAGGCATTTAACTACCTTGAGGTGTTTGACATATATTTGCATAGAAATTAGAGCATGCAATTTAATATTTTAAACGAATATAATTTGCATAAAATGTGGGATCAACATGATCAAAGTGTTGACTCTTTGGGATAAAGGTAGAAGGGTCTAGGTATTCTTGAGCTTGTCAGAAGTGGAGGTCTCCCGCGTCTTCGAACCCTACTCGGACGGACGTACCGGAAAAGATACAACAACAAAAGAGAGCAAATAAATACAAATCACCAAGCAAATGAACTCCAATTTAAATAAGACCAGTGCCATTAGCAAGATCTTGATTTTAGAAAATTTTAGGAAAAGATTCATAATTTTTGGAGCTATAATGAGGAAGTTATGGATTTTGAAGCTTTAAACAGGATTTTCAATTGACTGGAAAATCAGAAAAGGCTGGAAAAACGTGGAGCTGACACGTGGCGGGGTTATGTGATGGTGCTTGGCCCACGCCAAGATCGTGGCGTGGGCGAAGGCCAACAACACGCTGCCGAGTCCACGGTGCACGTCTTGAAAGACAAGATGTCGCGGGCCACACGTCGCCTCTCGGCGAGAAAACGACGGTTAACTCAGCGCTTAACTCAAGCGCCGGTCCCACCAGTCGGCGTCACAGAGGATGATTAGCGCCGACTAAACCGGATTAACAATTAACACCAACAATGATTGCTTGGCAATTTTACGTCGGCTAACGGGACCGAGAGGAGGAGGCTGGCGCGCTCGCCGCCGCCGGAGGAGGGCGGCGGCGCGAGGTTGCCCAAAATGGGTTCTCCTGGCGGCGGTCCCGGTGGTGGCGGCGGCGGCCGAGGATCACCGAGCGGCGCCTACCATGGGAGGCGGCATGAGGAGCTCGGCGAGGCGAAGAAGAAAGCCGGGCGCAGCGCTTGCCGGAACTGGGAAGCACGTCGGCGGGTCCTTGAAGCTCACCGCCAACAATGGCGGCGGGAGCCGGCCGGTCTTGGGAGATCGGCGGTGAGGAAGAGATCGGCCGAGGCGAGGGAGACGAGGTCGATCCGAGGTGCGTGGTCCCGGAGGCCGGGCTTGGAGGAGGTCTCACGGGAGGTGGTGGCGCGCCGGTGACGGGGTGGCGGTGCAGGAGCTCGCCGGAG
Organism: Hsuehochloa calcarea; assembly: GCA_036346395.1. NCBI lineage: Eukaryota > Viridiplantae > Streptophyta > Magnoliopsida > Poales > Poaceae > Hsuehochloa > Hsuehochloa calcarea. The sequence goes on along the minus strand of JAYEVG010000115.1, from coordinate 76,738 downwards.
GAGGGGGACCGGTGGTGGAGCGGCTCGGTGATTTGGGAGGTTGGGTGTTTGGTGGTTTCTCGGAGGCACTTACAGGGGCGAGGAGGGTGAGGAGGTAGAAGGGCTCCTCCGGAACTTTATATAGCGGCGGAAGGGGGCAGTGCGGGAGGGGCCCGGCGGCGGAGTTCAGAAGGCGGCATGGGCTCCTGCAGCAGCACGGAGGAAGCAGGGAGCGGGCATGGCGCGGGATGGGGTGGCGAGGATGGCGGTGCAGCGGCCGGTGGCCGGCCATCCCAAGGGAGGTGACAGGAGTTGGTGGTGGCGAGGAATGGTGGCGCCGGGGAGAGAGATGGGCGGCCAAGCGCTTGAAGAGAGAGAGAGAGAGAGGCTGGCGGCTCAGCGACGGGAGCGAAGCAACAGCAGGCGGGCGGGGCTCTGGTGGCAAGTGCGCACAGTAAAGAGGGAGAGGGGAGGCTGGGCCAAGAGAGAGCAAGCGGCCAGGGAGAAGAGGCTGGGCCAGGGGAGAAATGGAGGTAGGCTGGCTGGGAGAGACCGAGATGAGCGGGCCGGTTGGCCAGGAAGGCAATGGGCTGAGCACAAGGGAAGGGAGAGAAAGAAAAGCTAAAATGGGTTAAGGCTCCAAAACCGAAAAGGGAGCTACAAGTTTGAATTTGAAATTTTGAAAACACGGAAAGATTTGAAACACAAACCCGAGCTTAACAAGAAGTTTGAAATCCTTCGAAAATATTACAAATTGAAATCACGAGTTGAAAATAAGGGTTAAATAGTAAACACTATTCATTAACCGAAAAACAGGGTGTTACAATCTTGTATATAGGGGTTGGCCAGGGATAAATCTTATATCCTTTGTGGTATGGACGAGAATATCAATCTTTTTTTTTAGTTGTCCTTTGTCAAGATTTATTTCGAATCGTTGAGGGATGTGCATTTGGCTTACCTTGTCCTCCAGCTGATATCCATCAGTTAATGACTAACTGGATTGGATGTTTTGCTAAGAGGTCAAGAAGGTTGTACTTCATATTGTTTTCTACACCATGCATTCTTCCAAATGATATCATATTTTGGCGGTTCATTTTTACTACTCTCACCCTTTATGCCCCCAAGGTAATGTGCGTACGCAATTGTGCAACTATATTCTATAAAATATATGTTCATATTTGATAAAATAATCGCCAAAATTTTTGCCTCCACCTTCGCCTTCAAGCGTCCCCCTTATCTGCTCTCTCTCTCTCTGACACAGTAAATAGGATAATAGAGGAGAGAGAGAGGGAAAAGAAAAGAGTAAAAGATGACTAATATACACGGTTTTGCACAGACACGGCCACCTGAAATTTTACAAATTTACAATCGAATTTACTCACTGTGTTAATTGTGACAAAAAAAAATATGCCTCATGTGTCAACAATTTACTATGCTAAAAGTTGTCATTGACTCTTATAAGGACAAGGATGTTCCAGACTACATGGTGCCGCAGATCTGCACGCGTTTGAGAATTTGGACAAGGCTTACCAGTTCTACTGCCAGTACGCACAACATGCTGGGTTTTTAGTCAGAAGAGCAGGAGCAAGACGACAGTATGAGAGTTTTGTTGCAATCTGGAAGGGAAACACGCCCACTACATGCCGAAAAAGGAGTGTGAACATCTCAAAAATATAATGAACACCTTTGTCTTCAACTTACTGTTTTCACAACTGTGTATGCTCTCTTTTACTGTCGTCATATCATTTTATTACTGCCATATTTCTGTTGTGCTTGTATCACATGTTTTATTGCATTCCATATCTATCTGGTATTGTCATTCCCGTTGGAGATTATTGTATTAATTGTAACAAAAAAAATTAAGTCTTGTGCGTCAACACTTTACTGTGTTGGAGGTTGTTGTTTACTCTTACTGATGAGGACATCACTTCTACTGATATGAACACTCCTTTTTCTACTACTTTGAATGATGTGCAAGGTCCAATTTCCTCTCTCTCTCTCTCTGACACAGTAAATAGGATAATAGAGGAGAGAGAGGGAAAAGAAAAGAGTAAAAGATGACTAATATACACGGTTTTGCACAGACACGGCCACCTGAAATTTTACAAATTTACAATCGAATTTACTCACTGTGTTAATTGTGACAAAAAAAAATGCCCCATGTGTCAACAATTTACTATGCTGAAAGTTGTCATTGACTCTTATAAGGACAAGGATGTTCCAGACTACATGGTGCCGCAGATCTGCATGCGGTTCGAGAATTTGGACGAGGCTTACCAGTTCTACTGCCGATACGCACAACATGCTGGGTTTGGAGTCAGGAAGAGCAAGAGCAAGACGACGATATGGGAGTTTTGTTGCAATCTGGAAGGGAAACACGCCTACTACATGCCGAAAAAGGAGTGTGAACATCGCAAAAATATAATGAAGAACACCTTTGTCTTCAACTTACTGTTTTCACAATTGTGTATGCTCTCTTTTACTATCGTCATATCATTTTTATTACTGTCATATTTCTTTTGTGCTTGTATCACATGTTTTACTGCATTCCATATCTATCTAGTATTGTCTTTCCCGTTGGAGATTATTGTATTAATTGTAACAAAAAAAATTAAGTCTTGTGCGTCAACACTTTACTGTGTTGAAGGTTGTTGTTTACGCTCACCAGAACGAGAATGCTCTAGACTAAATTACTCTTTTTAGTTTATTGTCGACCTAGATACATTATCCGTGAAAAACACCAAGAAAAAGGTCGCGAACCCAACTAGTAAAAATGGATTACACATTTACTTCCATATATATTCTATTTTACTGCTATTTGAATACGTGTGACGCTCGTGTCATTACCCCGGAGGGTAATCACACTTAAGCATACGGCTTACTATTCGTCTGCCCTGTAGAACACCGCTCCGACGAATAGCAAGTTTTTACCAGAGTTAATTCAGCAGAACAATAAGATAAAAATTGTATATTTTTATTACAACAGTAGCCACGTAAGGTTATGATCCTTACAAGTAGTAATATCCTCTCTCCCCCGCGGCTATTTAAGCCGGCCCCGCCCCCCATTTCTTCTCTCCCCCGCCTTGCCTCCATCTCCCTCACTCTCCCCGAGCCGAAGCCTCGCCCCCTCCGCCGTCTCTTCTTCCTCATAGCTGACACCGACGCCGCCGTCCCTTCGTCTCCGCCGGATCTGCCCTCGCCTCCGGCCCCGCCCCGGCGCTGCCGCTCCCTTTTCTCCCTCCTCTCGCACTGCCGTCGTCGTGTGCCCTCTCTCTCTCCCTCCCCTCTCTCTCCCTCTCCCGTTTTCTCTCCCCCGCCTCCTCGTTTCCTCCGCGCGGCGGAGGAGACGAGGCGACGCGTTCGGCCGAACGCGATGCCCTCTTAAACCGCACCCACATCGACACTGACAGGTGGGCCACGCTACAGTGTTCGTGCGGCTGACAGGTGGTTCTCACTGTTCCGTGCACCGGGGCCACGTGTTAGCATGTGGTTTTTCCAGCTTTTTCTGATCTTCTTTTTAGCTGAAAATTCGTTATAAAGTTTCAAAAATCCATATCTTTTTCATTATAACTCCAAAAATTATGAAACTTGTGCCCAAAAATTTGTAATTTCAAAACCTACATTTTGGCACTGGTTTGGTTAATTTTGGAGTTCATTTATTGTGGAATTTGTATTTATTTATTTTATTTGCTTGTCTTTTCGTTTTCGGTACGATCATCCGAGCAGAGTTCGAAGAAGCCAGAGGTTCCCACTTCGACCAAGTTCAAGACTTCCAAGACCCCTTAGCCTTTGACCCAGGCGAGTCAACACTTTGATCATATTGATCCTACATTTTATACAAATTATGTTCTTTTAAAATAGCAAATTGCATGCTTTAATTTCTTATGCAAATGTATGTTAAATGGTCCTAAGGTAGTTAAATATAAATTTGATTATTAAATAATTATTATACCTTGTCCTTGATAATTGAATTCCCTAATCCTTGTCACCCTAGTAATTATATGGTAACCTACTAGTTATAGTTTGTACTCTAGCGCCATGCCAGCCACGCTTGAGTACCGGGGTATTAACCACCCCAATCATCATACTTTAAACGTAAAGATTGTTTTGGGCAGTCATTGGGGTAAATGATTGAAATGGTTGAGTTAATTTGTTTTACTCTCCTCAAAACCCTAAAAGCTTGCTGATACCCCATCTAGCCGGACGGAAAGGTGGTGGGTGTCGTCGTGCACGAGTATGGTTGGTATGTGGTAAGAACTTAATCCTGTGATGACCTCCTAATGTAAAACAGTACAACCACAAGTCTATAATGGTGTCGACCTGGCTAAATAATTTGTATCCATCAATGCGAGTTGCACCACTGGAGTGACCCACGAGTCATGTCGCTAGCGTAAGCCGTCGTGGAAACGGGTCGTGACGCTGGTGTAAGCCGCCGTGTGGCGCAAGGGGGGTTTGGGGGCATGGTTGACGCGGGTGTGAGAGCGTAACCACTCTCAAATGAAACCTTAGCAGATGCAATTAACATTGAGGGATGCATTGTAAAGGTCTTGTGGTAATCTCTCCTTGATTCACATGTCCAAGGAAATGTGTGATTATATCAAGCCGATTATCTCTTGTGGGTAAAGTGTACAGTTTCTGCAGAGAAATAAAATGTTCGAACAGCCGTACCCACGGTCACGAGCGTACATGGGAACTTACAAGAGTTAGTTCTGTTTATAAAACCTTGTGGGTGGGTTGAAAAATGTGGCGGGCTCACCTAGCCCTAGTTTTGGATTTTACCTAGGTAGTCTTACCCAGTGTTGAGATAGGTGGATGTAACCATCACTAAAAATAAGCATGAGGTGGAGGTAACCTTCGCTGATATTAATATTGCACAATTATTCTCTTTTAAGAAATCATGATTTAGTCAAAATGCTAAGTGATAGGACTTTCTAATATGTGTACTTATAAATATTGCTTTGCGCAAATAAAAGAACTCGAGTCATCATTGTTTATTTTGGCATATTTATTATTGCATATGTTGTGTTGGCTCGCGAGCACAGAAGTTGTACTCACCCTCGCTCTTTCCCCAAACCCTCAGAATCCGTTGCTCAGGACGACTACACCTACTACGAGGATCAAGGAATCGACGATCAAGACCATGGCGACAAGTAGTTTAGATCCTTAGGCTAGGGCTTGCCACAGTTTAGCTAGTTCCGCTAGTACTTGCGTACAGTCAATATTCTCCAAGTCTTTGGTTAATAACAGTTGTACACAAAGCGCTACAGTCGCTTACCTGTGGAGAGTCATGTTGCTCCTTTTGCTTCTGCGCCTGTTTTTGTAATGAACTCATTTGGTCTGCTCGGCCCCTTTTGTGAACTTGACCCGACGCGGTCTATTTAATCATGATGATTGTAATATTATGTTTGGTTCGGTCTGCGATATGTATGAAATGATGCAACGATATATATTGTGAGGGCTACCTACTGATCCAGGGAGTGACCCAAGATTTTCACCGAGGATTCTGAATTAAAGAAATCCGGGTCTAACACAGACAGAGTCAGGCTTCGCCCAAGCAAGGAAATACGTTGCGCTGTAGATATTCAATGTCAAAATGACCATCACCGGTAAGCTTGCCACTGCCTCCAGAAAACCAACAAATCCCTACAGATGGAAAGTACAAATATGATTCACAACCACAAAACAGAATTCATTCACTACGAGAAATATAGGAAGAAAGTTACTTACCAGGTTACTAAAAGAACAACACCTACTAAAAGGTATCACACTCCTCCAGCATGCTGCGGCTCTTGAAAACAGCCTCCACCATTGCTGTTGCGGCTGCAGTGTGTCCCCATGTGTATCCTGCGGAAGAGGAGGCGGCTGCAGTGCATCCTGCGGAAGCCTGCGGAAGCTGTGACATCCCATTTTCGGACGGTAAATAGTACCTCCGTTTGGTTTTTGGTTTTCGTTCGATTTTCGTTTCGTCGCTTGAATTTCAAAAACTCCGAGCCTCCTTTAAGATTGGGTTTGTGTTTCAAACCTCCACTTGGACTTCAAATTTAAAAAATCAAATTGAATTCATCTTTTTCAGGTTTTGAACCCCTCCAAAGATCTACATCACCTTTGTTCTGCTTAGGCCAGCCCTAATCTTTTGAGCTAACTTATTTTTCCCGGGCCACTCATCTTGTCTCCCTCTTCCCAATTTTCTCTCTCTCTCCCAGGCCGAATCCACTTCCCCGGCCCAGTCTCCCCGGCCTGTTTTTCCTTCCACCCAGCCCGGTCCGCATTTCCTTCCCCGACCCACCTCCTCTCGCTGCCTTGGCCCGACCCGCGTCGCAGCGCCTCTTCCCCTCCCTCATTCTCTCTCGCCCACATCGCCTCTTCTTCTCCCCCTCCTTTCTTCACCGCCTGGCCCAGCCGAGCGCCGCCCCACCACTGCAGTGCCGCCCCCACTCTCCACCTGCCCCGCTGCCGTCAGCTCTCTCCGCGCCATCCCCTGCAGCACATGTTTCCCGTCCCACCAAAGATGTCGCCGCCGTGGCGCCGCCTGTTGTCCTCGGCTGCGCCACGCGCCCCACCGGTCCGAGCGTGAAGCTTCCCGCCAAGACTTCCGCCGGTCCGTCGCCAGCTCCACCTGCTCCCCTGCGGCGCCATCCCGTCGTCCTCGCCAACTACCACCATGGCCGCCTGCTCCAGCGCCCATGCCGCCATCTCCGCCCAGCGTCATCCCCTCCACCGGCTCCCCATCTCTCCAGGCTATAAAGAGGCCCGGCGCCCCCTCTACCTCTCCTTGCCTCGCTCTCCCCCTGGTTAGCTCTCCAGTGCAAACCGCCCGATTTGCTCCTTCTCTCCCTCCGGCCGAAGTCGTCGCTCTGCCGCTTCTCCGCCTCAGGCCAGTCGCCGGACTGGAGCGTCGCGGCGACGCCCTCTGCCTTCCCCAGCCGCCAGCCGACGCCTCCCGACTGCCAAGGACACCTACCGCCGTGGTCCTCCCCGCGCAGCCCTTTGCTCCCGTCGCCAGCCTCCTCCGGTGCCCCTCCGTGTCCATCAGCAGCACGGTAAGGCTCCCCGCACTGCCTTGATGCTCATGTGCGCCTCCGTTCCTTCTCCCCTCCCTCCAGTCGACATCGCCACTGGTTGGCCCCAATGTCGTCCACCCCGGCCCCCGCCAGCTCCACCTCGTCGCCGCTCCTGCCGCGCCACTACCTCCCTTGGCATCCCCTCCCCTCTGGCTTTCCATTTTGCCGGTCCCCTTCCTCCCTCCGGCCTCCACCCGCCGCCGGGAGCCGTCGCCGAATGCCCTTTCTCCCCTGCCTTTCCCCCTCTGCCGCCGTGTGTGCTGCATCTGTTAGTCTGAAGTTCAGACAGCAGTTGGGCATCTGAATTGAATTGCCTCCTAAACACTGCCAGTAATTGATACCAAATTTTGGTTCCCATTTATCGTTCAAGGCAGGATTACTGAAGGATGGCTTACTGTTTCTCTAGTTCAGTGGTTGTTGCAAACAAATTGTGTTCTGACATTCGATTCTTGGTGCAGTAATATGGAAATTGAATAATATGTGTTCTTCAGATCAGTGATTCAGTAAACCAGATTAATGTCTGTAATGATTGCTTCACCAATCAGTATTGTATGGCAATGATTTGTGATCTGGCATTTTGAAACCTCAGTGTATAATCTTGCAATTGAAATCTCTGTGTTCCATCTGGCATTGAGAATTGAGCAGTAAGATTAGTAGGTTGTGGCAGTGATTGAGGAGTTGGCATTTGTATAGTTTCGGGTATTTAAAAATCTGCTTTAATCCGACAATTGAGACTTGTGCAGTAGTTTCAGTGTCAGTGATTGTTGTTGATCTGTCATTTGAGAATATGTGTTGCTCTTGTATCTAGATTTGGTGTAGAACTTGTAGTTAAATTATTTTTCACCTGTAGAAGTATAGTCTTGCTACCTTCCAAATCCGCAGTAGAGTCTCCCTGCAAAAGCTCATTCGACCTTACCCTCCTTTGTATCTTTCCTACCGGCAGAGTTCTCCGTCAATTTCCTCCTTTAGCTCAATTGGAGTCAAACATCCCAGCGTCGCTCAATCCCCTCTCTCAAGCTCGTCCTCCGTGATCTTATTTAAAGCTCTTGTGTTTTATTTGGTCTTTTGAAGTTCTTTGGATTTATTTGGTTTTTCAATCGTTGTCGCGTAATTAGAAATCGAAGCCCAGAAGAGTCAACGACTCGAGCAGAACCAAGATTCAAGCAAAGACGCGGACCAAGATTTCGAACCCCTGTTCAAGAAGGCCTTGAGTAAGATCAAGACCTCGGTAAAGTAGCCCAGGCGAGTCAACACTTTGATCATATTGAACCTACATTTTATACAAATTATATTCTTTTAAAATATTAAATTGCAAGCTTTAATTTCCTATGCAAATGTATGTCAAAACCGCTAAGGTAGTTAAATGCCTAGTTGATGATTATTATCCCATTTCCTTTATAATTGAATTCACCAATCCTTGTCACCCTAGTAATTATATGATAACCTACTAGTTATAGGTCGTACTTAAACGCCATGCTAGTCTTGTTTAAGTACCTGGGAATTACTACCCCAAATCATCATTCTTTAAATCATAACAATTGTTTTGAGCAGTCATTGGGGAGAATGACTAAATTGGTTGAGATAATTTATTTTCTACTTCTCCAAAACCTTAAAAATATGCTAATACCCCATCTGGGCGGATGGAAGGATGGTGGGTGCCGTCGAGCACGAGAATGGTTGGTATGTGGTATGAACCGCCCAAATAATCTTAAGGACTTAATCCTGTGATGACCTCCTATTGCAAAATAGTACATCCACAAGTCTATAATGGTGTCGACCTGGCTAACTAATTGGTGTCCATCGGTACGTGCTGCACCATTGGGGGACTCCCCTTCGCCGTGAGCCCACGAGGCTACGGGTTGGGGTATGTGACTTGCGGGACCCTAGGCGTAAGTCGCATGGCGCAAGAGGGGGTTTGAGTAAGTGGTTGTCGGGTCCCAAGGGAGCGAAACCCTACTCAGGTGAAACCTTAGCGGGTGTGGCAAATACCGAGGGATGCCTTATAAAGGCCTTATGATAATCTTTCCTTAATTCACATGTCTAAGGAAATATGTGTACATACCAAGATGATTATCTCTTGTGGGTAAAGATGTACAACCTCTGCAGAGAATAAAAACTGTTCGAACAAATGTGCCCACGGTCACAGGCGGGCGTAGGAACTTACAAGATATAATTATATTTCAAAAACTTTTGTGGATGGGTTTAAAAATATGCAGAGCTCACATAGCTCTTGATTTGGATTTTTCCTGGGTATTCTTACCCAGTGTTGGTAATAGATGGGCATGACCACCATAAAAAATAAGCATAAGGTGGAGGTAGCCTCTGCTGTTATTAATTATTACACAATTTATCTCTTTAATAAAATAAAATTTTGTTAAAATACTAGGTGGTAGGAATTTGTATATTATGATATTTATAAATGTTGCTTTACGCAAATAAAAGAATCCGAACCATCCTTGTGAAGCCTTGCATATACATATTATTGTATCTGTTGTGTTGGCTCACGAGCACGGTAGTTGTGCTCATCCTCGCCCTTTTCCTCAAACCCTCATAAACAGGAATCCTAGAGCTTTCGACTACTACAAGGATCCAGAAGTCTGAAGGCCCAGGAGTTATTGAAGCGTAGTTTAGTCCTTAGCTGTTCTAGCCTCACCTCAGTCTAGCTGACTCCGTCGGTTCTTGTGTGCCTCCCATATTGTTCGAGGTTTCGGATAATATCGAGCGTATACGGGTTCCCCAGTCACTTGCTTGTGGAGAGATATGCCCTCACCTCTTTGCTTCCGTTGTTGCTTCTGCTATCTTTTGTAATGTATTCATTTGGTCTGCTCGGCCCTTATTGTAAAAAAAAATTTAGTCCAAAGCGGTCTATGTAAACTCTGATGTGTAAATTAATGAATGGAATGATTATACGTCATGTATGATTTGATTCAGCAATTTGCCTGTGAAGTGATATCTAATGATCCAGGGAATAGCACAGTGATTTCACAGAGGATTCCGAATTGAGAAATCTGGGTGTCTACAGAAGCGGAGGCAAATGCAGTGGGTCGGTTGGCAACAATCTTGCAGTGGGTCGGTTGGCAACAATCTTGCATGTTCCCCCTGCATGAAAAATAATTAATAAGAGCTACTACTGTAATTTTAAGTTTAACTCCACAGCTAAAGAACTTGCATTCAAGTATGAGGTTGGAAAGTTCAAATGGACAAGAAAAGAAAGAAGCACCGCAAGGGATCAAACACGAGGATTTATATGGAACTATAGCTGTATGCTTCAAACTTCACTTTGGTGACCACTAGATGAACTGTACACATGCCACAAGGGCTCACCAAATGGAGTATGATGCCAGTTAAACATGCTACAGGGAAGTACTGCTACTTCGTGCTGCTTAGGATATCAATTCACCTACTGATTTCCTGGAATTTCCTACTGATTTTGCCGAATTAAAGACCAAATTTCCTACTGATTCCGCCAAACTAAAGAACGAATTTCCTATTGGTTCCGCCAAACAAATCCTGACATCATCACGAATCCATCGCAGCGGTCACAGGGTGTTACACAAACATTCTACAATGTTCATATTAAGAGGCTTACTTAACACTGCAATGAGCCAATGAAGCAAAGCCGTTCTCATCCAAACAACCGGATACAAAACGAAAAGGGAGGCACCACAACACCCCCATCTCGATCCTCCCCGGTAAACAAGCACTAAAGATGGGGGCACCGACCCTCTAAAGGCAAGCAGTCGAATCTCAGAGGATCCAGCGCATCAACAACTCAATTACCGAATAGATATGCAAGAACTCAAGAAACCTTGCGATATGACCATGGATGCCCCTCTACTCCCGACGAGGTTCCCCCTAATCCAGAAGCCTTCTTCTCCCTTTCCCCCAGCCGAAAACCCCATTTCCCCAAACCCAAAACCCTCGTGAATCGTAGAAGGAACTACCGACACCCGAATCCATAAGCCTTCTTCGCCCTTTCCCCCAGCCGGAAACCCCATTTCCCCCAAACCCAAAACCCTCGCGAATCGCAGGAGCTACCGAGGATTTGAGGTAAAGATTTTAGGAGGGAGAGGAAAGGTTGGTTACCTCTGGCGATCCCGAGGAAGCCATAGGGCCGGAGCAGGAAGGCGACGGCGGCCGAGGCGCTCGCCGCTTCTTCCTCGCCTACGGCGCCGGAGACACGGAACGCGAGTCGATGCACCGTGTGTCGGGGCGGGACGTAGGGTTTTGGGTGGTACTTATACGATCCAGTGGTCCTTTCGGCCACGTCGGCCTAAATTTTCCATACCGTCCCCAGACCTGGCCGCGGCCCCCGACACGAAACGGGTCCAGGTACAGTCCGTTTAGGTACGATCTATTTCGGTTTAACTACTATTTGTGTTGTGAATGGATGGTCCACAAACCGGCTAGTGACCTAGGCATAACCCGTTGGGCATTCGTGCCATGTTAGGTCGGTTCGAGCCTGTTTAGCCCGTCGGGATAACTGTGGCCCATTTGGCCCGTCAGAATGAAAAAAAAAATTCAAAAAAATATGTAGAATTCAGAAGTAAACATAAGAATTTAAAAAATAAGACAATCATATTGAAAATGTAATAAAAAAACTTTATTAATGTCCAATTGGCTGCCTTGTTAAAACTTTCACCAAGTAAAAACTCAAAATGAGAAAACCTTAGTAAAGGAAAAAGAGTATAGCCTATAGCTCTACAATTCAACATACATGATGCATCCTTATTCTATGTGTCGGTGTCATTGTCTAAGTACAGATTTTCGAACACCTCCGACAACTCTGAATTTTCCACATAGTGTTGTGTTCGTGAATCAGCTTGTTCACAGTCCTTCACAGTTAGAAGGATCTCCACTATCTTACTTGTGAGACTTGTTCTTCTCTCATCCAATATTCTTCTAGAAAGACTGAAAGTAGACCCGGAGAAAACCGTAGAGACAGGAACAGTTAACATATCACGTGCAAGTATGGATAGCACGGGATATGTTAACTTATGAGCTTACCACTATTGTAAGATGTCGAAACCTTCTGATTTGAAATCCACCGTATCGATGTCCATATAGGTGGATAGTTCTCCGCTCCTTGTGGGTCTTGGCGAAGCAAACGTTGGTGTAGTAGAAGAAAAAGAAGACCTAGACCTAGACCTAGAGGAAGAGGCACCGAAGATCGCGCCCCACATATTTGTCTTCCCACTTGAGGTGGGGGCTACTAGAGGTCATTGCGAGCGAACTCCCCAGAATTTATTTTCATACATTTAGTAAACCTCATATAACCGAGAACAAACTTCTGCAAAATAGTTAGTATAGTCTAGCCTCGTAGCATCACTAAGAAGATCAACTACAGTACCGAATGCATCAATTTTAGCCATAGGATCTAAAAAATGCAAATGCATATAGGTAATGGATTTCTCTCTAATATTTAAGGTATTTAGACTTCATGGAAACAACAGCATCGCGTAAAACTAAGTCATTTTCATGCATTTTCAATTGAGTATCAATCCGTAAAATAGTATGTACAATAATAGGAGATGTTGGATAGTAGACAGCGGACAAATCAACAGTTGCCTCATAAAATTTTTCTAAAAACAACAGTATCTTCTCAGGAATGAACCAATGTTGCTTAGTTAATAGTATACTACCGTCAGTGCTATCATAGTGCGTTTGAATAAAAACACAAAAAATACTCTTGTATGGTAAAAGATTCTTAAGCATGAGGTCAGTAGAGTTCCATCTTACCTCTCTGTCCAAACCGAACTTTTGCTATTTATAGGGAAAAAATTTTGAATTTTTTTTTCCTATTTTTAAAGACCCCAAGTGTCAAAAATGGTCAAAAAAATGGCCAAAATTCACTAACGGACGGATTTTTTAGGCCGAGCTATGCCGGGCAAGGCCCACGAGCACGAATCGCCCGCTGCCCGGCCTGCCCCTCCTGCTCGGCCTGCCCGCACCCCTTGCCCTTCTTCTTCCCCCAACTCACGCAGCCCCGTACCCGCACGGCCGCACCCGCACGGCCGCACCCGCACGCCTCCTCGGTCCTCGCAGCTCTGTGCGCCGCGCCGCCTCCTCTCAGCTCCGGCCAGTTGCGCCGCCTCCTTTCCTCTCAGCTCCGGCCAGCTGCGTCGCCTTCTCTCCTCCGTGCCACCTCGTCTCCTCCGCGCCGCCTCATCCACGATGCCTCCTCTGCGTCTCCTCCTCTCCTCCGCACCGCCTCGTCCGCAACACCGTGTCGGCGAATGGAATGGAGGAGGCGGCCACGAGCCCGCTGCGCACGCGCGTGTGCAGCATCCCTCTTCGGCCGCACCGCCTCGTCCTCAGCTACTCCCTCCGCTCTAGCCTCCTCCCTCCTCGGCTCCTCCTTGGCTTTGGCTCCCTCCCTCGCCGTTGCTGCCTCGCCGGCCTCCCTCGGCACCGGCGCCTCCGCCTTGACAACTCCCGTGTCGGGCCGTGCACGGTCGTCTTGCGTGCTTGGCACACCGACACTATTCATCTTGTGTCGGGCGATCCATCAGGCACGAATGTCGACCCAAACACAGCACATGCTTTCGTGCCGGGCCGACAATACCTATGAACAATGTGGGTCATGGGGGCCTACGATCTTGTGCCTCGGGCGACCGCCGAGCACGGCGGCTGTTTGGCCAAAGACTAATGATCACATAGCGTTCGCAAGGATCATTTGTGTAGGTGAGGAGTGAACAATACTCAGTAGTGCTACCGTAGCAACAACGAAATATTTACTATAGCGATTGATCTGGACTTTTGATTTATTATCAGACGGTGGAAACCAGCTTCTAACACGTGGTACTGTAAAGGTCTGTTTGGTACGGTTGTAGCTTTTCTGAAAAGCAGCTTCAAGGTAAATTGCAGGGCTGAACCGCTTAGCTAAAGAGGTTTAGTGCTTTGCTGTCTGACTTTTAGGTAGACTGGCTGCAGTTTTTGAGATAAAAAATGTATGAAATGCATCTAGGGACAGTTTTATCTTGTTTGATGCCGTTTAATGATGATTAGCAAAATTGATGGCAATTAACGATATTTAACTACAACTAATGCAATTGACAACAACTACGGCAATTAACGACAACTACCGCAATTAACGACGACTACCGCAATTAACTGCGATTAATGGCCACTGCCCCAATTAATGCAATTGATTGCATTTAACGATGATTAACATAATATAATGCAACTTACGACACTCAACGCAATAAACCACAATTAACGTAATTAATGATAACTATTATAATAAACAGTTATTACATAAATAAATATAATAAATAATAATTACAAAATAATTCATTTACAACAGAAAAAAGAAAAGAAAAAAGGAAGCCATAGGGCCCGAGCAGGAAGGCGATGGCGACAAAGGCATTTGCTGCTCCTTCCTCACCTACGCGCCGAAGAAACGAACACGAGTCGATGCACCATGTGTCGGGTCGGGGCGTAGGGTTTTGGGTGGATCATATACGAACTAGTGGTCCTTTTGGCCACCTCGGCCTAAATTTTCCTTACCGTTCGATAGCGTTCGCGCGGCCTGGATGCGCTCAAGTGTTGTCCCACGGCACGGGTGGGCTGGGTGACAATAGCGCGGCCCATTTAGGGCCCAACAAAGGCCCTTATGAAAATAGTGAGCCTCATTCTTTAGGGTTATAATAACACGTTTTGTTGAACACTCGACACCCCTCTAATATCACCAATCTGGATCCTCTCCTATAATGCAGAGGATCATTTATGTCTCTAAGTGAATGAACAATACTCGGCAGTGGTACCGCAGCAACACTGCAGAAACAATGAAATATTTATTGTATCGATTGATCTAGACCTTTGATTTTTTTTTGTCATACGGTGGAAACCGGCTTCTAATACATGGTACTGTAAGGGCTTGTTTGGCACGGCTGTAGCTTTCCTAAAAAGCAGCTTCCAGCTAGGCTACAGGGCTGAACGGCTGAGTTGAAGAGGTTTGGTGTTTTGTTGTCTGGCTGCAACTTCTAATATGAAAAATGTTTGAAATGCCCTGGGACAGTAATGACTTGTTTGATGCCGTTAAATGACATTTAACGCAATTGACGGTAATTAACAACATTTAACTGCAGTTAACGCAGTTGACGATAACTACCGCAATTAACGATAATTAACTGCTATTAATAACAACTACCGTAATTTACTACGATTAACACAATTGACTTCAATTAACGATGACTACCACAATTAACGTAATTGATCGCATTTAACGACAATTAACATAATATACCGCAACTAATGACAATCAACGCAATAACCACAATTAACGTAATTAACGATAATTATTATAATAAAAAAATTATTACATAAATAAATACAATAAATAATTATTATATTAATTATTACAATAAATAATTATTAAAATAAATAATAATTACAAAATAATTAATTTACAACATAAAGAAAGGATGACAGTGCCATAGCAGGAAGGCGACGGCAGCGGAGGCACTCACCGCTTCTTCCTCGCCTACGGTGCCGGAGACACGAACATGAGTCGACGCACCGTGTGTTGGGTCGGGCATAGGGTTTTGGGTGGATCTTATACGAACTAGTGGTCCTTTCGGCCACGTCGACCTAAATTTTCCTTACCGTCCAATAGCATTCGCGCGTCCTGGATGCGCTCAAGCGTTGTCTCCCTCTCCGGTCACCGATCTGGATCCTCTCCTATAATGCAGAAGACCATTTGTGTCTGTGAGTGAGTGAACAATACTCGGTAGTGGTACCACGGCAACACTTCAGAAACAATGAAATATTTACTGTAATGATTGATCTGGACCTTTGATTTTTTTTATCAGACAGTGGAAGCCAGCTTCTAATACATGGTACTGTAAGGGTCTGTTTGGCACGACTGTAGCTTTCCTGAAAAGTAGTTTCCAGCTAGACTGCAGTGCTGAACTACTGAGCTGAACATGTTTGATGTTTTTATGTTTGGCGTTTAGGTAGGCTGTCTGCAGCTTTTGAGATAGAAAATGTCTGAAATACCCTGGGGACAGTAATGGCTTGTTTGGTGGCATAGGAGGAGGAGGATGCGGTGGGGCGACGACGCTGGAGGAGGAAAGGAAGACGGGAGCGGGGCGCCGACACTGGGGGGAGGAGGACGGGGGCGGGCGGGCGGGAGGTAGGGTTTGGGTTTGGGCTGGGGGAGGTAGGAAGGGGCGTTTTGTTCAGTGGCATAAATCGAGTAACCCTAAAGTGGTAGGGCAAAGTCGGAACGGGGCTGAGGGAAGCTCCCTGTGGACGACTTCCGGCTTTCTCGTGTTATAGGTGGCTTCCTGCTTCTGGAAAAGTCGGTACGAAAAACCTCATATTTGGAATGGCTTCTTCGGCTCTGCATTGAGACGATCGATTTCCCTCCGATCACCATTTCTCTTGGTTTTTCTTGGTTTCATAGATATTGACGTGGTTCCACATTTGTACTGTTTTCAACATGTACTGTGCATCCAAAGTCACCATTTTTGACATATGCCCAACACATGAACACTATCAACATAGATCTTTCAATCAATTCAACAGATGAAAACACACTGGCATCAAATCGCAGATTTTTCCGATAGATTCACAACAGTGTACTTCTCTCTAGTCATGGGAAACCAAGGAAGAGCAGCAGCACAAGAGTAGTCATGCAACAATGAACACAAACTGGAGCTTATTCTGGTGCTTTGCAATACACAAATGAGCGTGATTATGGCAGGGGAAAATGTGCTAGCTATAAAATAATATTCGTCTTACACTGGTCTGACAATTTGCCATGTAAGCTACTACTCACGAGTCAAGACAATGCATATGTACATTGGCCTGATAATAAATTGTGCGTGAAACATATTCGGTGTACCACATCTGACATTGTTAACAATGACCATTGTCATTGAGAAAATTAGCCCAATATTATCGTTACGATAAGTATAAATTAGAAAATACTTTATAAATATATGAGTATTTTTTGAATTACTTTAATCCAAAAATATGCTAGACGAATTATAGACAATACTGTAGCCTTTTTCATAAAGCAAGTAATCATGAACACCATAGTCATACGAATTTTTAGAAGAACAGAAACTAGTATTCCTATCTCAGTGTTCAAGACAACAACAGATAATAAAATTAAACAAACAACAAGTGTGAGATAGATATACCCGTAACCGATGAGGCGGGCAAAGAAAGAATGTGTTGGTGAGGTCGTCGATTCGCCGTGGCGTAGTGGACGTCGTGGTAGTAGTCGTGCGATTGATGTAGGCGTGCGAGAGGATCGAATGAAAGCGGCGGCGAAAGCAACGCTAACGCTCCCAAAAACCTTATTCGTCCTCGCTTGTACAAGCCTTCAAGGACGAGGGTTCCGGGGGCCTGCTATTCCGGTTCAATCGTACACGCGCCACACCGGGATGGAAATCGCCAGATCCAGCAGCAACAAACTCGATGATTTCTTTCTTAGTCTTTCGTGGAGTGAATTGGAGAAGCAAAAAACTCACAAACAGTTCACTGTTCTTTTAATAGCCAAAAAACGAAGAGGCGGAGCGCACACACACACGGCACGGCACGACACGGCTCGGCGAGACGAGCGAGCGAGCGCACGCGTGTGTTGGCTTTCTCTAATTCCACAAAGGGGGCTACCACGTTCCACCTTATAAAGTGGTGTAAATCCCCTTCAACTCTCCATGTGGGACTAAACAATTTTAGCACGTGCACATGGGCCTTTGAGATTTTCCAGAAATTAATTAGAATTAAAAACAGGGCCCAACCGGTATTAATTCCTACAACCCCCACCAGATCTCAAAGACACATGTCAAATGCCTTGATCAACAGTATTGTTTTAATATACCAGTGTTTCGATGGAGACCGATTAAGGTTAAACATCTATCTAGAACAGAAACTACACTTATCCACAACTGCACAATGGATTAAGCCTTGAATTGGCAGTTTTGTGTGAATAAGTTTCACTTAAGTCCTTAACTGATACTAGGCTGTCAGGCATCTCCGCGGGTTGGAGCATATAAGTCATACTCCTAGCCTATTCATGAGCTTCCTAGAGATTACCCTATCTCATAGACTGTGACTAGCAGTCGGGTTCATATAGGTGTGTTCTTTCAAGACTGCTCTGTAGGACAGTATCTTTGCTTAAACAAGCCACAGAACACATTAAGATAAAAATCAACCTGTCATACAGATTTAGGAGAGATTTGCATCTCCAATGGAGAGGGTCTGTAAAAGTACTCTCCTCCCAGTTAACCAATAGCTTATTTCGCCAATCCTACTTCACGGGATCTCCGATCACATAGGATGTGTTACCACTATGGTATAACTCACGTAGGTCTCAAACCCATCTCGCTCGATGCATTGTCTATCACATTCCGTGATAAACCCTTTGTGAAGGGATCTGCCAGATTCTTAGCTGTTTGGATATAATCTAAAGCTATTACTCTGGAGTTTCTCATTTTCCTGACATACTTCAGTCTCCTCTTCACATGTCTTGATGCTTTCATATTATCCTTAGAACTGTTCACCTTGACAATCACAGTTTGATTGTCACAGTTCATTAGAATAGTCGGTAGCATTTTTCATCCACTGGCAAATCCATCAAGAGCTCCCGAAGCCATTCGGCTTCAACAGTGGTAGTATCTAATGCTGTCAGTTCTGCTTCTATTGTTGACCTCGTTAAGATGATCTGCTTGCAAGACTTCCATGAAACAGCGTCACCTCCAAGTGTGAAGATATATCCACTTGTGGCCTTAATCTCATCTGCATCAGATATCCAATTTGAATTGCTATAACCCTCCAGTACACTGAGATACCCGGTATAGTGAATGTCATAGCTCATAGTACCCTTTACATAGCGCATTACCCTCTCAAGAGCATACCAGAGATCATCTCCCGGATTTGAAACAAAACGGCTTAGTTTGCTCACAGCAAACGAGATGTCAGGTCTGGTACCGCTAGCTAAATACATGAGTGAACCAATTATCTGAGAATATCTTAATTGGTCTCTGGCTATTCTCTGATCTTTCCTACGCAATACGCTAAGATCATAAGGTGTTGGAGAGGATTTACAGTGGTTATAACCAAAATGACTCAGAACCTTTTCCACATTATGGGTTTGCAACAATGTAATCCCACCATCATCACCTCTCAACAGCTTGATGTTCAAGATACCATCAGCTACTCCCAGATCTTTCATCTCAAAATTCAGAGATAAGAAATCCTTAACCTCCTTAATCACATTAAGGCTGGTCTCAAAGAGCAGTATGTCATCAACATATAGACATAGAATGACTTCCTCGCCCCGACCATGGCGATAATACACACATCTGTCAGTTCCATTCACAATAAAGTCTGCAGATGTTAAAATTCTGTCGAACTTTTCATGCCACTGCTTAGGTGCTTGTTTAAGACTATACAAAGATTTCAACAACTTACACACCTTTCCTTCTTGACCATTTACTATAAATCCATCTGATTGTTCCATGTAAATTTCCTCATCCAACTCTCTATTTAGGAAAGTCGTCTTAACATCGATCTGATGAACGAGAAGACCGTGTGGGGCAACCAGAGATAGTAGTACTCGAATAGTGGTCAATCTAGCCACAGGTGAATAAGTATCAAAGAAATCTTTGCCTTCCTTTTGGGTATAACCCTTGGTCACAAGCCGTGCCTTGTACTTCTCGATAGTACCATCAGGTCTAAACTTCTTTTTGAACACCCACTTACATCCTACAGGTTTACAACCATAAGGACGCTCAGTGATCTCCTAAGTTCCATTAGAGATAATGAAATCCATTTCACTACGTACTGCTTCCTTCCAGTATTCCTCATCTGGAGAAGCATATGCTTCAGAAATGGTACTTGGAGTATCATCCACAAGGTACACAATGAAATCAGGACCAAAAGACTTTGCAATCCTTTGTCTTTTACTCTTCCTCAGAGTTTCATTGTATTCCTCCTCAGGAATTTGCTCGGAGATTAGCTCAAAATATTCTATTGGAATGGCAGGTTCAGGAGTTGTATCAGGCTCCTGACTCAATGAACTCGGCATATCTTTTATCGGAAAAATATCCTCAAAGAATGTAGCATCTCTGGACTCTATAATTGTACTGACATGCACGTCAGGTACTCCAGATTTCACCACTAGAAATCTATATCCAACGCTACGGTGAGCATAGCCTAGAAAGACGCAATCCACAGTTTTTGGTCCAAGCTTATGCTTTTTAGGAATTAGCACATTGACTTTCGTCAAACAACCACAAGTGTGCAAGTATGAAAGTGATAGTCTTTTCTTCTCTCATTGTTCATATGGGGTTATCTCTTTATTCTTTGTGAGAACCCTGTTTAAGACATGACATGAAGTCAATATAGCCTTCCCCCACCATGCTTTGGAAAGACCCGCTGTATCTAACATGGCGTTAACCAAATCAGTTAGAGTGTGGTTCTTTCTTTTAGCAACCCTATTTGACTGTGGTGAATAGGGAGGCGTCCTCTTATGGATTATAGCATGTTCCTCACAGAATAAATTGAACTCGTTAGAAAAGTACTCGTCACCACGATCAGATCTAACCCTTTTGATTTTCCTTTCAAGTTGGTTCTCAGCTTCTGCCTTATAGATTTTAAAGTAGCGAAGAGCTTCATCTTTAGTTTTCAAAAGATACACATAGCAGAACCTAGTGGAGTCATCAATCAAAGTCATGAAATATCTATTACCACCTTTTTCCAACACACCATTCATCTCACACAGATCTGAATGTATGAGTTTTAATGGTGCCAAGTTTTTTACCTCTGCGGCCTTATGAGACTTACGAGGCTGCTTTGATTGCACACAAACTTGACACTTAGAACCTTTGGCAAGGGTGAATTTCAGGATTAACTCTAAACTGGTTAACCGCGTCATGCAACCAAAATTTATGTGACAAAGTTGTGAATGCCAAATAGTAGTCTCGTTACCACTGCAAATATGGTTCACAACATTATTACACAAATCTGAAAGAGATAGACGGAACAAGCCTCCGCACACATAGCCTTTACCAACAAATTGACCACACTTGAACGCTACAAATTTATTAGACTCAAATACCAGTCTAAAGTCATCTCTACACAGAAGATATCCGCTGACGAGATTCTTATTGATAGATGGCACATGATGCACGTTCTTCAGTTGCACAATCTTTCCCGAAGTAAACATCAGATCGACCGTACCAACACCATAAACAGTGGCATGTGACCCGTTCTCCATTAGAACGGCTGAATCCCGAGTGGCCTGGTAAGGAGAGAACAATGAAACATCAGCACACACATGTATATTAGTATCAGTGTCTATCCACCAATCGGTAGAATGACATATGGAAAGAACAGTAGGTAAATTACCATACCCTGAAGTTCCCATCTCAGTGGTACTAACAACAACATTAGCAGACTTGGAATTCTGCCCTTGCTGATTATTTTCACCTTTGTGTTGGCTGCAATCCTTAGGACGATGTGACAATTGGCAATGGCGTTAACGGTTTGTCGTTTCACGTGTTTTCGGTAAAGTTTCAGGACTGTCAGGTCTCAGGCGGTCTGACCGGCCATGGCGGCGGTTAGACCGGTCCAAGATCGGTCCGACCGGCCATAGCGGCGGTCGGACCGGCCAACTTCAGAAGTGGGGAATTGAGTTGAGCCAAAAAATAGAGGGTGTAGGCAAGAGAGGAGATTCTATTGCACTTGGTCCTATAATTTTTGGAGTCTCCAATCAAAAGTTCTATTGGTTTGAAAATTCCAGTAGATTTTGGTTTTCCAGAAAGGAAATTCGGCTAAGTCTTTCTTGGCGATCGACCTACCAATAGGTGGCGATCGGACCGGCGGAGAATGGGCGATCGAGGCCCCACGGGGCGGTCTAACCGGTTTTCACTTGGATCTTCACCCATCGTGGCGGCGATATTCAGTTGTTTAGGTCAAAGTCATGGTTTTTAGGGCATATATGTTGCATGATGCATATTTTGACTAACATGGGTCAAGTTGTGAAGAACTTTTTCCCAAATTCGGTTTAGTTGTCTATTGTTGTGCAGGTTGCTTAGTGGTCAACGACGGTCAACGGCGAGGATGATCGGGACTAGGCTTGGAGAGCTGAGGTCCAGAATGATCGACGATACCGGGTGAGGTCAATGAACTCAAGTGTAACGCAAGATGGACAAGGGTGATCTATTGGCTAATCCGAGGCGCAAGATGGCGCAAAGTGTAGCTAATTAGGTCAAGGGGTGTTAAAAATGGCGTATTAAAATGCGTGCGTGTGTGACCCGTTTGTTTTGGGCCTTAACGGGAGCCCAATTAAGTCAAACTTCTAGAAGGTATAAGCCTCCACTACAAATAGGGGAGGGAGGTGGCTGCACCTTCGTTTCGTCTCTTTTGCTATTTTTGTAAACCCTAATTTTCTTATAGAGAGCTTTTGTGGAGGCTAGGGTTGTTGATAGTTAGATGTGATTTTCGTGCTCTTGGATTGAGCATTGTCCTCCATTGATGGAGAGGCTGTAAGCCCATATCATATCAAATCAATCAAATGAAAGTTTGATCAATGTTTTTTCTCATTGCGTTCTTTCTCTATATTTGATGATTTTGAGTCTTTCTTTGATCCGAGAGTTTTTTTATTAAATTCTCCACGTGCTATAGCTTGCTGTGACATGTGGAAATATACCTAGGATCATCTTAATAATCAATCACCCACGAGCAAGATTTTGGATCAAGTTTTCGTTTTGATCCCGTTTTGAACACTTCTTCAATCAAACGGAAAAGGATTGCTATTCTTCCAAGAATTATCACAATCTTCGATTGGAATAGGTTCCTGATATCATAGAGAAGGTGTGTTCTAAGTTTCATCAAGTTTGAAATTGTAGATCAAAAGTTTTATCTATTTGCAACTTCGTCATCGGGGCTTTCTGTTCTGTTCTTCAGGCTGCGGTCATAACGGTCAGTCTCACCGGTCAGACCGGTAGGGAATCGGTCCAAATGCCATTGATCCAACGGTCCAATCGCCTCGCACTGAGATTGGTTTTATCTTGTGTTGATCTTTGGTTGTTCTGCTTTGGGGGTTAGGTTGGATTCAATACTAGTCTTCCGCTGTACTGGTATATTGATCTTCATAGCTTCCATATCTACTCGAGTGAAATTTATGTTGAATCTATTATTTGTGAAAAATTGAGCGTGCTCCTATTCAACCCCCTCCCCCCTAGTCGCATTTTCGGTCCAACAGATACACATAGCAGAACCTAGTGGAGTCATCAATCAAAGTCATGAAATAGCTATTACCAACTTTTGTCAACACACCATTCATCTCACACAGATCTGAATGTATGAGTTCTAATGGTGCCAAGTTTCTTACCTCTGCGGCCTTATGAGGCTTACGAGGCTGCTTTGATTGCACACAAACTTGACACTTAGAACCTTTGGCAAGGGTGAATTTCAAGATTAACTCTAAACTGGCTAACCGCGTCATGCAACCAAAATTTATATGACAAAGTCGTGAATGCCAAATAGTAGTCTCATTACCACTGCAAATATAGTTCACAACATTGCTACACAAATTTGAAAGAGATAGGTGAAACAAGCCTCCGCACACATAGCCTTTACCAACAAATTGTCCACACTTGGACACTACAAATTTATTAGACTCAAATACCAGTCTAAAGTCATCTCTACATATAAGAGATCCGCTGACGAGATTCTTATTGATTGATAGCACATGATGCACGTTCTTCACTTGCACAATCTTTCTCATAGTAAACTTCAGATCGATCGTACCAACACCATGAACAATGGCATGTGACTCGTTCCTCATTAGAACGGCTGAATCCCTAGTGACCTGGTAAGAAGAGAATAATGAAATATCAGCACACACATGTATATTAGCACCAGTGTCTATCCACCAATAGGTAGAATGACATACGGAAAGAACAGTATGTAAATTACCATACCCTGAAGTTCTCGTCTCAGTGGTACCAACAACAACATTAGCAGACTTGGAATTCTACCCTTGCTGATTCTTTCCACCCTTGTGTTGGCTGCAATCCTTGGCCCAATGACCAGATTCGCCACACACAAAGCAAAGGCCATCCTTCGTGTTCTTCTTCTTCTTCTTGAAGCTAGTTGTTTGTGCAGCCTTGTTCTTTCCTTTGAACTTTTGAGCTTGGTCATTCTTCTTCTGCACCACATTGGCACTAGTGGCACTAGAATGTCCCTCATTACCTCTAGTGTGTGTATCTTTTACTCTCGCCTTCTCTTCAACATCAAGAGACTCAATGAGATTTTCAACAGAAAACTCTTGTCTCTTATGCTTCAGAGAAGTAGCAAAATTCCTCCAAGAAGGAGGAAGCTTGGCAATAACACCTTCTGCGATAAACTTGTCTGGTAACACACACTTAAAGTACTCAAGTTCTGTGGCCATGGATTGTATCTCATGAGCCTGTTCAACTACAGAACGGTCATCAACCATTCTATAGTCATGGTATTGCTCCATGAGATACAATTCATTGCCTGCATCCGAAACCTCAAACTTGGCCTCAAGTGCATCCCACATCTTTTTCCCTGTTTTAATCACCATGTATGCATCGATTAACTTCTCACCAAGAACACTAACCACAACACCTTTAAAAATATTATCAGCAGCCTCGAACGCTTGCTCCTGTTCAGGAGTAAGTATTCCTTTAGGTTTGTCATTTGCCACATGGAAAACATTCATGGCAGTTAGCCAAAGCACCATCTTGGTGCGCCACCTCTTGTAATTCGCACCATCGAACTCAGAGGGTTTGAGCGCAGCAGCAAAGCCAGTTGACGAAAAATGCCTATAATAAGGTTTTTGGATTGATGAATATATGAGCATTTTTTGAATTACTTTAATCCAGAAATATACTAGATGAATCATGGACAATACTGTAGCCTTTTTCATAAAGTAAGTAATCATGAACACCATAGTCATACGAATTTCTAGAAGAATAAAAACTAGTATTCCTATCTCAGTGTTCAAGACAACAACAGATAATAAAACTAAACAAAGAACAAGTGTGAGATAGATATACCTAGAACCAGTAGACGGAACAGCAGCAACACAAGTGTTGGTGAGGTCGTCGTTCGCCATGGCGTAGTGGGCGTCGTGGTAGTAGTCGTGCGGTTGATGTAGACGTAGCAGAGGATCGAATGAAAATGAAGCAGCGAGCAGTCGCGCGAACGCCCCCCAAAAACCTTATTCGTCCTCGCTTGTGCAAGCCTTCAAGGACGACGGTTCCGGAGGCCTACTCTCCCGGTTCAATCGTACACGCGCCTCGCCGGGATGGAGATCGCCAGATCCAGCAGCAACAAACTCGATGATTTCTTTCTTAGTCTCTCGTGGAGTGAATTGGAGAAGCAAAAAACTCACGAACAGTTCACTGTTCTTTTAATAGCCAAAAAACGAAGAGGCAGAGGCCAGAGGAAACGGTTGCCATCAACCAGTGCTAACCGCAGCCATAACTCACTGGTAACTGAACTGCTACTGCCAGTCGTTCGTTAATGCTATTACTTTGAGTCAGTGCATTTCGATTTTCGAATAGATAAATAAAAACGCACCCGCACCCGACGTGCCTGCGTGCACACGCACAAGCACGGCACGACTCGGCGAGGCGAGCGTGCACGTGTGTTGGCTTTCTGTAATTCCACAAGTGGGGCTATCACGTTCCACCTTATAAAGTGGTGTAACTCTCCTTCAACTCTCTATGTGGGACTAAGCAATTTTAGTACATGCACATGGGTCTTTGAGATTTTCCAGGAATTAATTATAATTAAAAACAGGGCCCAGCCCGTATTAATTCCTACAATACTATCCCATACGAGCATGATATGTGATTCCCGGGGCTACAAATCTGTGCCATATTGGATGGTTTTCTTTGACTCGGTGATATTTTCAATGATACTGTGCGAGCACCATCTTATTTGTGGCGCCTGGTCGGGAGGCGAGTGGATTACGTTACTTACTTAGAGTGTGTTTGGTTAGTGGGATGAGGTTGAATGAGATGGGATGGTACATGTAGGATGAGATCGTCCTAGATGGGATGGTACAAGCAGTGTGTTTGGTTGTTTGTATGGGATGGTACGAGATTGTGTTTGATTAGTTGTATGAGATGATACACGAATTGAGTTTACAAATTGATTTGAATTTAAATTCAAATTTGAAAATAGTTTTGCACACAATTAACTTTTATATTTTTGTAAATTCATTAACATCTGCTAGCTTTCTCACTACAGTGCCTTGTTTTTATTTATTTTTCCCTTTTTCTTTCTTAATTTTTTTTTTCTCATTCTCTCTTTTTCTTCCATCATTTTCCTTTCTTTTCTTTTCTTTGGATGGGCCCACTGTTATAGGGCCTCTCACTACGCTGCACTGGACGAGCGAAGATGAACGACGTGGTTCAGTGGATTTCTTCGAATGAAATGGTACAACATATGAGGGAAATATTCCCTGACGTGGAATGGTTTAGTCCGGGACCAATTGGTTCCATTCAGTGAACCAAACACATAAACATCCTTATTTCCCGAACCATTCAATACCAAACCGTTCCATACAATAAACCAAACACACCCTTAGTGTAGGAGGGGAAGATAGATGGAACATTTGATCTGTACCCACAGTTAAAAAGAATGATTAAAATTCAACGTATTTTTTACTTGATTGATACATAGAAACTGCTAAGAAAATATTCCTGTGAAAAACAGGATAGAAAAAGAATAAAAGCACGAAATAACAAAAACAAAACAAAAAAGAGGAACGAGTGTCTAAAGTCTGAACCCTTCTCGCCCGGTTAGTTAATTGCGGTTTGGACCCTGACCTTTCCCTCCCGCGCTTTTCTCTCTCTCCCCTCCTCTCCATCCACGCACAGCCACACCGCACTCTCTCTCCCCTCCTCCTCCTCCTCTCTCTCCTTCTTGACCCTCCTCTCTCTCTCCTCATCCCCTTCTCTCCCGCCCGATCGACCCAAGAACTGCCGATTTCGATGGTTCTTGGCTCGATCTCTCCATTGCCTCGTGGGATCAGCTCTTTTTTGGCCATAAAGATTCCCAATCCCCCCGTTTGTTGGTTCGATCTCTCAAGTGATTGGATTTTACCGGACAAGAAAAGGTAAATTAGGCTTACTGCGATTCAGTCGTTTCATGCTCAATTTGTACGTGGCTATCCTCGATAATCGGATCTTTGGGGAGAATAGAGATCTTTGCCAATTGGATGCCATCGGATCGTGTCATAATTGGTGAAAATTGTGATCTCCGAGGAGGATTTTGTTTGGTTATTCTCCGAAATGGGGAGGGTGAAGCTCAAGATCAAGAAGCTGGAGAACAGCAACGGGCGGCAGGTGACGTACTCGAAGCGGCGGTCGGGGATCCTGAAGAAGGCCAAGGAGCTGTCCATACTCTGCGACATCGATCTCATCCTCCTCATGTTCTCCCCCACCGGGAAGCCGACCATATGCATCGGCGACAGAAGGTACCTGATTTGGTTTGTGTCAATTTCTTGTACGTTTCAGGCCAAGAAGTTCATATCTTGTTTTGGTAATGTGACCACATGTACATATGATTTTCCCTCGAACCAAATATACATACGTGTTTTCTGAACATCGTCGCACTATTGTACTGAAATTTCTATTTCAATTGGTCGATTTCATGGTCGAACGGGTAATCGTGAGAAGGCAATCGGTATTTCAATGCATTTCTCCTATTCCCGAATTAATTTATGCTGGTGCTAAGTTTCTAACTGAAGCACCATTCAATTGTCAGAAACTTTTTATCACTCTGTTTTGCTCATTCTTGCAATAGTAGTTCAGTGTTTTGGCCATATATCATGTTTTGGGATAACCATTGGAAGTACTAAGGATAGTTGGGATGCCAGTAGTTAATGAAAATTGCATGGTTACTCTATAATCTATATTGTTCTGATTGCAGCAACATAGAGGAAGTCATAGCAAAGTATGCGCAACAAACTCCTCAGGAAAGGGCTAAAAGGTACTCGAGCTGTGTCCTTGTTCTGTTTACCTGCTTAATTAGTACACAATTTTAATGAAAATATACTAATTTTCATTCTTCCTTTCTCCGAACAGGAAGTTGGAGAGCTTAGAAGTAGGTTATCTCAACTGATAGATTTGTCGAGGCATTTTTGTTCCTTATCACAGTAAGTTTGAGAATGACCTGACCAGTCTGCTTTTGTTCTCAAAAGGCCTTGAAGAAGACATTCAAGAAGCTAGATCATGATGTCAATATTCAGGACTTCTTAGGCTCCAGGTAATTCTTCTGTTTATATATAGAAATAGAGCTACATGATTTCAGATATTTATAATTGTAAAGATAATCACTCTACACTGCTTTTGAATCTATTGCAGGGGTCAGACAGTCGAGGTACGTTTCAACCAAATCAACAACTAGGATGATCGAACAGCATATGGAATTCCTTGTTTCTTACTTTCTGTCTCTAGTGCTGATTGATTTGATTATTTGACAGGAGTTATCAAGCCATCTTGGTGCTTTGCAATGTCAAATGGCAGATGTTCAGAAGCGTCTCAGGTAAATTAGCTTCAACTCACTTAAGCAGTGCCACAGATTGTCTACTGCTCTCGTGGATAAATGCAATAAGTATGCATATCTGCTAAAATCTTTTCATTCAGTGCTGGCTGCAATCTTGGTTTGATGGCACATGATCTTGTTAAGGGCCCTTCTTAACATATATTGCATTGATGATAGAGTTAATTGTTGCTTATCATAAAGAACGGGAGGAAAGTGAGTAGTGTAACAATGTGGCATATTGTTCTTCAGTTATTGGAGCGATCCTGAGAAGGTTGAGAATATAGACCATATAAGAGCAATGGAGCAATCTCTCAAAGAATCTCTTAATCGCATCCGAATTCATAAGGTAGAGATATTCCTAAACCTTCCAATTAAGTCTGGCTAATCTTAATGTGTGATACCTGCAATGATTAGCATCACTATATGATATCTGAAGTATAAATGCCATGTCAAATACAGCAATCAATAATTATACGCAATTAAGTATAAATTTCGGTAATATATGTATTATAACTCAAAATTATTCTCACTTTGCAATGTTTGGGATCTGTTTAGGAGAACTTTGCAAAGCAGCATTTGATGGGCCTCCAGTGTGCTGCTGCTCAGGTAAGAAGTTTCAGCTTCAGAATTCAGACACCTGGGTGTCGTACACTGCAGGTTTCAGATTCGTATATCTGATCAAAGTTTTGTTTCGTGCCAATTCAGTTCCAAAACGACCTGAAGCTACCACTAGGACTAACCGGTGACCTGAACCCTTCGTCGTGGTTCCACAATGGCGGCGGCGAGGGGCAGCAGCCAATGATGCTACCTGAAGACCCCAGCTTGCTCCATCAGAGGTGGGATCGAGCTCAAACTCAAGAATGCTCACGGCTCAAATGGGGAGACCTCGAATTCAGAAACCTGACAAGCCCTCATAACTGAACTGAACCGAACTGAACTTATGGACAAATTCATCTTCTACTTGGTTCACGATCGACATCAAATTGTTAACTGACGAAAAAAAACCATTCCTGGCACAGGGACATCGGGTGCTCGACGAGCACGTCGCTGCAGAGCTACCCGGGCTACTTCAGCATGAGCAAGCAGTCCACCGACACCGGCGGCGAGCACCAGCAGGCGGCTGTGCAGCAGCCGGAGCTCAGCCCTGCCGAGTGCCTGACATCGCTGCACCTCTGCGCGCAGTTCCCGTACCAGTCCGCCTTCGACCACGCCAGCCTGCTCAACGACAGGCTGTTCAGGCCGGACATGGAGCTTCAGGACAACGCGGCGGCGCCCATGGACTTCGGCGGCCACTACGACCTGCCGAGGCCCGGCGACGAGGCCAGCTTCCAGAACTGGGCGTCGGCGGCTTGCGGCGCCACCATGTACGACCATCAGCAGCAGCCACCGTCTGCCCGAGTGAGTCCTATACCCGAGCTCATGCATGATGCCATGCATAACAAGAAGAAACAAGTTTTGGTGTAGCTGCCTGCTACATGTTGATTATTTCCTTCCTTTATAACTTATGTTAAATTGATCAATTGTATTTTCTCTTTTACACACATAAATTTGTTTACAATCACGTAACTTTGTCAAACTGTGAAGTAGTAAATACTAGTATGAGAAGTAACAATGATGAGCAGCTCTTCGTCAGGTATCAATGAAATGCAATTGTGCAAGTGCAAGATATTATTTTTTAGAAACAACTACAAGAGATTCTTTTCTTTAGCTCTTGATATTGTATTCATCTCAGCCTCTTACTCAGACCATGACTGAATCTCTGACCATCAGCTCCCTGCAGCAGCAACTCTAGCAGCAGCCTCATTCGATCTCACCGCTGCTCACCATCATCGTCCCTCGCAACATCAACAACTCATGATTTGATTATCCTTTGGCGAAACCGGAGCCATTTTTCCACCCCGAAAGGCGCTACCATCGCTGCTAAAAAAAATCCCATCACTCAACTTACTTATCAGCAGTGCGTATTGTGTAGAAAAAATATGGTGCATAGGGGAAAATTGAATTGTCAGTGTAAAGTATATACTGACTGTAACCAATTCAACTTGTAAAGTATGATGAATTCTTAACTCTCCTGTAAACTATGTTACAGTTTGCCATGAAAAAATTGGGCACATAACCAGCTTCCAAGCATATGCATCTTTGTATAAGATTAGGCTAATGATTAGCTCAAGGAAAATGAAAAACAAAATAAAGACATTATCACAAGCTTACAGTTTCAGTAGTTTTTCTGATATATATAGTATCTTGTCAGTAAGTTCAACGTTCCGTTTATACTTCAGTACAAGATAGCCTCACATGTTGTACAAGTATACAAAACGTGCGTACGTATATACGTACAATGGTATCACATGATGTATGCCTGTATTGTACTGCTCTGGCTTTTGGGACGACGCAGACACCTGCTGAGCTATTTCAAAAGAACTGCTGCTATATAAGTACACGACGCATTGAAGGTTACGGAAGCTTGCCTGCAAGTCTGCAGTTAGCTACAGCATTGCATGGGAGGACACCGAACTCGATGCATCGAACTAGTTCACTTAACCTGTCAAAGAAAAGATTGGTCAGTGGTGAAGCGCTGAGTTCGCCGAGCAGCAGGTGTTGGTGGGTGTCTCTGCGACGCCGCTGCTCATGGTCACCATGGGCAAAGCCAGTGGAGAGATGCTCAGCTCTGCCCATCTTGGGTCAGCAGCAGCAGTACTATAGGAGTATTATTAGATTACAGTTAATTGGTTTCATGAAGAGGAATCTTGAATGATACTCAAATTATTGAAGGTCAGGTCTCAAAGGCTGTATGATTACATTAGTTTGAGTCGCAGCTCATCGTTTTTTTCTTTTTTGTTTGTGGTATATTCTAGTGGATGTGTTTGGGATTCATTAACGACCCTACATCATGTCAATCCAAGGTAGTTGAATAGAAAATTTCATCAGAACTGGATTTGATTTAGATGAAAAGATTCGGTGCATGTCTGATGCAAATTCAGACGGATGGCGCGCATTTGGCGTATATCTTTGTCAAATCGTGATAACAACTAGATACGAAATGGATTTTTTTAAAGAGGTACTACATTAAGCCTGCAGAATGGTGCCTTCAATTTGGAATTGTACCTACAAGTATTTTGGGTAAACTCGTGTAAATTTGTAGGGTGAGTTTTTACAGAAGTATGACTTGTCAGTCAATAACTGAACTGTAAAATTCAGAAGACGTCAGTCTACTTAACAAATTTTGCTCTGACTGTTGCCACCGAATCATCTCAAGTCTGAAAGATATTGACTTGAATAGGTAACCTCAACAAAACAAGGCTTTAATAAAGGTTAAGTATCTAGTGCAGTATAAGATAAGCAAAGACTATATAGTCTATAGACCAAGTGGATTCTAATGCTACTTTTGTAGAATATCTGGCGATGGCTTTTGGCGAGGATAATATATAGGTTTCAGTTGATAGAACAGTCCTGCAAAACAAAATAAAGTCTCCCGACCTTTTTGACATCAAGAGACTCCTTCAAAATGTACAAGAAATAGCGCTGGCCAAATGGTGCCTGGACGTCACCCCGGCAGGATGGACTGGCCCGACGAACAGTGCTAGGCCGTGTCAGGCACAGCACTAGCACGGGGAGCCCGGCACGGCCCGTTTGGCCCACCACTGAGGGAGGAGGGAGCATCAGCGGGAGGATCGGGTGGGGCGGTGCCACCACGCCGACGTAGAGGGAGAAGGAGGAGGCAAGGCCCAGTGCGGCGCCGGTGCCGCACTGAGGGAGGAGACGAAGAGGGCAGGGGTGCAGAGCCACAGGAGGCGCGGAGTGGGGCGGGCGGCTCCGGCGCTGAGAGAGGAGGAGGCGAGGAGCCGACTAGGCTGTGCGGGCATGTGGCGTCGGCGGTCAGCCCTGAGAGAGGAGTCGAGGAGGCGGTGCCGCGTGGGCGCGTGGCCGCACAGAACGGTGTGACGAGGAGGGAGGCGAGGAGTCGAGGCGATGGCGCGACGTGGAGGGAGGCGACGGGCGATGCGGCAGAGCAGCGGAGGGAGGCTAGGCGGGCGTCACACGCGGGAAGGGGGCAGGTTGAAGGGGAAGAAGATAGGGCGGCGGGGCAGGCCAAGCAAGCGTGCTCGGCAAAATCCAGCCGTTGGGGTATTTTTGGCCGTTTTTTTAGCGTTTGGGTCTTAAAAATAGCCAAAAAAAAAAAGCTTAACATTTTTTCTATAAATAGTCACCATACCCCTCCCCCTCATTCACCATCCCTCCATTCATCATTCTCTTCTTGAAATTCTGTTGTGCAAATTCAAATTCGTGTTGAGCTAATTTGGCAAATTTCAAAAAAAAAACTGCCAAATTTTGAAAAATTCAATTTTTGACAGCAAGTCAGCAAAAGAGGTACAATATTATTTTTTGCATACTTTTATTGTTAGTGCTTGTTATGCTAAGATGAAAGTAATAACAATGTTAGTTTCTATTTTACAGTTTTCGTTATGGACAGTCCTTACGACAGCTTTACTTTTGGTGATTACATACTTTCACTGAAGGAAATTGTGTCCATAGTGGCGGTTGTGGTTGCCTCAAGCGAACTGGAAGCACAAGGCGAAGTTCCATCATCAGGCTCCACGGCAGCATCAGGCTCCACACCAACCTGAGCAAAGAGGTCGAGGCCGTCTACATCGAGAGTGTGGGAGAATTTCGACAGGACAACCAAGCAAGACACAAGAAAAATGAGGTACCATTTGCTATTTACAAAATTTGTCGCAATGAATTGTTTGCAAAGTCTACAGGTGGAACAGGGCACTTGCTTAGACAAGCTACAAGATGTTGAGCTAAGCAAGGATTGGTAATGAGGCAGACGCAACTGTAGTACAACCCCGACGGTACGGTACGTAGCTGGGACTACGATCCTCAGGTAGCCTGTTCATCTCTCTATCGTTTAATTGCTTTTGCGGATTTACAGTTAGGCTTTGGGTAGTCTGTTCTTTCCAAAATTACATTAGGACTGCGCATAGTCATAGATTTTCTTCCATTCCTAGACAGACAAAATTAGTTATCTAGTGAAATACTACAATAAATGTCATAATAAAATAAAAGAACTATTTAGTACATGCACATTTTCAGTGGCCCTAATCTCGCACATATGGAGTGGTCGGGCTAAGGAGGATTATCTTAGTGTAGTTGCTCATTATGTTAATGACGACTCTGTAATGGAGAAAATGGTTATAGCTTTGAAATTAATTGATGTGGCACACACGGGTGAGAATATTGCAGACTGTATTATCAAAGTTGTGGAACACTTTGGTCTTACAAATAAAATATTCTCAATTACTTTAGACAACGCTGCTTCAAACTCTAGGACCATGAACATTCTTACTCCAGTGTTGAGTACACATACTAATTCATCCTTGCTACATCAACGATGCACTTGTCATATTATCAACCTTATAGTCAAATGTGGTTTGAAGAAGTTGGGTCCGTATATTAAAGCTTTTTACGATGCAATTTCTTTTTTGAATAATTCTAACGTGAGAATAGCACAGTATAAGAACTTCTGCAGGGCGATGGGTGTACGTCCAAGAAAGTTCGGTTTGGACATGGAGGTAAGGTGAAACTCTACTTACCTTATGCTTAAGAGTCTTTTACCATACAAAAGCACTTTTTTGTTTTTATTCAAACGCACTATCAGAGCACTAACGGTAGTATACTATTGACTGAGTGTGGATATCATGGGGATATGCTCCAGATCTTACGATGATATGACAATTGGCAATGGCGTTAACGGTTTGTCGTTTTGCGTGTTTTCAGACACGATTGTTGTCTTTGTCGAGCGAACCGGTCGACCAACGAGTATGGCGGCGGACCGGTCCTAATCGATCGACCGCCCCAAGCGCGCGGTCGGACCGAATCCGACAAGATAAGTGGTGGTTTGAGCTGAGCCAAAAATAGAGGTAGCAGGCAAGAGAGGAGATTCTATTGCACTTGGTCTCATAATTTTTGGAGTCTCCAGTCAAAAGTTCTATTGGTTTGAAAATTTCAGTAGGTTTCAGTTTTTCAAAGAGGAAAAATGGCTAAGTCCCGGCTGGCGGCCTGACCGGCCCATAGGTGATGGTCAGACCGCCAGTAGGGCGGTCAAACCGCCCTAGGGACGGTCGACCGATTTTCACTTGGATCGCCGCCGTCGTGGCGGCGATATTCGGTTGTTAGGTTAAAGTCATGAGTTTCAGGGCATATATGTTGCGTGATGCATGTTTTGACTAACATGGGTCAAGTTGTGAAGAACTTATTTCCAAATTCGGTTTACTTGTCTATTGTTGTGCAGGTTGCTTTGTGGTCAACGACGGTCAACGGCGAGGATGATCGGGACTAGGCTTGGAGAGCTGAGGTCCGAACGATCGGCGATGCTTGGGTGGTCAATGTACTCAAGCGAGGTGCAAGATGGATAAGGATGACCTATTAGCTAATCCGAGGCACAAGATAGCGCAAGGTGAGTTAGGTCAAGAGGAGATAAAGACGGCGCTTTAAAATGCGTGCGTAAGTGTTCCGTTTGTTTTAGGCCTTAACGGGAGCCCAATAGAGTCAAACTTTTAGAAGGTCTAAGCCTCCACTATAAATAGGAGAGGGAGGTGGCTGCACCTCTCGTCGTCTCTTTTACTATTTTTGCAAACTCTAATTTTCTTAGAGAGAGCTTTTGTGCAGGCTAGGGTTCTTGATGTTTTGATGTGATTTTCGTGCTCTTGGATTGAGCATTGTCCTCTATTGATGGAGTGGCTGTAAGCCCAGATCATATCAATCAATCAAAGGAAAGTTTGATCAATGGTTTGTCTCATTGCGTTCTTTCTCTATATTTGATAATTTTGGGTCTTTCTTTGATCCTCGAGTTTTTGATTGAATTCTTCACGTGATCTAGCTTGCTGTGACGTGTGGGAACCTATCTAGGATCATCTTGATCATCAATCACCCACGAGCAAGATCTTGGATCAAGTTTTCGTTTTGACCCGATTTTGAACCCTTCTTTGATCAAATCGAAAAGGATCGCTGTTCTTTCAAGAATTACCATAATCTTCGATTGGAATAGGTTCCTGATATCATAGAGAATGTGTGTTCCAAGTTTCATCAAGTTTGGATTAGTAGATCAAAAGTTTCATCTAATTTCATCTTCGTCATCGGCCGATCATTTCATTCTTGTCGCGTGGTCGATCGCCTGTGTACACCGGTCAGACAGTGAAGAATCGGTCCAACCGCCTTTGAGACAGCGGTCTGACCGGTAGTGCACTGAGATCTGTTATCTTGTGTTTGATTTTTTGTAGTATTGCTTAGGGGTGTTTATTAGATTCAATATTAGTCTTCTGCTGTACTGATATACTGATCTTCATAGCTTAGATCACTGTTGCTTTGTCTGTTGTGTACTATCCAACATCTCCTCTCATTGTCCATGGTATTTTGCAGATTGCTACTCAATTGAAAATGTATGAAAATGACTTAGTTTTATGCAATGTTATTGTTTCTATGAAATCTAAATACCTTAAATATTGAAGAGAAATCCCTTACCTATATGCATTTGTGTTTCTTTTAGATCCTAGAGGTAAAGTCGATGTATTTGGTAGTGTACTTGATCTTCTTAGTGAGGCTACCGGGCTAGATTATACTAACTATTTTGTAGAAGTTCGTTCTCGGTTATACAAGGTTTACCAAAGGTATGAAAATAAGTTTCAGGGAGTCCACTCGCAATGACCTCCAGTAGCCCCCTCCTTAAGTAGCAAGATAAATATGTGGGGCAAAATCTTCGGTGCCTCTTCCTCCAGATCCAGGTCTTCTTCTTCTACACCGCAGCCTGGTCAGCCAAGGTCCATAAGGAGCGATGAACTATCCACCTTTTTGGACAGTGATATGGTGGATTTCAACTCAGAAAGCTTCAAAATCTTGCAATAGTGGTAAGCTCATAAGTTAACATATCTCGTGCTATCCATACTTGCACGTGATGTGTTAACTGTTCTTGTCTCGACGGTTTCCTCCGAGTCTGCTTTCAGTCTTTTTAGAAGAAATATTGGAGAAGAGAATAACAAGTCTCACAAGTGAGATGGTAGAGATCTTTCTAACTGTGAAGGACTGAGAATAAACTGATTCACGAACACAACACTCCGTGAAAAATCCAAAGTTATCGGAGGTGTTCAAAAATATGTACTTAGACAATGACATGTAGAATAAGAATGTATCATGCATGTAGAGCTATAGGTTGTACCTTTTTTCCTTTGCTAAGATTTTCTCATTTTGAGTTTTTACTTAGTGAAGGTTTTAACGAGGTAGCTAGTTGGATATTAATAAAACTTTTTATTATATTTTTAATATACTTATCTTATTTTTCAATTTTTATATCTACTTCTGAATACTATATATTTTTCTAATTTTTTGAATCTTCAGACCAGAATAAACCGTACTGAGATGGACCGTGCAGGCCAAACAGCACATTTGGCCAGGTCGGACAAGAAAGGCCAGCATGACCAGCTCAACATCAACACCGGTTCACCATAACTTTTACTTACCGGTTGTTCAGCAGCAGGTGGCAGTTGAAGCTTTGTACAATTGGCAACCTAAGGTGGCAGTTGAAGCTTTGTACAATTGGCAACCTAACATGACCTCATTGGAGCACAATATGACAAGGGCAAGCTAATAATGCCCAAGAGAGGGCAAAGGGAGCAATCAACATCAGTTTAACAACTCAATTGACACCAGTTTATTTATACCAAGGTGCCCTCTGGCATTACATGCATAGCCAGCCTGTCAAATTCCAAGATAACATGTGCTGCTCTATTAGATTGATTGATGCTCACAAAGGAGATAGAATATACAAAGATAATTTAATCATGATATGATAATTTATAACGAAATGACAATAGTATGAAGCAACTGTTCTGCACTCAACCCCTACCAATTTTTTTTTCTTACAGATTGAATGAAGAAATGTAGCTGTACAAGCAAGCACCTAGCTGTCCACAACCCCACTTGATTCTTCC
The DNA here is from genome assembly GCA_036346395.1 of Hsuehochloa calcarea. Lineage (NCBI taxonomy): Eukaryota > Viridiplantae > Streptophyta > Magnoliopsida > Poales > Poaceae > Hsuehochloa > Hsuehochloa calcarea. The sequence goes on along the minus strand of JAYEVG010000115.1, from coordinate 39,168 downwards.
TCCTCAAGATCATTATGCAGAGCCTCAGGGCCATACGAGGGGGACTGATATGATTCTTTTGACGCACTTATTGGGAAAGAATTGGGAAAAAGGATGGTGATGGAGGCTCAATGTTTCTGAATTGTACAAGGACTGGAACAAGAAAAGGGAAGGATGAACACAAGAGTACTCCATATATGTGACTATGCTACTGCAAGGGCACTGTAACTAGTGCGGGAGAAGCAGATGGAAGAATTTGAGGATGGCTTGTGGAGTTCTGAGCAAGGCTCCGGGTGGACTAATTCAGAGTATCCAGAAACATTGGAACAAGACCAGGAACCGGAATGAGCCGAATCGGCTATCGAGAAATTGACATTGGAAAGGCAGATGGCAGTAAATGGATCGCCGTCTATTCCTGATAAAACTCCGGCAACCGAGATGTTTGTCCCCATAATGTTCTTAAGGGTGATTTGATCGATCAATGGGAGCTCAGATGGATCAAAAGGGTCATCCGGGTGGCTTGACCAGTTACCAGTGAACTCAATGGCAACATGGACACCATCCATTTCTACATCGGAGATGACCACTTCCTCTATGTAACCTCCACGGCCTGGTGCAGTCTTGAAGGAGATGCCTTTATTGGAACTATGAATCCGAAGGTGATTAACATGAATATCTGAGATCCCACCAGACATCTCGCTGCCAAATGCAAGAGCAGCTCCAGATGAGGCTTGCAGATCCACTCTGCTGATATGAATGTCCGTGGTTGGCCTTCCAACAGAAATGCCATACTTGTCCCAACCGCTTTTGAGTGAGATGGCCTCATGACTGACACTAATGCTGCTGTCTTCAATGCTCACATTCGAACATGAATCTGGATAAAGAATAATCCGTTAGTAAATGAAGTAAAAAAATGATTGACAAGGCTGTGGGGTGGAGACAAAATGATCCAGTTAAAAAAAATGAGTATTCCTTGTCATGGCTATCAAGGGATCTCTTTAGAAAAAAATGAGTTGAACGATAGCAGTTCAACACCAGTTACACCACTTTAGTTAATACCATGATTTGACAGACAAATTCAGGATATGGTACATATGACATATGAATGGTTTAAGACTCATGTTTCTTGCTAGATTTATTTAAGTTCCCTACATTTGTTTTGAGCATATACTTATACTTATCCAAGTTTGCACTTTGCATACTAGTAACCACAACTAGCATAGAAAGGAAAAGGTGTTCCGGTTTTTCTTAGATTCTTCTACTAGTTCTCAGCATTAGGACATTAAATATTAGTGTACTACCAAGTGGAAATAAATTCAGATGTATATGCTATATCTTAAAATTAGGATTCACTCATGAGCCCAACCGTAGCTAATACAAAGTACATGTGACCAATCATCAAACAATGTGTGATCATAAAACAATGCATCAAGACTAGAAGCAATGATACCTGGAACTATGCCATCAGTGAGTGGAGCATCCAACGAGGTCTTAATTGTGACATTGTGGACCTTTACATTGCTGTATAAAACAAAAACATTATGTGTTAGTACATATGCAAATAATATCCCCCAAATCACACCTCATGCATGAAGCTAAATTAATTCCAACGCACCTGCAGTACACTGGATGTATGCTCCAGGCTGGCGAATTTAAGAATGACAAGTTTGAGATCACAATTTCTTCGAATGCATAAACTCCACAAGATGAGGGCGACTATGGTTCAGCTCGTGGGAGCGAAGCCAATCCCACCACACTAAGCCCTGGCCATCGATAACTCCATTATTCCCTGTAATAAGTGGAGTGAACGTGCAAGACTCATTAAAACTGAAAAACACATGCAACATAGTGCAGCCCATAATTGTGACAGAATAAAGTAGTTACCGGTAATAACAACGTCGGTTAAATTGTATCCATTTATTAAGCTGCGATGTCTAGGACCTGGAAGGTCTAGCCCCTGACCATAAGATGGCAAAGGTTCCACGATCGGCCATTGTGATGACTCCTACAGTGAGGAAGAAAACAAAAGAACGAGGTTAATGTCTGTATCCTTAATACTTAGAAAATGTAGAAATTGTTCTCCACAACCCAAAATACACATAAGTACAATTAAAATTGTCAGATTTCTTTTTCTATCGAATTATGTATATATATAAAAAAAGGAAAGATGGTCACATGACATGCAAGGAATTTATATATAACAGACAAGCAATCGCAATCTGTGTGGCAGCACCGCAGCTGCATGCCCATGCCTTTGTTCATGCATAATTAAAGAGCGCGGCTTGACTTCAAAACAATGCAAGGAAAATTGTCTCTTGTTAGCTACCGCCCTCACACCAACAGCTAAGTTTCACCTTCCAAATACTCCCTATCTGTGGGCAAAGCGGAATGAAACAACTAAAAGCCTCAGCTAGCTTGAACCCTACTGATCGAGATATCTGCGTAGGATTTCATATTGCCATTCCAGGCGACAACAAAGAGCATAACCAAACCAAAATTCGCCTCCCAGCTGAAGCCATGGCATGTGACCTCAGCTTACAGATGTCAAAACCACTACTCTATCAGGTATATCCACCAACCATATCCAAACAAACTAAGATGATCTCATCAGCGATACCTATCCTGGCCACTAACAGTTCAATGCAAATGCAGCTGAAAAGGATGGGTATCCTCACATTCATGCCACCAAAACCCACATCTCGCATACACTCCTCCCTCTCCTAATGCCAATGCAAAGCAGAATCTGCAACTACTACCTTAACAACTGCATGTAAAGAAACAAATATTATAGCCAAACTAATGTCATTATTACCTTTGCGCCGATGATGACGGCATCTTCCTCCAGGAAGAATGTGAGGTGGCTGGTGAGGTTGAAGCTGCCGGTGAGCCACCGCCCCTTGGGCACGTACAGCTGCGCGCCGCCCTTGTCGGCGAAGGACCTGACATAGAAGACGGCGTTCTGGAAGGACACCGTGTTCAGGGTCTTGCCGTCCCCGACGGCGCCGAACTCGGTGATGGTGACGCTGTGAGGCCGCGACCCCGGCGACGCCTGCCCCAATTGCAGCACAACGCCGCGGACCGAACCAAGAACGACCAGCGCCAATGCCAGGACCACCTGAAAGACGCCATTGCGATGGACACAGCAAGAATTAGCACACCTTACACACAAAGCATCACTCTTTCAGATCAAAGCTCCAAACTTCGCTGAAAAAGAAGCACAGCGCAAGCACATACTCGCAAGGAACACATCAAGAACTACGAGAAATCGCATCTTCGTTGGCAAGATCTCAGCGGAAGCGATCAGGAAGCGAGAAAAGGATAAGCCATTCCCTAGGAAAAGATCCCAAATTGGGCACGGGTCACACGGGACACACAAATCAAGAACTCATGCGCCCCACGCGCATAAAGTACCAAACGAGAATCCAAGAGCGAGCGACCCATTCAGGAGCAAGCCAGGAAGAGCAAGAAAAGCGCAAACAAAAAAGAGAGAGAATCATCACGCAAGTGATCAAATCACGGGAGAAAACGTACTTACTAGCCTCTTCATGAGTCCACCCTCCCCTCTTCGCGGCAAGAGAGGGGGAGAGGGAGACGAAGCAGCAGCGAATAGAAAGCACCACGGGATAGCAGCAGGAGTCGCAGACGAAGGAGACGACGCAAAAGAATAGATTTTTTGGGCTAAATTCGTTGGGATTTCGGGGGAGCGGAGGTGGCCACTGCAGCGAGGAGAGGAGGAGAAGCTGCAGCGCCTGCAGCACAAGAGAGAGGCGAAGCAGGTGATGAGGAGGAGGTTTTACTAGTACAAGTCTCTGTCTTCTCTTATTCTTTCTTGGTATAATTATAAAAGGAGAAACATATAAAAACAAAATAAATTGGAGGTCTGAAAAATGGAAGGAGATGAAGGAAAAAGATTGGGTATTTGGTGTACAGACTCATTGCCCTCTGTATTGGAATGAGTTGGCATTTTCAAGGATGATTTTGATTGATTGCTCCAAAGGAGAGGGATTGAAACCCGAAAGGAAAGTAAATTTCAAATGGGAAATATAATTGGAAAGTAAGAAATGAGCCAGTGATTTTCTATTAATTTTTGGTGTAGTAGTAGTTGTCTTTCCTCTGTGATGAGTTGGCATTTGGAAGAGAGGGGAGAGGATGGGAGCTGATGATCATTAAGCTTAATTAAGTCATAAGAGGAAAAGAATAAGAAAAATTAAATTAAAAACGTGTTAAGTTGTGAGGCTTTTGAAACTTCTTTTTTTTAGAGAGAGAGGAGAGAGTTTTTTGCACCTTGAGCAGCTAGGCAAGTAAGTCATTAGTATTCATTTTTGTGAGGATGTCATTGGCTTCTGCTTCAGGTCAGAATGAAAAAAAAAAAGGAAAATAGAAAAATAGAAATGAACAATGCAGCTTTCTCCCCTTTCGAGTGAGTTATCATATGTTTGGTAGCTGTGCAACCTAAGAGAGAGACTGCAGTTCTTGTTGTATCAAGTGTTGCTTTAAGAGTTTGTTAGTACTACTTGTTACTGACAACACCAATGAGGCCATAAACTTCAAATAAGTTTCTTTTTTACATAAATAGTACTTGATTTGCTTTATCATACGAACTGTGTTAAATATATTATGTCAATTTAAGTTGAGAGTTAACATCCCAAGGTCGGAGATACTGAAAGTCTCTAAATTGGGGCAGACGTTTCAGCTCTCTTTGGTTCATCTTCAGCTTTGCTATGCTTTGGTTATCTTTTCGTTGTTACTAAAAATGCAGGGATAAAAGTGTAAATTTTCACTATAATGTGGTAACAAACCCGGTGATAGAAACCTAAGGTATGGCCCAGTGCAGGCCTGTAAGCTTGGAATGGACCCACAAGGCAGCTGGACCAATCATGGTGACAGGTGGGGCTGGGGTCTTTGTGTGGGTCCATGTGCTACATCTGAGAATGGGACTCATCCAATACCTTCCTTGGATGCTTTGGAGCTTGGAATTCTATCACATTAACTCAATCCAGCCAAAAATTTTTTGTTTTTTCATCATGTTGAGAATGTACTACTACAACTGACACTCTTGATTTTCTATTTGCCTGAATTTTATCCTATGCACTGAAAGAAATAAAGAAAGAAGAAAAGGAGAAGAAACAGGGACACTATATTGGGGGAAATCCAAAAGGGGACCCTTAACTTGTGATGAGTATGCAGAGAGACATCATCATCATGCTCTTCAGATTATACCCAAAATGGTGGTTAAAACATAAATTTGGATGAGAATGTCAGGGGGGTTTTATTTATTGCAGCCCCTTAAATATGTTGAAAGCCATGTGGTGGGCAAGCACCAAATGAGCATCAACTTGCGAAGCGTTTGGTAAGAATTTTTTTTTCCTTCTGCGTTTATTGGTTTGGAGGGAGCAAGAAAGGCTAGGGGGTGATCCATATGGGCATCCAGCTACGCATGCCAACTGCAGCACAGAATTCGGTGGGATGAGCAAAGTGGGTGAGCCATAAGTGTTGCAAAGAATGTTCCTTTGATTAGGGAATTATGTAAGACAAATGGCCAAACAAATAGGAGTTGTCATGCAATAGTATGCAGTAATTTCCCTCTAAAATTATGCAGTAATTTCCCTCTAAAATTAAGATATGCTCCTCATGTCACGTAAATGTGTCGCTCGATACATGCAATAAGCTTTTGAAACTTTAGCCATCGTTACATTTTTAAAACATTTTGATCGGATACATGAAAATTATACGTGCAGATTTGTCTCGAGAAGTACTACCATAATATTACGATTTTACTGGTTTTATATTTGAATATACAACAATAGAAATTAGCTCTCAAAGTTGTGTATCAAGACCATCTCTGTGCTAAAAATAACATGTCTCTGTGACAGGAGGAAGTACGTCGTAGTAGTAGTAGTAGTATTTTGAGTTTTGTGGGTTTTTTTCCTTCGGTTTAATTTGGAAGAAGGTCTCAAAATGCATAGAATGAAGGGTGCAGTGAATTTGGAGCACATCCGAACCGTCCTATCAGGATCCAATGGCTCAGAGCTACAGTAATCTGCATGTGGGCCTGTGGCCTGTGGGGTAGCATCAATTATCAATGGGCATGCAAACGTGCCTAGCTGGCTGGCTGGCTTGCCAGTTTGCGCGCTCAGCCTCGTATGAACAAAATCCTACTTTGACTAGCATCGCAGCAACCTTCTTAATTTATATGCTTCTCTGGCCCGAAACGAATCTAGCGTCCCAGCTAGCGCGCCCGTTTTATTCAACGACAAGCTCGAGATGATCGTGAACGCATATGCATCCATTCGGCGCTTTCTTTCTCCGTTCTCATTTACTCGCTCTGTTTTTGGGCGTCAACACGGTCATCAATACACACATCTGATCATACGTTTTCCGATCATAAGACGGTAAAACTTGCAATAAGCAATGTTATGGAAGTAATTTTGGGCAACTTCACACGACAAATCTGAATACTTCTGTCAGAACATATCCTGAGTTCTGAAACTAACCGTACGCTCTCTGAAACGACGGCACGGAAGAAAGAAGGGGAGTAACTAACTAGTTAGCTACCTGGCTGTAGTTGCTGTGTAGAAATAGGAGCTTCACATTCAGATCTCTCTCTCTCTCTCTGTGTCTCTCTGACGCAGAGACACACAGGTACACACGGGAGTTGGAACCCTATGTTCGACAGTAGTACGCTAGTTGAAGTAGCAGGATGGGAGTGCAGTCAGTGCTGCAAGAGAGGGAACTGCAGGGCAGAGGAGGAGCAGATCGATCTGAACTTTCTGAAAACGAGCGTACGTATGTTTTTGCAGAAAACGAGATGCAAACTGATCTGTACTGCTATCTGATTCAGGCTTGATTTGTCTGGTAGCTTGAGCCAAGTTTGTTGGATTATACACCAGTCAGTCATCAGTGTGCACGCACGCAAGCGTATGCAAATGCAAATGCAAATGCAAATCCAAACTTAATTACTTGGCTTTGCAAGTTTGCGTGTCAATGTCCGTATATTCACCAATGCATGTATTTATGTGCATATGGGTGATCGGTGAATATAACACGAAATAGACGGTCCAAACTCGTGAGCTCAATCCCACCTCTCACTTAATGCCGCTGCGAAAACCCTCGTCCAAGGTTTTGCGATTTGACTCACTGGATCCGGACCGTCCATTTCGTGTTGAATGTCCAAATATGTCATATCCATATATTCACCGATACACCCATATGTATGAAATATGCTCTCGTCAAAGTGGCAGTATAACTTACTTCCGAGCTTACCTGGCCTTACCAAGCATGCATAATCTCGACAATTAAACTGCCATACAGAACGATTCACGCGCCCACACACCCCAAAAAAGAACTGCCTTGTAGATGGAGAAAAAAGAAGACTTTTTTAAATGGTGAAAACAAACTCGAAACGTTGTGATCAAACGTTAACTAGATGTGCTTGTTTGTAGAAGCTGATGAAGGGAGCCGAGCCGAATTCTAAGTTACGATGAATGTGTTGTTTGGATTGAACTAAAATCCTTTCTAATCCTTTAATCCTCCCTAAATGAGCCGTGGATTAAGATGGTTTATTAGTGCGAGCCCACTAACGAGTTGGTTCTGCTGAATTACGTAGCTTTAGGCCCATCAGGCATCTGCATCAGTGTAATTACTTCCTTTCTTTTTCTTTCTTTGCTTCAGGAACAGAGAATACAGAATTTCGATTCATACACATTTTCAGATCAGGAAACAACCCAAATATATGTGAGAAATTTGCTTCACATCGTCAGACGAGAGACAAGAAAAAAAGAGAGGAAGAGAATCGGAGGACGGCGGGTAGCGGTGTACGTGCGTGATGGAACTCGATACCGAGAGCGGTTGCTCCTGAGCTCCACACGTAACTGCTGTTAGACCCGGATCCTATGCAGGTCTTTTATGCAAACAGTGACATGCAACACACCATAGAAATACTACAGCAATAGTGTGGTATGTATGTAGCATACGCGATACTGATGGACGCAACGCACCATAGTAAAACACCGTAGCAACAATGTGGTATGTATGTAGCATACGCGATACCTAGGATGAAAATCCGCCGCTACTAAACGTTTTACCGCCAGACCAGGTGAATGTGTAGTATTCTCACATGAAGGATATCTATTGTGTCAATTGTTGATGTATAAAATCGGCCGCCATCGAATCGGTTTTACCGGCCAGACCAGTGAACAAAGTGTAGTATTCTCACATGAAGGATATCTATTGTGTCAATTGTTGATGTATAAACAATTAGCATTTGGTAGAATTTATTTTAATGACTGTTTAATCAAGGGTTTGTTGGTTCAACAAAAAAATTATTGATTTTAATGATTGTTTGATCAAGGGTTTGTTGCTGATACGAGGACATACTAAATGAAGTTTGATATTAGAATAACCTATTGATCTTCGGTTTTTGACCGTTTTTAGCCCATTTTTGGGTTATCGATCGTTACCGTTTTCAAAATTTGAAATTCAAAATTTGATTTGTGAACTTCATCCGTATTTTTATAGGTTTTTCGATAACCAACCGGTTATCGCTACCGGTCACCGATCGGGATTTATACTAGTACCGAAATTTGGATCTTTGCATGTGGTATGATTGATACGAACTTTCAACTTTTGATGGGATAGCAGAGATGCTCCTAATGTGCGTAGGATCACAATCCCTGCATCTGAATGCCAGCGATCGGTTGGAGGGCTAGGTATCTTTGCCTCGCACCAGTGGAATATCCAATTTAATTGCCTGGCATCCCGTAGATACCCTCCTGCCATGGGATTTCGATTCCCAAAATGCCCTTTCTCGTTTTTCTCCTTTTGTTTTTGGTACGATAATATTTATTGTGTACACAACGTTATGGTATTTAAAAGCGGCCCCTTGTAATTTTTCACAGCATAAAATTGACAAAAGGGCTATTAAAATGAGTTTTTTTTAAAAAAAGAGCTTTCACCGAGAGGACAAAAAAACCCTACACTAATCAAATGAAATGGTAAAAAAGATCTAAGCCGTTTATTTTAGTGGGTCAAGATTGCGAGTTGTATAACAGATTTAACTATATTTTTTAGTTATGAGTATTAGAGTTGTGTAAAAAAATACAACTATCTTCAAATATAAACATGCAGTATTTAGCCACGCAGTTGCGTGGAAAGTTCAGCTAGTTTAGTAGTCCAAGCTCCACCAAACACCATACCAAATGGGCCATCTGTAGATCAACTTTTGGCAGGATTTCATTCCTCCCTAACTAGAAAAATCACAAAAATCAAAATATGAAAAGGCTTGAAGAGGCACACAAACCGAACATGACAAGGGTCAATTCTGTCCATCCCTCCTAAACCCCTCGTTCCTTTTTAGGCGCCTGTAACGTCCTCCCGCCAAGAGACGGGAAGGAACGGTGGCGATGGCGCCGAGGAAGGAGGTGGCGTCGGCGGCGGGGGCGGGGACGGCGGCGCTGGTCTACCTCGTGCTCTCCAGACGCCTGTCCTCCGCGGGGGCGGGAGGCGGCGCGGAGGCGGTGCTGAGGCGGGAGGAGGAGGAGAACGGGAAGACCAAGAAGGGGGAGAGGAGGTGGCCCGAGAGGGCGCCGGCGAGCTGGAGGGAGGCGGCGGAGGTGGCGGCGAGGACGGTGGGGTTCGCGTACGGGGCGACGCTGGGCAGGTGGCCGCTTGGGGACATCGCCTTCGGGATCAACCACTACATGCGCGTCCAGGTGAGGTGATCATCACGCGCACACGCATGTGTGTTTTTGTTGGAATCGCAGTGCGATTTCTGGTTGCTGATCATAAAATTTCGGCTTGGAGGAGGAAAAGTGGGAAAAAAAAGTGATCTTGGCGTGTAAAACCTACTTGATTAGATTTCTTCCGAGATCATGTTTGAGATTATTGGGTTAAGTTAATTCGGTGGTTATGTTTGTGATTCGATCAATGCCAGGGATTAGGCTACCGGTTGAACAAATATTTTCGGAGGGTAGCGATAACCCGGTTACCGCGGTAACGGAAATTTCGGCCATTTTTCGCTGAAATTTTCAAAAAAAACTCAAATTTTCGGATTTAAAATTTAAAAAATATCAAATTCGAACAAAATTCAAGCAACTTCGAATTTGTTTTTGATAAAATTAATCAAAACCGAAATTTTGGGACTAGTTTGAATTTTACTGGACCCTTATCGTAACCGCCAAATTTTCGTAGATTTTTTCACTGATCAATGCATGAGCCCTTGGTGATGGTTGGTCTTACTCTTGACATGTCACTCCTTCAACAATCCTTTTAGTTGAAAGAATAAATTGGCCTTCCGAAAGGTGAAAGGTGCCTTATTGGGACTTGGGGGTCGTGTTCCTAATTTCTGGGGTTGCTGGATTTATGCAAGTTGCTTAATTGGTTGTACAACTGACTAAGGGGTACATGGTGACTTAAGGAGTAAGGACTCGTGAAAGTCATCGTAGTTCTGCCCCATTTTACAAACATTTCAAATGAAATGCAATTTTGTTGTCTTACTGTCCATTTGAAAGTATTTGGGAAAGGAATGTCCCTGTTGTATGAATGTCCATTTGAAAGTATTTGGGAAAGGAATGCACTAGTTTGTTATATGTGTGACGAAAGGTGAAAAATCAATGCTAGTCCAACTAGTTTGTTACTTATCAATAACTCGTGGCTTAAACCATCTAATTTGCTTGGCATGCTTTGATGAAAATACATAGTGCTTTTCCTCTCATGAACGATTCTTTTAGGAAATATGCAGCATGAGTACACTGGACGCAATTGTGTGCCCCTGGAAGGTGCTGGAGTAAGGCAGGAGCTAATTTCAGTTCTCAGATATCTGAAACTCTACATGTTTTCTCAAAGAAGCCATATGAAGTGTTCCTAGAGTTTGGCGGATACGGCCAGAGCGATATTCTGATAAGGAAGTCCAAGGCAAGGGTATGTATCATGCTGAGTCAAATTGACGATCATTTTAGCGCAGATTGTGAATGGATCTTAAAGCAAGTCCTGTGCTGCTATGCAGCTTATGAAGCCTGCATTCACGGTTGTCCGCGATGAAAGTACCAAATGCTTCATCGTTTTCATTCGGGGCGCTATCAGTGTTAAGGATCGCCTGACAGCAGCAACGGCTGCAGAGGTTCCATTTCATCATGCAGTGTTACAAGAAGGCCGTGTATCCAATGTAGTAGTTGGACATGCACATTGTGGAATGGTTGCAGCGGCTCGCTGGATTGCAGATCAGGCCATTCCCTGCCTCAGCAGAGCAGTCGAGCAATTCCCAGACTACAAAATTAAGGTAATTAATCATCTTTTCTGAACCTCCGCAGATGTGCTACCCATTTTCTGCAGTAAGAGGGAAAATTTAGTACATTGTAAAAGACATGCATGAGCCTTGAGTTGTGGTATAAATGTTGTCTTAAGGCATATGTGTATGTTATATATCTCATGTCTACAACACCTGAATAGTAGTTTACAGTGAATTTTGATCTATTTTTATTAATGATGAGAGAAAAAAAGCCTCATAGTACCAGGCAGGGATAAAAAAACCGGCCGGTAACCGGTAAAAAAAATACCGGTCGAAATTTTTAAAATTTGAATTTGAATTTTTGACTCCATAATGTCCTTCTCTAGTTGGTTTAGGCATTCTTACGCTAGATTATGTATTGAAACATTAGTTTTTAGTATATTTAGCACTATTAAAACATAAAGGAGGACTTTTTATGTACAACTTGATACACTTTCTCATTAATTGGATTGCATGCAACCATGAGAGAATTGGATTGCATCATTATTTGCTCAGGATTGGATTGATTATTTAATCGTATACTTTCAAATCATTTAGTGACGCGATATGATTAATAAGAGATACGAAAAAGTATTTGCTAATAGTTTGTTCAATGACATGTTTCATATGTATGATTACTAGTATCAATATATCGGCATTTGTTTAGCCAGATCTGGCCGACCAAGTCCAACTTTCATATTTCTGCTAAAAATATTAGCTCCTAAGGGTAGCTCATGTAACTAGAAAACTGTCCTTTTAGGAGGTGGAGTCATGAAAGAAGCAAGAAAACAATTAATATACGGCCTTTGGAAAATATAAGATAGTTAAGAATTCAAATGGACCTAATATTTTCAACTAGAGTAAATTGCATTGGAGCTCCCTAAACTTGTGCAATTGTCTCACTCAACACCTCGAACTTGCATTGTACTTGTCACTTCTAAACTTGATCATGTTTGCACCATTGATCAATCAAACATTTAGGTAATTTCACAACCATTGCACCAATGCAATTTACTCTTTCAATTGTGTATGTGCAAGAGCATACTACTCATCCTTTTGAAAAATCATGTATGTCTGTGTATTTAGAATATATGCAGCATTTTATTTGGTCTATTGTCATTCCATTAGGCAGTCTTTCAATTCATCAGGGACAGACAATAGTTGCTTTGGGAATGTTTGGATCTATACTTAATTTTTCCATCCTAGGAGAGGGCAAACTAGCCTAGTTAAGCTCTTTATCGGAAAATCAAGTTTTTTCTGGTTTTTTTGCCGGTTTTTCCATAGCATCGTCGGTAACCGTCCTACAAAACACGATTCAAAATTTGAAATTTAAATTCATGCCGGTTTTTTGAAATTTCCAGTAGTTACGGTACGCCGCCGGGTCGAAAACTCACCGGAACCGAGATTTTGATCCTTGGTACCAGGGCTGTTTATCTTCAGAGACCTTACTCAGTGGCCCTAGTATGACTGATAATTTTGTTATTTGTCCTCTTAACTCTTATGCAATAATATTGGTCAACCTTAACTATGACACTGAAAAGTAATATAAATCACATGAGCAGTCCTCTTCCTAAAGTCTGTCACAAACTCACAATACTGGATGGTAGATACTATTTCATTGCACTATAAGCTTTTTCTCAATAACTCAAATCGTATCATTTTTTTAGATCATTGGGCATTCAATGGGTGCTGGTATTGCAGCGATTTTAACATATATACTACGGGAGAACAAGAAGTTATCATCATCTTACTGTCTTGCCTTTGGACCAGGTACTGCATTCAACTACAAATTGAAAATTGGCTATCAAACATATGAATATCAAGAAAAATTCATTGCATGTTAATTTACTTATAATACTACATTTGACTTGCTTGTATTGTTGGAAACACCTTGCACTGCACTGATATAAAATCTCAAGTATCGCTGTATCGGAAGGCAAAAAAAATATTTTCAGTGTTTTTGTTTGCTCACATTCATTTTAAGAAAGGTTGCGTGTAATCCTCTACTGCAAAAGAGGAAACAAAGACTAAAAGCACAAGTATGTTCAACAGCAACATTGGCATAGCCACCCCAAGCAATAGACCTGCTACACAATTGATGTGCAAAAGAATCACTAGCCTGAAATGAAGCAACTAATATCGGCAACAATGTCACTGTCCCTTTTTTTTGCAGGATATTCCTTATGAATATTTGGTTTGAGATGTATGATATACTAACATTTCGAACTGCTACTGTCCAGCTGCTTGCATGACCTGGGACTTGGCTGAGTTTGGCAAAGACTTTGTTACTACTGTTGTCAACAGAAACGACCTGGTGCCATCTTTTGGCATAGTTTCAGCTGACAGCCTTCGCACAGAGGTGCTCCCATGGCCGCCTAGTTTCATGTAGTGATGTCTACAAGTATGAAAATTCAAAAATTGTGCTTGCTTTCCATAGCTAATAGGAAATGAAATGGTTCTCTCTCTCTTGAGAAACGACAATTATCTGATTATCAGATGGAAAAAAAAGGGTTGCTTATTGCAAACACATTTTATCTGCTCAGAAGCATCAGATATTTGCATTTGTTGTCAAACCTATGCAGGTTATGGCATCATCCTGGGCGCCTGACCTCCGGGAACAAATTCAGCAGACAAGAATCTTGGGTTTTGTAAATCGCTCTGTGAGCTTCATGCGATCACACATTCCCTTCGTATGCAATCCAAGGTCTAAGGTTGCAGATGTCCATATGCTGCTGTCTCACACTCCTGAGGTTAAAAATGTCTCTTCAAACACCAGATTCCTCAAACAAGATGCATTGTTGATCCAACATCAGATCTTCATCTTTGTCATTTGTCATGTGCTAATTGATCCAACATCAGATCTTCATCTTTGTCTTTTGTCATGTGCTAAGTTAATTCGCCTTGCCATTCCAGGTCGAGACAAAGCTTTCAGCAGATGCGCGTGCTGCAGTGAAGAAACATTCTGCACTATCCTGCTGGTCATTTGTTGCTGCAAACAGGCAAACTCTTGAATCTGTGGTGAACCCCACTCAGAGCATCGCAACACTGATGTCCACCTATGTGGGCATTGAGAAAGACACTGACAAACCAACTGCAGGAGAACTGGCCTCATGCTCTCCTAAAGAAATTGACAAGGAGGAGAAAGATTTAGATGAAGAGCACATGGAGCAGTTTGTAGACTTGCGATCATCGTCAAGTGCCTCTCAGGAGCCTTGCCAGTTATACCCTCCTGGAAGAATAATGCACATGGTTGTATTGCCAGCACCAGAAGAGCGAAACACCAGGAGCAAGGCAGCCAGGATGAAGTTGTTGCTCTGTACGATACCCTCGCAGCATGTACAGCAAGATTCGACTGGCAAGATCTATGATAAGAGACCATTACATGCCAAGGTACATTGAGACAATGGAGATGCTCATTGGCAAGCTTGCAGAGGATGAGGACAGTGACACCGATGACTGGTTGGACTAACTGAAAAAAAAAAACATTGATAGACAGAATTGTTATTGTACTGGCCACGAAAAATGGAAAGAAGCATTGTTCAGATTGCTGGAACCCCATGTTTGGTGGGTTTACGACTCAAGACACCCAAATTGCATAATATAGCCATCACAGCATAGGAAGATCTCTAATAGTATCATTAGTTGCTGAGACGTTTAGCAATGTCTGATGTTGTTTTTGGCTGAGAACTGGTATATGATTTTGAAAGGAATTTACTGAGGTAGGCTAACCCAGTGAATGATAGTCTTGTCTGAATGCCAAAGTCTTGTTTCCAAAAGGAATATAGTGAACAACAAAATGATTCTTGAACTTGAGACAATGTTTTAGTTACAGTTTGGTCGTATTTCACATGTACGAAACTGCAAATGATGTACCATATAAATAGAGTTGAAAGCATTTATTTCTATTCTGGAATCCAACTGACATTGTCTTACAGAACCTCTGGTGAATGTCTACTACCTTGCCAGACATTACAATGTCCCTTTTGCAACAGCCAACATGTAAGACCATGGTAAAATATCACTTCGCAATCAAGATACACATTCTTGGAAACCAGTATTCTAATCTCGCAGTAATCCCAAGGATTAATGTTGGGAAATCATACAGTTCTTTTTGCAATAACTGAAGAAGATTCAGCACTAACACTTCATGATCACAAGAATTAGTATGCAATTCCTCTAGTTGATCAAGAACCACAAACCATCTCATTCCCATGCTCTGCCTTCATCTCCATCCCACAAAATTCCAAGTAGGTTTCAGTTTTCAGAGACTGAAAATCGGCTAAGTCATTGCCGGTCGGTCCGATCAACCATGTGTGGCGGTCAGACCGGCCATGGTCGGCGGTTAGACCGGCCCTAGGGGCGGTCTGACCGATTTCCACTTGGTTCGTCGCCCGGTGTGGCCGCGATGTGCGGTTGTTAGGTCAAAGTCATAAGTTTCAGGGCATATATGGTGCATGATGCATGTTTTGACTAACATGGGTCAAGTTGTGAAGAACTTGTTCCCAAATTCGGTTTACTTGTCTATTGTTGTGCAGGTTGCTTGGTGGTCAACGACGGTCAACAACGAGGATGATCAGACTAGGCTTGGAGAGCTGAGGTCCGAACGATCGACGATGCCGAGGTCAATGTACTGCTGTGGTGCAAGATGGACAAAGGTGACCTATTAGCTAATCCGAGGTGCAAGATGGTGCTAGTGTAGCTAGTTAGGTCAAGAGGAGATAAAGACGGCTTTAAAATGCGTGTGTATGTGTCCCGCTTGTTTTGGGCCTTAACGGGAGCCCAATTGAGTCAAACTTCAGACGGTCTAAGCCTCCACTATAAATAGGAGAGGTGGTGGTGCACCACTTCTTCGTCTCTTTTGCAATTCTTGTAAACCCTAATTTTCTTAGGAGAGCTTTTGTGGAGGCTAGGGTTCTTGATGTTTGATGTGATTTTGTGCTCTTGGATTGAGCATTGTCCTCCATTGATGGAGTGGTCAGAAGCTAGATCATATCAATCAATCAAAGGAAAGTTTGATCAATGTTTTGTCTCATTACGTTCTTCTTTCTCTATTTGATGATTTTGGGTCTTTCTTTGATCCGAGAGTTTTGATTGAATTCTTCATGTGATCTAGCTTCTCGTGAAGTGTGGGAACTATCTAGGATCATCTTGATCATCAATCACCCACGAGCAAGATCTTAGATCAAGTTTTCTTTTTGACCCGGTTTTGAACCCTTATTTGATCAAACAGAAAATGATCTTTATTCTTCCAAGAATTAGCATAATATTCGATTGGAATAGGTCCCTAATATCATAGAGAAGGTGTGTTCCAAGTTTCATCAAGTTTGGATTAGTAGATCAAAAGTTTCATCTATTTTCATCTTCATCATCGGATCGTTCTTCCTGTTTCGAGGTCGACGGCCGATCGCCATAGCCACCTGGCCGATCGCCAATCGGTCCGACCGCCAGTTAGGCAGTGGTCCAACCGCCAGTAGATTGGTTCACTTCAATCTTTGTTGATTTTGTCCTATTGCTTTGGGGTTTTTATTGGATTCAATATTAGTCTTCCGCTGTCCTATTGCTTTGGGGTTTTTATTGGATTCAATATTAGTCTTCCGCTGTACTGATATACTGATCTTATAGCTTCTATAGCTACTGGAGTAAAAGTTTTATTGATCTATTATTTATGAAAAAGTGAGCATACTCCTATTCACCCCCCTCTAGTCGTCTTTTCGGTCCAACACACTCCGACATATTTTTATAAAGAAACTATACCTCTCGTGTGAAATCCCGAGCATGTCAATGACCCATGACACAATTGCTTAAAATGCTTTAACTCGCAGAGGTTATACAGCTTTACCCATAAGAGATAAATCAACTCAAAGTGTCTGACCACACTTCTGTAGGTGAGTGACTAAGTGATCATCATAAGGCATTTACAAAGCTCCTTCTTAATCTGATTATGTCCGTTAAGATTTCAACACTAAATGTCTTTCCACCGCACATAGCCCCTCTTGCGCCATTGTGACTATATGTCTATCCCATAACTCATGTTTCCAAGCCGTAACCGAAATTAAGATATTGCAAATTAGTTCGTTGGTCCATCCCATACCGGACATGTGGTTGCACGATAAGGCCCATTCAATAACGCACAAGATTAAGTCCTTAACAAGTTACTCGACAAGTCTACCACAACTCAAAATGTGCTACCGCATCCCTTTACTTCACGATCGTCACCGAGTGAAAATTATTTTGTTCAACCAAGACCAATGACATACCTTATCATGACACACAAATTTTAACAACAATGGTTACCCTCATAATTCTATATCTTATTAAGTCAAATTTAACATTATCGAACATGTCATCATGAGCCTATGATAACTAAGCATGACTAAATATCTCTACAATACCCATATTGGTGTTACAAATATTTCCAACTAACATAATGACCATTATATGGTGACAAGTGATTCATGGTATTCAAATGTTCAATGGGGCATAATGACAAATAGGTGATTAACTATTCCCAAAAGCAGTTGGTATAAAGATAGCATACAATTTGATATAAAACAATATAATTTTAAAATCATAGGTTCAAAGATGATCAAATGACTACGATTTGTCTTGGCTTTTCTCAGCTAACACACTTGGATCTTCGAACTTGCTTTTGCTCCCGCTTCTGGAATGATCGCCTAAACGAGAGAAAACAACAAGCGAAGCACAAATAAATCTAAAAGAAATTAAAATAAAATCCAAAACATAAAACCAACTCTAAAAGAAAGAACTCAATTTCGATGAATTTAAGAATTTGAACGGATTGAATTGAAGTTCGTAAGAAGCGAACTGCTCTCAAGATTTGCTTGAAAGGAAAAGAGAGAGAAAAGAATATTCTCGGCAGAGCAAGCTCACAGTGTGCGATGGATTTAGTCATTCGATGGCGCCTAAGGGAACCAAGGCGCGCATAAGGTTGGCAATGCACAAGGAACACACCGCACACGAGGTGGCCTGAGGGTGACGAGATTGACAGCCGACGGCGATGGTCGGGCGAGGAAGAAGGATAGTGGCAGGCATCTTGGCGGCGGAGAGAGGAAGGGAGAGGAACGAGATAGGAGGGCCGGGATGCGGGATGGTGCACTTGAGAGGCGAGAGGGCTCACCGTGATGAGATCAGGGTGGTGGCGAGGCCGATTTTGAGGAGGAAGGTGGAGGCAATGGCCCGTGATGCTCGGCGAAGATGGTGGAAGCACGGTAGAATGCGAGCACGCGAACTCAACAAAGAAAGATAGCTAGGGCAGAGCACGCCGGATGGCAATGAACACAATGGAGAATACCTTCACGGCCACGGGTTCTCGAATTGCGGCAAGGAGATCGATTCCAGTGCGTGAACTTGAGGCAAACAAGAGAGGAGCTTGGGGCTGAAAATATGATGCAGAGGGGGCCTTTATAGTGCGGAAGGGATTATTTGTGTTGAGGCCAACTGCCGCACGTGGATCGCTCAAACACGGCGTGAAGCCGTGAAAAGAGGAAAGGAGGAAGAAGGCCAAGGACGATGATGGGTGGAGCCACGCGCAGGAAAGGAGGTAGGAAAGATCATATTGGCTTCGCTCGGCACGAGGAAAAGGAAGAAGCGGTCGGCGAGCGAAGAAAAAGAAAAGCAAAGAGAAAAAAGAAAACGGGTCCGCAAGTAAAGAAAAGAAAATAGGCTAGAAGAAAGGGTTTCAACCCAAAGGAAAATCTAGAAATTACAAGATTTTTGAATTTTAGAAAATAGATTAAATAGAATCTAGCTAAAGAAATAACACATAAATTCCAAAATTTCCTAGAAAATTCTCTGGAACATAAGGAACCCAAATAAATAAACTTTGAATTTAATTGAAGTTTAGATTATTCACATTATATCATTTTAATTTCTAAAAATTCAAATTGTCAAACTTAACCAAGAAAATTCAAATGGTTATTTTTATTTTTAAATGCTTTAAAAACATTCCAAATTTGGGATGTTTACTGAAACCCACCTAGTGTCCTCAATTTTGTTAGACCACAGAACCCCTAGGTATTATTGTAAAATTAGCGATTTTAACTAAAATTCAGAATTAATTCTAGCAACAATTATGATAGTTAAAGCATATTTCCAGCAGCATTTAAATGACAAAAATAACATAAAATCATGTATTATCTTAATGTCATTTAAACATGATAAAATGCATAAAAGATAGAACTTGACAACAAAAGAAACCAAAGATAATGCTCATATTTAATTTGATTATTTATCGCTCGGATGTCGGGTTGCACAATATAAGATATTTGCCTCCTCGCTACTAATGTATATACTCTCCACAAAATAGATATGACAACTATTAATCAGACTTTGAGTTAAAAAGAATGTTTTACTAATATATCAAGAATTATCTCATAAGCAATAAACAACAATTCACACTTTCAGCCAACAAAGGATCAATTATGTCACTGTGCAAAAATGAGGTCACATCAACGGCACTTTTAAGCTTTTCGACTAACCGAAGTACAAAATATCTCTCAATGCAAAAATGAGATCACAACCCTACTGCTTTGGGCTAACAGAGAAACAAAGGTACCACGGTGCACAAAATAATCACATTCAAGAGGCACAAAGCAACCGAATCATGAAAGAGACTGAATCGAATTGCTAAGGATGAAATGACAACAAAGAGCAAAACAATTAGCTCGAGTCCGATCTAGCTATCATTCCATTTTCAGCATAAGACAATTATCCTCATTGAGCATTAAACCAAATCTCCCAAGATTAGTCATTACATAATCAACTAGCACAACACACTTTTGTAAAGTAATGCACAAAATGAAAATCAACTATACTCAAGAAGCGATGACACTCAAAGCCACCGAGTAGTAAACCGCAAAGCACACGGATGCACCGACTCAGAAAACCAATCGCCCCGCTGTGCCGCAATGAGAGGACATGATTGCCGGATATACAATGCCACTCTTCACAATTCAGGACACACCAAACGTAAAGTCCCGTAAAGTCGAGGTACCGAGAATAATGAGAATAATGCTAGACAAGAATCCCCAACGAGATCAAAACCATGCAGACAGAAATACTGAAAGCAAATCACGTCTCCAGAAGAAACATTGTTCTCCGCATCCTCTACAAACCATTCATCTCTAAACAATGCAGAAACTACATTAACATACGCATGTTCAGTATAACACATCAAGATTGTACTGACGTTTCACTATATTGTACACTAACACGGACAATAGCAACAGCTTGTCCTTGTAACTGGCAAAGCACTGAAGATCCGGGTCCTCTCGAAACGGCAGCTTGGAGATGAACATTGAAAACCAGGATTATTTGTTAATTACTGTGGCGACATGACAGCAACCCAATACACGGGCAAGTTAAACTTCTGAAAAGATCCTACGGATTGGGGGAACTATTAACACTCTGCGGAAGGAGCTGAAGATTTCAGCTTCAGCCCTTGTAGACGAGAGGCTTGTTGACCCACCGGACGCGGCAGCCACAGGCCTGCAGCATCTGAAGTAGCTCAGGGGAAAGCACTGACTTCAACCCACCGAGCAACTTCAGCTTCTTCAGCCTTCCACAAGCAGCTCGCAGCGCCATCTCGATGGAGGAGACCCAGGAGAGGTGAATCATCTTCACATCCTGCAGGCACCTCAAGGAGCTCAGCAGATGGCACAGGCCCAAACCTGTGACTTGGCAGTATGATATAGTAAGCTGCAAATAAACAAACAACGTAAGTGTAAGATTCCTGCTGCTTCACAGCTAACAAGGAAGAAACCAAAGGTTGTTGAATGGATGCTTTACTTGTCTGAGGTTTTGAGAGTATCTGGCAAGGGCCCACAGGACAGCATCATCCACAGAATAACAGCGCTTCAAGTCCAGTTCTATCAGGCTTGTGCAACCAATGGCAATGGAGGTGATTCCAATGCCTGTGATGCGCACCAGACATCTCAACTCAAGGATTGTGAGTTCTTCCAGAGAGCTTACATTTTTCAAACCACTATCAGTGATTTGGGTGCAGTAGCACAGGTTTAGCATCTTGATCTTCTTGCAGCCACTAGCTAAAGCTGCCAGCCCATTATCAGTAATAGCACTGCAACTGTGAGAAGAGAAACAACTGCACTTTACTTTTAATGACGAAAGATTATTGGAAAGGTTGTTATAGAAGCGGATATATAAGAAGATCAGTTACCAATATAGATCAAGTTCCATGATCTTTCCACAGTTTGAACTAACATACACGAGTCAAGGTTTCCATTACTGTTGATAACTTTGACAGGAAGCAAGTCTCTATCTCCTATTAAGTGTAAAGAAGAAGGTGAACAATCAGTGGAAGGGGTATTTACTTTTATTTCTCTTAAATGAAATAGGATATTTGCGTATATTTTCTTTCTCAAAAACAAGGATAATTTGTATGACAAGCAAGTAATTCTACTCACATGTAAACTATCTCCTGCATTTATCTTCTGGAGAAAATTGTGACCATCTATGACAGAAGCTAAGCCCTGTAAAGTGACATGATCGCACCTCGACACATCAATACTATGCAACTGATGATTTGAAAACTCTCAGCTATTAAAGATTCATTCAAAGATAAGTTAAGATCACAGTGAACATAATGAGTGCATACAAATCTGCATCCCTACAACATGATTACCTGCAGTGAGTTGCTCGAGGTGCTTAGCAGTTCTAGGCCTTCATCATCTACGAACAAGCAGCCAACCATTGCTAGGTCCTCTAGCTTCTTGAGGGTGGAGAGTGATCTAAGGGATTCATTGCCCACCTGCAAACACAGAATAGGCATTTAAATTTTCCAGATGTAACAATCAGAACCATCGAACCTCATTAGGTGTACACTGTACAATGTAAACCAGATAACAGTAACAGCTGCTGCATGTTCAAATGGGTAAGAAAATTAAAAATCAGTTAAATGATATAGTTTATGCTATACAATATACCAAGAGAGATATTATGTCAATTCAGCAGAGTCCAGTTTGTTTTCTAATTATCAGTTTCACAAATGAAGAATGTATATCTCAAAACCTGAAAACTTTCAATAGTATATACCCAATTTTCTAAATCATTAATGTAATAATCAGTTTCCTCACCTATGCCCCCTACTGAATAGTCAATAATACTGCAACTAAGGGGAAAATAGCCAATAATACCAGTTTAATTTTTCTATCTATTTGGCCGGAAGGCTATACAATAAGATTTGATGTTAGAATGGACTCTGATCTATTTCAATAGGGCTAAAAGCCAACATATATAAGTTACATGCGTATAGAAATAAGCAAAGAACATCCTACACAAGTCATATCTAATACCCCCTCAAACTCGTGGTGGATCAACAACACTGAGTTTGGCGAGGTAGAAGCTATGCTGAGCTCTAGTATGTGCCTTGGTGAAGAAGTCTGCCAACTGAAACTCCGAAGGCACATACTGAAGAGCAATAATTTGGTCCAGCACAATGCGATCTCATGAATGAAGCATCTACTCCAATATGCTTGGTGAGCTCATCTTTCATTGGATCTCGAGCAATGTTGATCGCCCCAGTATTGTTTGATAAGAGAGGCGTTGGTATTGAAATTGAAACACCGAAATCCGCAAGTAGCCACCGAAGCCAAGTGATTTCAGCTGTCAATGCCGACATGGCTTGCAATTCAGTCTCAGCACTCGAACGGGAAATAACACTATGCTTCTTTGTCTTCTGAGCAATCAGAGAAGAGTCAAGGAAAATACAATAGGCAGAAAGAGATCGGCGATCAGAAGGATCGCTAGCACAGGTCGCATCAGAGTACACCTGCAGCTGCAAAGGGCTAGAACGAGGAAAGAAAGGCGACAATTGATGGTAACACGAAGATATCGCAGAACACGAAAAAGGTGACTATAGTTGAGCCGAGTAGGAACATAAATGAACTGACTAAGAATGTGGACAGGGTGAGAAATGTCAGGTCGAGTGATCCCAAGGTAGACAAGACTCCCGACAAAATGGCAGTAGTGAGTGGGATTCTCAAGAGGCTCCCATCAAGGCCAAGGTGAACACTAAGCTCCATAGGAGTGTCCACCGACGCTGATCAGGAGACAAGCGCGAGCAAGGATATCCTGAATGTACTTCTCCTGGGAGAAGTAGTAGCTCTCAGGCATGGAAGTGACCTCAATCCCAAGGAAGTAACGAAGAGGATCCAAATCAGACATCAAGAATTGCTCAATGAGACGCTTCTTCACAAAATCAATGTATTGAGAGTCGTTCCCAGTAATGATCATATCATCCACATAGAGAAGGAGGAGCGCCGACCTCCGAGGAGAGAGTGTGTACAAAGAGGGTAGGATCGTGATCACTAGCTGAGAAGCCAACAACAAGGACAACAGAGGAGAAGCAGTCAAACCAAGCACGAGGGGCTTGCTTGAGCCCACAGAGAGAACGGCAAAGGCGACAAATCATACCAGCAGGGACATAATACCCAGGGGCAGCTGCATGTAGACCTCCTCATGTAGCTCGCCATTGAGAAAGACATTCTTGATATCCAATGAAAGATGGGCCACCGTCGAACAGAGGCCACAACAAGAAGAGTGCAAACCATGTGGGCGATAGAGATGAAGGTCTCATCAGTCACGACCAAGCTCTCGCTGAAATCACGCCACAAGACGCAGCCTTGCAGCGCTAAGAGAACCTTCCGAGCGGGTCTTGATCTTGTACACCCACTTGCACGTGATAGAAGTGACACGGGAGGTAAGGGCACAAGATCCCAAGTGCCACTATGCTCTCTAGCAAGAATCTCTCAAACATCGCAAATCGCTACTCAAAGTAGAAGTAGCCACACGGTAGATCATAGGCTCAAAAGAGCAATGCACGCAAAGCCGTAGCGCTCAGAGGCCCGACAAAGGCGACGATCACGAAGATTGTATCCGGGAGAAGACGGAGTAGGACCCACCAAGGATGGAGGAGAGGGCACAACCCAACAAAGATGGATGCTCAATCGAGAAGGAGTAGGCCGAGGACGGTGAGAGAAAGAGTAAGAAAGGGTGGAATCTCAACAAAAGAGCCGAAGGAAACAACGCAAGGAGGAACATGTGGAGCCGAGAGGAGGAGGTCAAGAAGGTGGAGGGAAGCGAAATGCATGGAAAGCCGAGTGTCAGAAAAAGTTAGAAAGGAGATCGACTCAACAAGAGACTCCGAGCTGACAGTAGAGGGACAAGGCTAGTAAGGTTGGGACTCATCGAAGGTGATGTCCCGAGAGATCCTCATCCGGTGAGCAATAGGGTCGTAGCAATGATAACCCTTATGCTCAAGACTATAGCCAAGAAAACACACTCAACTAATTGAGCACACTTAGCGCTCACGAGGGAAAGAAGGACGGAAGGCATACAATGAAGTAGCAAAGATGATCAGACGGAGCCTTGGCCGAGAGATGCTCGACGGGAGTAGAACCTCAAGAACAAAGTGGAAGGATGCATGTTGATGAGGAAAGCAAAAGCGAGACAACCTCACTTAAAAATGAGGTAGGACAGAAGAGGCAAACATAAGAGCACGAATCGCTCTCAAGTGATTGATGCTTACACTCGAGACACCGCTCGAGTGTGAGCACCGTGACAAGAGTACGGGAAGAGTACCGCCGCCGAGAAAGC
Source organism: Hsuehochloa calcarea (assembly GCA_036346395.1). NCBI lineage: Eukaryota > Viridiplantae > Streptophyta > Magnoliopsida > Poales > Poaceae > Hsuehochloa > Hsuehochloa calcarea. The sequence continues at coordinate 14,294 of JAYEVG010000115.1, read as the reverse complement.
GGTGCAAATCGCCAGATAGGTACTCACCAAATAGACCAAGAAAAACACGAATGGCCGAATCAAACCGAGCGCGAACCATGGTGGCAAAACTCGTAAATAGAGAGAACTCGATCATGAGAGGACATGAAGTAGATACAAGTATGACGAATAATCACCAATAAAGATCATATAGTATCAATGACTCCTTTCAAACGAAGAGAGCCGGACCTCAAACGCCAAAGTAAACAAGATCAAAAGGAAGCCGAGACAGAATCACTAAAGGATAGGAGAGTTACAATGCTACCAAGCTTGCAACCCATACAAGGTAAAGAGGTGTTACCGGAGACAGACCCGAGAAGACCACGACCTACTGGAGATGACAGTCACGATCCACAGAGATGACCCAAACGATGATGCCACTGAGCAAAGGAAGCGGTAGAGGATGCAGCAAAAACAGAGGCGGTGTAGTGATTGACTAGTCGGTGGAGATACAGGAAGGAAGGCGCACACATTGAGCTCCCAAAGACGCGCGAATCATGGCATCGAGGGCTAGCACCAAGCGCAGTCCCCGCGGCAATGGCCTTGGACACAACAAGAGTCTGACTCAAGAATTACACGACAACCATGATCATTGATCCGACAAGCCGACATAAGTCGTGATAGTAAGCTTGGGAACATGAGAGACACCATGAACATAAAAGAAAAAGGAAAGGATGCCTCGACCGCAACAAGAGATGCACCATTTGCAATTCAACAATGGAAGGAAGAGTTGTGGGACTCACTGCAGTGAGATGAGTAGAATCTAGTATCATGTGAAAAAGCACGTAGTCTAAGATCCACGGAGACAAAATACCGGGACGAGGTGAGGCGGCTGAGGCGAGGAAGGTCGTCAAGCAGCTAGAAGAGCACCGAGGTAGGCGTGGCGACCGAGGCAGGGCGGCCATGGCGACCCGAGAAGCGGTGGCCCGAGGTAGGGGCTACGACAACACGCCGTGTTTCGGTGGACTAGCTCACGAGGAGGCGAGCCCAACGGCAGCTGCTCGAGGGCCGAGGCTCAATGGCAACTCCGAGCCGCGGCGCGCCGCCAGAGAGGTCAGTCAGGGACCATCAGACCCACCCACGGCCAGACACTGGCCGGAGGGAGCTCGAGCATCGATCCGCTGACGGATGCGACTCACGACATCGGGAGGCTCTTATTCAAGCGGATCCAGCGGAAGGGGCGGCATTGGCGGAAGGTCAGAGGACACTTGCACACGGACAAAACAGAGCTTCCTCTATTTTTCCCAAAAAACAAAGGTTGGGAGGAGGCGGCACAAGAAATGAGTATGGTGAATAGTAGCTAGGTTTTTTGGGAGGAAGAGTCATGGCTCTGATACCAGGTTAGAATGGACTCTGATCTATTCCAATAGGGCTAAAAGCCAACATATATAAGTTACATGTGTATGGAAATATGCAAAGAACACCCTATACAAGTCATATCTAACATTCGAGACAGTACAAATATGTGATACAATCAAATTAAAATGCAAATGTCAGTGTATGGTCTAACTTCTTCATACCCCCAATTGTAGTGTACAAGCCAGGAAGCATCAAATGCTTAAGTAATACGAAACAAATAAGTGGTATTCCAGCACATAAATTTCACTAGCATCAGCCAATCTAGAATCCAAATTTCATGAAACACCAGTCCAAATGGAACGAAGATGATGTCTCTGACTCTTTTCCCAATAGAACGCAAGTTATAGCAGAATCCGGACAACGAGTTCCAATTCTAACAGCACATGCCAAAACACATAAAAACCAAGCAATACCATGATGATAAGCATTTCAGATTAGAGAACAAAAACTGCACAAAGGCAAGGCGTTTCCAGCTCATTCTAGTCACACACGCTAAAATGCGTTAAATGCTCAGGAGGGAACAGGCCCAAACCATAAGAAGCATCAGAATTTCTAAACAAACACCATACTAAACAGTGCAAGCCAAACAATGCAACCTTTCCCACTCATTGCAATCGTAATCCACACATCACAGAACGCACCAAAGGCTCTGAAGCTACAGAACCGGTCACTCCCAAGATTCACTTTCCAATTGCATCGACTCAGAGCTGCCCTCTTCCTGCTCCTACGTTTATGAATAATCAAACTGCGTAATACACATTGAGTAGCTACCTTCAGGTAGGAGATGTCGATGCTTCGCAGCTCGCGGCACTTCTTGGCGAGCAGCTCGACGCCAATGTCGGAGATCTCGAGGCACCACTTCACGCTCAGCCTCTCCAGCCCCGGGCACCCCACCGCCACCTTGGCGAGGCCCATGTCCGTCACGCCGAGGCACTTGTTCAGCGTCAGCTCCTCAGCCCGGCCGCCGACGCGACAGCGGCCATCTCCCTGTCCCCAGCGCCGACGCAGTGGGACAGGTCCATCGCCTCCAGCCGCGGGCACGCCGCCACAACTGCATCCAGCCCGCGCCAACCCACCCCGCTCGCCCGGGCGAGGCAAACCCGCCGGACTCCCAGCTCCACTCCGGCCAGCGCGGCCGCGAGCGACGCATCATCCAGCCCGGCGCAAGCGGAGATCGAGCATCTCGAGAGCCGGAAGGCGCGCACGAGCCGGGGCAGCGCCTCACGCCGCAGCACCCGGACCTCCCGCCGCTGCGCGGCCTCGGCGCGCGCGAAAGCGCGAGTGACCAGGCGGCAAGCCTTGCGGTCCCGCGGCTCGCGCACGCCGGCGAGCGCGTGGGCGAGCAGGTCGAGTGACATCGCATCGACGCCGGCGCCCTGGATCCCCCCGTATTCCTGGCTCGTCGGGAGAATCTATTATGTCGAACAGGTGGAGAGAAGCGAGCGAGGAGGCGGTGTCTGCGGTAAGAACACCGGGAGGCCCGGAATTGTTAAGGGGTTTGTTGGTGGGGAGTGACGTGGAGGCGGGTGACACTGACACCTGGCCCTGGGGTGTGGTGATGGGAAGCGGAGAGGAAATGACGCTGATTGACTTGCAGGTGGGTCCAATTTTTTGCTGGAGGATGGGACAATGGTATCTGAGTACATTTGGGATCAAGTACTTGGAGACTGGTAATATTGCAAGACAGGGCTTCTTCTACCAAGAGCATCATCGTCTACCTAGACCTAAAGCAAGGAGAATCATCCGAGTAATTATGGAGCATACAACATCAGAGATCCCAAGATAGGAGCATCGCCTGGCATAGATCACGGTGTTAGTAGTAAATTTGATAAATGCTTAATAATATTGATCTCCTTCGAAGCAAATTAACCATAAGATTGTATTATATATTGATCTCCTCTAAGTAAATTACTATATACTGATCTATTATATATTGATCTCCTCTCGAAGCAAATTAGCCATAGAGGTATCAAATTGACGGCGTTTTGTTTCTCCATGTCAAATAACAGCCATTATTACGGCATGCTAGCTACGAAGAAATTAGAGTGGTTGGGTGGCATATAATGACTTTGTAGAGTTTGCGGCAATTCTTGCACTTGACATGTTCACCTCAACATTTGTCTCAATAAGATTTGGTTATGCACATACCACATCCTAGTACAAAATGGAGCACGACATTATGATTTGTACTAAAAACTATCGAATTGAGATACTATGATAAGATATGTAACCACGAGTACAAAAATGCAAACTCTTTCAATAGTGCATTCTTGTATGAAAGCCTCATTGCACAAACTGAAGTAGAGTTTTAAAGTACAATATCTTCACCAACATTGATATCGCATGCGAAATCATTGACTATTGTCCTGTATTAGAACCGATCTTACGTGAAAGATTATTTGATTCGGGGTCTCCTGGAATGAGATCACTTAGTGGATTGACACGGATGTTTAGACAAAGTTCAGCCTTCTCCCGAGAGAATAATAACCCTAATCCCGTGTATGGTATTGTTGATGATCTAGCAAAGGATCAAACTATTACAGAGAATAGTGCTTGTGTTTCTACTTGACTAGCCCTTGTTTGCCGTTGTTCTTCTCTCTCTCGCCCCTTTGTCTCTCTCGCTGATGCCCTTATATAGTCGTGAAGAAGTAGCCGCTTGCCCTCAAGGTGAGATGTGCCTAATTAATGTAGTAACCAGCGATGATGGCAGTGAATACCGCGCCTTGACTTCTTCACGCTATCCGCAATTATCTTCCGTAGATAATGGGGTATTTACACACCATTAATACGGGAATAATAGTAGCGACCGCCTTGATTCCTTAATCAATTGACCTACTTGCCTCAGTAGGTTTGATTATAAGGTGGTCGCAGCTTTCCCCGGGTCGTAGAGGGACTTACGACAGTAGCAAAACAGAGAAGAACTTACGACTATGTAGTGGTCGTAGAAGGACTTACGACTATGTAGTGGTCGTCAGAAGGACTTACGAATCATGATATAGTGTAGCAAATTACTTATCTATGGGGGTGATTGTAGAAGAACTTACAATCACTTGTTAGCCTCTCCTTATAGATAAGGGGTACTGGGACTATGTGACATCATATTTACCTATAATAAGAATTATAGATAAAAGATAAAATGAGGATTATTAGATCCTCGCCATTCAGCCCTCACCTTAAGTGAAAGTAACTTACTTGGTAAAGGTTTCAGAATGGACTTACGACCATGAACATGTCGAGAAAGATAGTGAAGGAAAAACTCTTCCGATTGATACTCCTTTGACCGTAAAGATTTGGTCAAGAAAGTAATTTTACTTGGAGGTGATGAAACGAACCTAACTTTCCAACAGCCATCTGGGAATTGCAAACAATCTCTACAGATCTGCTGATGAGACTTGGTTCTTTGCGATTGCAATCGTGAAGATTGCTTACGACTATCAAAAGTCAGAAACCCCTACGACCGCCTCTGGTGGTCGAGTAGGGAATCGAGAAAAGCCTTTCCGATTGATATTTCTTCGACTGTAAATACTTGGTCAAGAATGTACTCGCGCCGGGGTGACAATACGACCTAATTTTTCTCAATGCACTATCCGGGAATTGCAACCGCTCTCACAGACTTGTCCGATGAAGTGTTCCCGGCGTACAACCAACTCCTACGCACTCCATAGACGAGATCGCTGGGTTACGGAGATCGTGCGCGTTATAAAAACTACCAGAGGTAGACTTGGGTTTTACTTTCCCCCAAATCACTCCGCCGTCTTCGAGCCTTGCTTTCTTCGCCCTCGACTAGTTTCATCTTCTCCGCCGCCAACCCAATCAAAAGAACTTCGCTTCCGAGCTTAAATGGCCAAGAGAGTTTCGAATGGGAGGAATCTGAGATGGATGCGCTAAGATCAAAATCTTGGTCGATGCCGGAAGATCCTGCAGAAGGCTCGTGAAGTGGATTCCGGCCATCGGCAAAGATCGCCATCGGGGAAAATGGGCAAACTTCGCCTTCCAAGCGTGACAGAGCGCGGCTTCGACACCGCCCACCCCTTCTTAGCAGAGTACTGAACACTTTGGGGTGGAACCGTGAACTTAGGTCCCAATTCCATTACCATGTTGAGTGTGTTCGTATCTGTGGCGAGGCATACCGGGATTCCGGCAGATCTCGAAATGCTCCAATATTATTATGGGATGGCTCACAAACCGAATTGCCTAAGTCGCGGTTCAAGCTCCACGATCAAGTCAAGGAGCATTCGAGCTTTACCCGCCTTCGTGGTCGGCCGAGGAAGAGGTGGTTCCACCGAAGGTCACCTCAAGACACCTTTCTTCGTGGGGAAAGTCATTGAAAAGAAATCTTCATGGATTCAACCCTCAAGATATTAGCCGGATTAGTCCTTATATTCAAGCCATTAAGGACTTGAAGGAAGAAGGTCTGACCGGATGGCATGTGGTGAAAGATTTCATCACACGCCGAATTAGTCCTCCAAGAAACGAGCACTCCTATGTGGAGGTACTCTGGAAGAGGAGACCCCACCGAGACTACGAGGAGGGGTAAGCAATTGTTGACTTAACTCTCCGCTTGGTCTTTCTCAACTTTGTCTAATATTTTTATCTCACTTACGGGGCATCTTTCACAGTCGAGGTTGACTCCGTGAGTCGACTCATCCGTGAGAAGTCCCCGCCACTCCGAGGGGTGGTTCCTCAAGTCACGCGGTTTTGTCCGCAGATGAAAGGATAGAGCGCCTAAAGGTAATCGAATCTGATTCTCTCTTTAGGATTTTATAGTCGAGAAGATACTACGACTAATGGTGATCGAGAATATCTTACAATCAAGAAAAAGTCGAGAAAACTTACGACTTGGTACTAGTCGTAGAGAAAAAACTTACGACTAATTAGTGATTCTTCTTTTCGCTTTGCTTTACGTAAAGTAGGCATGGAAAATCGCCAGACGACGAAGAAGTCGCTCGATGACTATTGGCGCTGGGTTGTCGAAGACAAAGACTCGACTTCTCCTCAAGAGACGCCGACTTGTAAAATCGCCGGCAAGGTGAGCAGTTCGAGTCCTGGCTTTCGACCAAACCTCACTGGCACCGGGCACGTAGTTGTATCTCGCCGAGGCCGCAGCTCGCCGGCCGAGGAGGTTGAAGCAGCTTGAACCTCTCCGCAAACCTCGCAAGGCTAAGGTACCTTCTATTATGACACTAATCTTTCAGCTGGTGCCACTCCTAGTTTTATTAAACAACTGAAAGGGAGAACCGAAGGATTTTATGTCTTTATGAAGGGATTTACGTCGCATCAAAGACAACTCGCAACCGAGGGCGTTGTCGCTTCGAATGGTCGAGACACCTCTCGCCCATCCAGAAGATCAGGAAACCGAGCTCGTTCCTCGTTCAAACTCTACGACTGACGTGGTCGTAGCCGAGCCAAATGTTGAACTCTCACGTGACGTGCGGGTCGTGGAGAAGAAGAGGTCCTCCGCTGGGAGGATTGCTCCAAAATTCCCGTTAAGACCAGGTGCAGAGGTATGTGAAATGTATCAAGTGTAAGAAGGACATTTACCTTTTCTTTTCACAACCCGACGGCTTTTCTTTATTTCACCAACTCTTCACTTCTGAATGCTTCACGAGAAGTCCATTGCTATCCCTTCACCATCGAGAGGTAGCAACCCGAGGTGGTCGAAGCATCACCCTTGGCCCAGTGGCCGATGAAGTCGAGACTCCCAGAGTGTCTCCCACATCTCGCCGGAAGTCGTGAATCACGACTTGAGGTAGCGGCCGCATCGTTGAGGTGGCCGCCACGACTCATCAAGTCGAGAAACAACAGGCAAATGTGAAGCCTCGTCAAGGTGGTGACCACTGCAGTGACCGCCTCGAAAGGAAATCGAGAGGCGCTCTTCCCTACCCAAAGAGAAATCACAGAACGTAAGGAGAAAATTTCAACTTCGTGGTGACTTCTTTGGGCCTCGCTCCATCGTGAGGGTCTTCCTCGCTATTCTGGGTGATCGAGTCCCCATCCCAAAGATATTCCCAATACGGATAATACTTTTGACAATGAGCGCTCGAGAAGGTGTGGTGGGACAAAGTCGCGAGGATAGATAAGTCATAAAGACCTGACCTTGTATATTCGATTTTTGCTAGAACGACTATGAATGTAAGTATCTTCTAATACTTATATATGTGGCTTTCCTTCCTTCTCATCGCTTTCTTTTGCGTAAAGCTCGAGCAAATTGTCATTTGCTCTGGTGAGTATCATCGACAACTTTAGAGCTAAGACAAGAGAAAGAACTATCACAAGCAGAGGCGCAGAGGTGGTAAGTCACTTATAATTCATAGTTGTTTTTGACTTAAATACTGTAAAAAGTTTCACGAGAATAGTCATGGAAGAAACTCATGATTTAAGTATCAATGAAAAGAACTTACGACTATTTACTTACTGTGTAGTGTGTAGAAAGACTTACAACCATATCTTAGTCGCAAAAACACTTACGACAGGTCGCTGGTTGTAGAAGTATTCACAACCATTCAATTGATGTTTATCTTCGCCTGCTTTTTTGTAGGTTAAACAAAGGATACGAAGACCTTAATCGACTCACTTGATCATGAAAAGAGGAGTCGAGGAGGCTAAGGAATGAAGTATTAGTTCTCTGACAGACTTCGAGAGACTGCCTCGCATCTAAAAGATTGCAGAAAAATAAACAAAGAAGTTCGAACTTAAGATCGCTTTGGTCTTTAACCTTACTCGACCCTCCTTTCTTCTCCAGATAAAGAAAAAGAGATGCTAAGCTCTGCATCAAGTTCAAGAAAAATCTTTGGTTATTCAGAGTTTCCCGCACACGCTGAATAAGGATCAAGAACTCGAGAGTTTTAGAACTCGACAATGTAAGTAAATCTTTACTCGTTATCTTTTGAGTATCTTCCTTTTCTAATGCCAATTTCTTGTTCGTAAATTGTCGCCAATTGAGAAGCCTCGAGGTCAAATCCAAGCAAAGACCTTAATTCGCAATGAGTCCGTCCGCATTGCTAAGATGAATGCAGAGGACATCGAGCATGGGAGCAAAAGCATGTCAAACTATTGCTTCTCATCGAAGAGGTCAAGAAATTGATTCTCAATTAGTAGGTAAGAAAAAGCTTTTACCTATAATTATCTTTGTGTTATCTTCCTTTAGAAGTATATCTTTGTTTGACCGATATTATTCTTTTCGTAACAAGTGGTCGAAACAAGAAGCTTCGTGAGGCTTCGACTTGTACCCAACAGAGATGGAGTCGATGAAGACTAGTCTTCAAGGCAACATCACTCTCCGAACAATGTGCTTAATGAGCCGATTCCGAGGGAAAACTCCCAGAAGATACCATAGCCGTCACACAAGTACCATTGGGAACAAGCCTAAAATTGCAAGAAATGGTGACCACTCAAGACTAATCTGTCGAATCGATAAGGAAGCAATGGTCTAGCAGTAGTTACGCTTTGGCGAAACTTAAAGCTCAAGACCCCGCTTTAATGTTAAACCAATTGAAGCCGACTCGACCGCCCGAATCGAGGCAAGTCGTCTGATTGAGGAAATGCAACATGGTAAAAGGTGTATGAGGAAATGCAATAAGGCTCTCCTTCGTGAGTAATCTTGTAACTACCTTGTAAGGCGTATAATTTTTGTTAATGAGTAATATATGATCCGCTTTCATTTCCGAAAATCATCTTGTCGAGTAGTTAGTAACTCAAAAGATAATAAACGAACGAAAGACTAAGAATTGAAGTCAAATTAATAACTTTATCCTAGCCCTCGACTATTTGTTTAGATTGTTTAGACAATCTAAATAAATAGTGTTTAAAATGGGGTTTCAAAACAAAGAGAGGTTTATTTAACTTATAGCTTTTACTTACGTGTCAAGTAATCGTCGTAAAGAGTTAAAAACGACTGTCACTAGGAAGTTCCTTCTAGTGGGCGTGACCACGTGCAGTAAAGGAAAGGCTTCGACTAGGTGATGTTTTCATTTCCGACTAGTTTAATTGAACCAAGAACAAGAACTTGAGTTAAACAGACGCCTTAGAGGACTTTAGTAATTGCTCGTCCTTTTTGGTGGACTTGATAAGTCTTTTCCAAAGAGCAAAAGTAGGAGATCGAGCAATACAGAAGTTTCCTTCTAGTAAGGGTGACCACATGCAGAGAGGAAAGACTTCGACTAGGTGTGTCTCTTCCTCCGACTGGCTAAAACAAATCGAGTACATCAAAGGTGGTCGAACAAATGTAAGAGTGTACTCTACTTAGAATATTTTTGAATTGATCAAAAATAGACTAAGATTGAGAGAGTTGGCTTTGAGAACATTTCGATCGATAGAACCCTGCTCTTGTACCGGGCAAAGAAAAATGAGTAACGAGTCGATGCTTGAAATTCTTTCTAGTGGGCGTAACCACATGCAGAGAGAGAAGTTTCGCCGCATGACGTTTCGCCGCCGTTGTAAAGAAAATCGGGTGTTTTCATATCATAGTCGAAAGATTAAAAAGCACTACTCAAAATAAGGCAAAAAGAGGTAGAAAGAACTCGACTTTTATTGCTTGAGAAATCGGTCACACATAGAATTTGCGAATCGGTCGATGTTCCAAGAGTTTGAGAGAACTCGCCCATCTTCCATTGCTAGTCGATGACTTTCCCGCCGAAGTTATTTTCGACCATCGTAAGGACCTTCCCATTTAGGGAAAGTTTATTCCTTAGACTTGGATTGGCGAGCCTCAATACTAAGTCACCTACAAGAAGGTCGCGAGGTTGGACCTACGATCATAGTATCTCGCGCAGGCTTGTTGGTAGACCGCCGAACGAATTAAGGCTAGGTTTCTCCTCTCTTCGAGTAGGTTAATGTCATCCGCCGGTTGTTCCCCGGTCCGAGTTGTTGAAGGTTTCAACTCGTGTCGACCGCATTTTAGCTCCGAGGAAGCATGGCTTCGCCCAACACTAGAAAATGGTGTTTCTCCCGTTGCTCGATCGTGGTTGTACGAACCGCCATAATATGGAAGGTAATTCTTGTACCCAAGCCCCTAACGCTAACAAGTCGGGTCGAAGACTCGAGTTTTAATTCTCGCATTATTTGGCCGCTTGCACGCTCAACCCCATTACTTTGGGATGTGCAATGTAACATAGCATAACTTGGTACTCCAATTGGCCGCAAAATTCCCAAATTTTGCACTTGCGAATTGTTTATTATTGTCTGTAATTATCCGACTTGGTACTCCAAATCGACTAATTACGCTTCTCATCATGAACCTTTTTGTCGCCGCTGTTATCCCGCCATGTGTTCTCCTTCGATCCATTTTGTGAACGTGTCAATAGCCACAAAAGGAATTCAAACCTCCCGGAGCTTTGGGAAACGGCCCTAGGATATCGCCTGTGTCGCAAAAGGCCAAGAAAGAGGTATTGTTTGTAATGCTTGAGCCGGCTTGGTGTATCTCGCTCACCATGAAATTGGCACCTGACACACTTTTAACCACCTCTTTAGCATCGCATGTGGTCAGAGGCCAAGAAAAACCTTGTCGAAAGGCTTTACCAACTAATGTTCTCAGAGGAAGCATGCGCCCCACGATGCCACATCGTATATCGTGAAGGAGTGTTATTCCTTCATTTTAGGAATGCATCGCATGAGTATCCCTTGGTTCCTCGCTTATAGAGGACCTTCAACCAAAGTATACATTTTGCTTTTCGATAATCGACCGCTTCAAGATCATCTTCGGCACGGAACCCTGCAAAGATACTCGAGATGGGAGTCATCCGTATCCTCGTAATCTAATGAGGCCATCTCAAGAGGAGGTGCCTCCGGTTCTTCGACTGCAGACGGTTTTTGGAGTTGCTCCAAGAAAACTCCTTTGTTACTATGGATCGGAAGAAGCCATCCGAGCAAGTTGGTCCATGAGAAATTATCCTTTCGAGGGATAAATTGTACCTAAACCTAAAAATGTTTTTCTAGCTTACGCATCGATAAGTACCGAGCCATTGTTGAGTTAGAGCACCGTACTCTTTCCCAATTTGATTTACGACTAGTTGAGAGTCTCTCTACGAGTAGTCGACGATCGAGAGTGTTGCACTGTATGCCAGCCTAGCAAACCTTCGTGATTCCGCCACATTGTTAGTGGCCTCAAAGTTTAATTGTATGGCATACTTTAAGGTTTCTCCTAGGGAGATACCAGACCACCCCACTCGAGCCACTTAAAGTGAGTGACCCGTCAGTACATCATCCACCGGTCGTGGGAATCGATCGGGATCCCGAATGTGTTCAGATTTGTCCATTCTGCGACAAAGTCCGCCAAGATCCGGGATTTTATGGCTGCCGACACGAATGGAGGTCGAACTCCCAAGTTCGATCGACCATTTTGCTATGCGCCCCACTGCTTCCTTATTATGGAGGATTGCTCCTCAAAGGAAACTCGCAGACGCACACCTATTTTGTGCGCCAAAATAATGCCGCAGCTTCTCAAGACATGAGGAGGCATACGTAAGTTTTTGGACTCGAGGGTAACGCCTTAGGCCCGTAAAACTTCGCACGTAGTAAACCGGTCGCTGTACGCCACGCTCTACGACCAAGATCGCGCTTGCCGCCTCGTGGCGCGCCTAGGTAAATTAAGAGCGCCTCTTCCGCTTTGGAGAAACCGCATCAGAGCACTGAAAGATACCTCTTGACATCCTCAAAGGCAATGTTTGCCTCGCTCGACCACTCAAAACCTTCATGTCTCCCGAGAAGTTTAAAGAAAGGTAGTCCTTTTCTCCTAGTCGCGCGATGAAACGACTTAAGCCGCCATGCACCCAAAGTGAGTTTCGATTTCTTTTTGTGTTTGGAGGTCGATCCGAGGATGGCCTTTATTTTTTCAGATTTGCTTCGATTCCTCGCTCGTATACTAGGAATCCAAGCAATTTTCCAAGAAATTCCAAACACACACTTCTCCGGATTAAGTTTTAAATGGTGCTTTCGAGGTTGTCGAATGTTTCTTGTAGGTCGCTGATATGATTAAGTCTCTTAATGCTTTTACGACTAGGTCATCAACATAGGCTTCCAAATTCCGCGCTAATTGAGATGAAAAGTCGATTGCATTAAGCGCTGAAAGAAGCACCGCATTCTTTAGACCAAATGGCATTTTGATATAACAAAAGGTACCAAATGGAGTAATGAATGCGGTCTTTTCTTCATCGCTTAGACACATATTGATCCGTGATATCCGAATATGCATCTAAAAACTTAATATTTCACAACCCGCAGAGAATCAACCAACGATCAATACGAGGTAAAGGAAATCATCTTTTGACAAGCTTTATTAAGATCAAGAAAGTCACGCACATACGCCATTTGCCGCTTGACTTTTGACCATTACAGGTTAGCCAACCACTGGTGATTGACTTCTTATAAAGCCCGCTTTAAGTAGCTTATCCAACTCGATTTAATAGCATCTCGTCGATCGGGGCAAACTCGTAATTTTTGTTTTACGGTACTTTATCGTGCCGTAAAGCTAGCCCTCGGCTCGATCACCTCCCGGGACTCCGCATGTCGGATGCTTGCCACGCCAGACATCCGCGTTAGCTCTGAGGAAGGTAATGAGGGCGCTTTCCTATTTGGGATCGGAAGTCTCCCAATGCGAATAGCCGAGGGTTTTCAAGGCCCGTAGGAACCTCTTTGACTTGGTCGTCGCTTTGGTGCAGCTTTAGGCTTCGACTTGCTAGTCGAAGGTCGACTTTCATCTCGAGCTGGTATTTGACCAACCATCTCGAGGATCGGCACACAACTATACGCCATCTTTTGTCACATTGAATTGTGATCACCTTTGGGACTCGCATCTTAAGACATTGATACCCATAATGAGTAGCCATTAAGAATTTTGCCAAAGTTGGTCGTCCGAGTATGGCGCTATATGTCGATCGAATCGACCACATCAAAGGAGACTTTCTCTGTCCCAAATTACTTGGCAGCCAAATGTTAAAGGAAAAGAAACTTGGCCAATGGGTTTGGTCAAGACCCCTGACGATTCCATGGAAGGAGTATCGCATCGCCTTACCTTTGTCCTCGGTACTTGCATCTCATCCAGGCTTTGTAAATAATATGTTCAAAGAATCGCCACCATCAACCAACACTCGACATACCCGACAGCTTGTTGATGGTGGGTTCGACCACAATCGAAATCGACTGATCGACTATAGTGATCGGGGCAATCATCCTTCTCAAAAGAGATGGTAACTTCGACCACTTCTGTAATTTATTGACAAGAGGAGTATGTATGGAATTTACCTCTCGTCCAGCAGCCTTGTTGTCGCTTGAGTCGATGTCGATGATCCTCCATGATATGCTCAACGGTATGGTGCGGATCTTGGAATGGCATCTCTCATCATCCGACGACTTCGACCACTCGCATGTCCCACCGCCGAGTAGGGAGCGGTGCTTTGCCGTAGTAGTCTCCCGAGCTTTGGAAAACTCAGCTATGTGAGGTCATGTCCTTCCTTTTATGAAAAGGACACCATCTTGGTTTGTCGCTCCTACGATCGTACGCTACCTTTGCCTTGATCGTGGTCTGACTTGGTGGTTTGGGGCTCTCTATCTTTACTACTAAACTCCTTGAAACCACTAGTTTGTGGCTTTGACTTTTATTTTCTTCTTGACTTTTTGCTTTTTTGTCCTTACTAACTCACCGGCTCTCGAAGAGCGGTGTTTCTCGATCGATAGTGTTATTCCACCGACCGCCTCAAGCAGCTGCATATCGATCGCCATCTCAAAGAGTTCTCGAACGGTGTTGGGAGGATTTAGCAATATCCTCTCGTTATTCTTCTACTACGGACTCTTGCTTAAAAGCCCGATCACAGAGAGTCGAATTTCCTGAATTGAGTTACGAACCCGACTAAAGCGCTTGATGAATTGACGCAAAGTCTCGTGTTGTTCTGCTTGATCCGCAGCAAGTCGCCTTCCTTTCCGTA